>CALNVZ010003432.1:31241528-31253140 GCA_940671915.1 Paracentrotus lividus
TCTCTCTCTCTCTCTCTCTCTCTCTCTCTCTCTCTCTCTCTCTCTCCCTCTCTCTCTCTCATTCTCTCTCTCTCTTCTTCTCTCTCTCTTCTCTTTCTTTCTTTCTCTCTCTCTCTCTCTCTCTCTCTCTCTCTCTCTCTTCTCTCTCCTCTCTCTCTTAATCAGGTATTATGTAGATTTACCCTTACGACAAGAAGAATTAAATGCGATATGTGCTGATCTGTACAAAAATAAAAAATTGGAACGAAATATCGTACGATCCTATGTAGGCCTATATTTATTCACCATTTATCTGTTATCCATTTCCCCCAAAATATAATTACCAGGGCTATAAATAGGGCTTGATTTGAAATAGGATTATAATAGTTTCTTTCTTATTTTGGCATTCAAGAAACTAAAAAAGAAAGACCAAACATATTAGAATATGTAGAGCCTAGAAAGTATAGGTCTAGTTATATTTCGTTTCTTTTCCTTTTTCCTCTCCCCCTCCCCCCTCCCCTCCTCTGTCTTGTCTGTCTCTCTCTTTGTCTCTCTTCATGGGCTTTCGTAACCGGGGGGGGCTGTTGGGGGGCGCAGCCCCCCCAAAAAAAATATTGGGGGCTCAGATATCGTTGAGCCCCCCCCAATATTTTTGATGCCGTACAGATTCGGCGTCGACCTTATTTAAATATAACCCCAAAATTTGTATCATTTATTATTGTGTCTTTTTTTTGTGGAGGGGACTCAGACATCATTAAGCCCCTCCCATAATCTTACTTGAGGATATCATTGGGCTCCCCACAAATTTTTTAATGAAAAGTTTATATTTCAGTCTCTTATTGACAAAATTTTAGCTCGCGCTACGCGCTCGCACATCATAGTTTTAGTTGTTTTTTTTTTAATAGGAACATAGGAACTTACTATCTAGTTGTAGCTCAGCCATTGAACCCCCCCCCCGGTCATTGAGAGGGGCTTTGAAATGTTTGAGTCCCCCTTCTGCTCATAATTTGTTCTGAAATGCTCATATATTCAATTTTTTTTTTTGTCAAAACTTTTTAGCTCATGCTGCTCGCTCGCCAGATCGGTTTCGCATGTCTTTCTGTTTAACCTTTTTTTTCCAGAATGACAAGGGGTCCCTAATATATGGTTGGGGCTCAAACAATAAGCCCTCCTCCCTCCCGAGTGGTTTTGGGTGGGTCGATATCATTGAGCCCCCTCTCTGCTCCCGATTTGTTTTATGAAACGCTCATGTATCAGTTCTCTTTTTACAAATTTAACTCGGATGTCTTAGTTATTTTTAACAAAAAGCGCTTAGAATGCACCTTTTTAAGGTTAATATATCAAAAAAATCAGCTCGCGCTTCGCGCTCGCATTGTTTAATGAGATAAAATATCTTCTTTATAACCATAGCATAAAAAGCGCTTAAAATGCAAACTTTTCAGGTTGCTATATCAAAAGTTTTGAGCTCGCGCTTCGCGCTCCGCATTGTTTAATGAGATAAATTCTTCTTTGTAAACATATAGCGAAAACACGCTCAAAAGGAACTGTTTTAAGGTTGATATATCAACAAATTTCAGCTCGCCCTTTCGCGCTCGCATTGTTTAATGAGATAAATATCTTCTTTATAAACCATAGCATAAAAAGCGCTTAAAATGCACACTTTTCAGGTTGCTATATCAAAAATTTTGAGCTCGCGCTTCGCGCTCGCCATTGTTTAATTGAGATAAGTATCTTTTTTGTAAAAATATAGCGAAAACACGCTTAAATGCATACTTTTCAGGTTGCTATTCAAAAATTTTCAGCTCGCGCTTCGCGCTTGCTTTGTTTAAAGAGATAAATATCTTCTTTATACCATAGCATAAAAAGCGCTTAAAATGCACACTTTTCAGGTTGCTATATATCAAAAATTTTGAGCTAGCGCTTCGCGCTCGCATTGTTGAATGAGATAAATAATCTTCTTTGTAAACATAGCACAAAAAGCGCTTAAAATGCACACTATCTCTCTCTCTCTCTCTCTCTCTCTCTCTCTCTCTCTCTCTCTCTCTCTCTCTCTCTCTCTTAATCAGGTATTATGTAGATTTACCCTACGACAAGAAGAATTAAATGCGATATGTGCCTGATCTGTACAAAAATAAAAAAATTGGAACGAAATATCGTACGATCCATGTAGGCCTATATTTATTCACCATTTATCTGTTATCCATTTCCCCCAAAATATAATTACAGGGCTATAAATAGGGCTTGATTTGAAATAGGATTATAATAGTTTCTTTCTTATTTTGGCATCAAGAACTAAAAAAGAAAGACAAACATATTAGAATATGTAGAGCCTAGAAAGTATAGGTCTAGTTATATTTCGTTCTTTTTCCTTTTTTCCTCTCCCCCTCCCCTCTCTCTGTCCTCTGTCTGTCTCTCTCTTTGTCTCTCTCTCATGGGCTTCGTAACCGGGGGGGGCTTTGGGGGGCGCAGCCCCCCCCAAAAAAAATATTGGGGGGGCTCAGATATCGTTGAGCCCCCCCCAATATTTTTGATGCCGTACAGATTCGGCGATCGACCTTATTTAATAATATAACCCCAAAATTTGTATCATTATTATTTTGTTGTCTTTTTTTTGTGGAGGGGACTCAGACATCATTAAGCCCCTCCCATAATCTTACTGATGGAGGATATCATTGGGCTCCCCACCAAATTTTTTAATGAAAAGTTTATATTTCAGGTCTCTATTGACAAAATTTTTAGCTCGCGCTACGCGCTCGCACATCATAGTTTAGTTGTTTTTTTTTTAATAGGAACATAGGAACTACTATCTAGGTTGTAGCTCAGCCATTGAACACCCCCCCCGGTCATTGAGAGGGGCTTTGAAATGTTTGAAGTCCCCCTTCTGCTCATATTTGTTCTGAAATGCTCATATTTCAATTTTTTTTTTTGTCAAAACTTTTTAGCTCATGCTGCTCGCTCGCCAGATCGGTTTCCGCATGTCTTTTCTGTTTAACCTTTTTTTTTCCAGAATTGACAAGGGTCCTAATATATTGGTTGGGGCTCAAACAATAAGCCCTCCTCCCTCCCCGAGTGGTTTTGGGTGGGTCGATATCATTGAGCCCCCTCTCTGCTCCCGATTTGTTTATGAAACGCTCATGTATCAGTTCTCTTTTTACAAATTTTAACTCGGATGTCTTAGTTATTTTTAACAAAAAGCGCTTAGAATGCACCTTTTTAAGGTTAATATATCAAAAAAAATCAGCTCGCGCTTCGCGCTCGCATTGTTTAATGAGATAAATATCTTCTTTATAACCATAGCATAAAAAGCGCTTAAAATGCAAACTTTTCAGGTTGCTATATCAAAAGTTTTGAGCTCGCGCTTCGCGCTCGCATTGTTTAATGAGATAAATATCTTCTTTGTAAACATATAGCGAAAACACGCTCAAAAAGGAACTGTTTTAAGGTTGATATATCAACAAATTTCAGCTCGCCCTTCGCGCTCGCATTGTTTAATGAGATAAATATCTTCTTTATAACCATAGCATAAAAAGCGCTTAAAATGCACACTTTTCAGGTTGCTATATCAAAAATTTTGAGCTCGCGCTTCGCGCTCGCATTGTTTAATGAGATAAGTATCTTTTTTGTAAAAATATAGCGAAAACACGCTTAAAATGCATACTTTTCAGGTTGCTATATCAAAAATTTTCAGCTCGCGCTTCGCGCTTGCTTTGTTTAAAGAGATAAATATCTTCTTTATAACCATAGCATAAAAAGCGCTTAAAATGCACACTTTTCAGGTTGCTATATCAAAAATTTTGAGCTAGCGCTTCGCGCTCGCATTGTTGAATGAGATAAATATCTTCTTTGTAAACATAGCACAAAAAGCGCTTAAAATGCACACTTTTCAGGTTGCTATATCAAAAATTTTGAGCTCGCGCTTCGCGCTCGCATTGTTTAATGAGATACATATCTTATTTGTAAACATAGCGATAAAACGCTCAAAATGCACTGTTTTCAGGTTGATATATCAAAAATTTTCAGCTCGCACTTCGCGCTCGCATTGTTTAATGAGAAAAATATCTTCTTTATAACGATAGCACAAAAAGCACTTAAAATGCACACTTTTCAGGTTGCTATAACAAAAATTTTGAGCTCGCGCTTCGCGCTCGCATTGTTTAATGACATATCTTCTTTGTACACATATCGAAAAAAATGCTCAAAATGCACTGTTTTCAGGTTGATATATCAAAGTTTTTCAGCTCGCGCTTCGCGCTCGTATTGTTTAATGAGATAAATATGTTCTTTATAAGCATAGCGAGAAAAGAGCGCTTAAAATGCACTGTTTTCAGGTTGATATATAAGAAAAAATCGGCTCGCGCTTCCCGCTCGCATCGTTTGATGATATCTTCTTATCTTCTAGTACCGTAAAAACACGAACTGTTTTTAGTTTGATATATCAAAAGTTTTCAACAGATTCTAAGATTTTTTTTATAAAGAATTTTAAGATGATAATCATCTTAGTATGATAAGTAGAAAAACTATTTTTATTTTTTTTTATACAAAAAAAAAAAAAAAATTTAAATAAAAGAAGACTTCGGCATTTTCAAAAACTCTGTAAACGTATGTTTGAGGGGGGGGGGGGGGGTAATTAAAAAAAATCCCTAAAATAGTTAGTGAAAAATTGAGCCCCCCCAATCCTGAAAATCTTCCGAAGCCTATGCTCTTTGTCTCGCTCTCTCTCTCTCTCTCTCTCTCTCTTTCTCTCTCTTTTCTCTCTTTAAATTTTGAGTTATAGACCGACGATCTCTGTCTTCTCCCTGCTCGATCATCCTCTCTATATATAATACCATTTGAAAATCAATACATGAGCCAGGCCCAATTAGCACATGTGCTGCTTTCTGGTTGATATTTATTATACAGTAAATAATCATCTATATTTCATATCTGAGATACTTTTTGTTGTAAGTATTGTAGTTCATTGACTCTTCAATGGCCTGGTAATGTTCAAGAAGTAAACTCATTTGTTACATAATCAATAATTGTCCTTGGCAACCATGTTTACTTGGGTGGCCATTTACTGGGTTTTCCCATGGAAGTAATGATGGTGAAACAATGCTTGGACAGTCCAAAAATTAAATTCCACCCAAGAATTCAACGATGACTGATATATATTCCCAATTCACGGTATCACCGAGTTTTTACGAGTCAAGTGGCCTCGATTGTGCTTATTGTAAGGGAGTGATTTATTTCTAATTTGCCAGAAAATGTTTACAGTGAAATTGAAATATTGACAAATGAGGTGTATGTATACGGCCCTGGTAATTATTTGACCAAAGCGGTAATATTTCTTTTCCATGACTATATGTGTGAAAATATTCTGAAAGGTGAAATCATGGAGGAAAGTCTCCATGGTGAAATCATGGCCCTAATATAGAATGTAGAAAGTATTACGTCATGAAAGAGCGGGAAAGAAACCCGTTAGTCTGCGAGAACAGACTCTAATTCGCCTCTGAGTTCAAACATCAGACTTGGTCATGCTCAAAACTGAATGGCGCGGGATTTCATGTAACGACTGTGGGGGGGGGGGGACGAAAAAACCGGAAGGGGAATTCATAATATACTCAAGCGGAATAAAGCGTCCCAATGATACATATTGTATATCCAAAATTCGAAATAGAATGACCTACTTCGCACATTACACAGAAACTAATGGCATTTAAAGAATAAAGCATCGGAATACATAATTATATAGCGACCTGAGGAAAGAGCACATTATCATCGTCCTGTGTTATGTTTGCGAGCACGAAAATCTTGCCTTATAATATAAAGTATTTGACATATATTTATTTTGCCTCTTCACTAGCTTCATTAGCCGATAATCACTATGTAAAAATCGAAGGGGGACGATCCCCCAGAAAAAAAATCGAGGGGGTACACATTCCCCCGTTCCCAGGGATCGCCGCCAATGCAAATTAGGACTGCACGGCACATTATATACTTTGATCTGCTAAGGCATGCGGGTGAGAAGAAGAAAATTATCTGCTAAAGCTCGTCGGGATTTTCTTTTTTGAGTATTAATACTAACGAAAACCTGTCAAATACAGGCCCGTAACTAGGGGGGGGGGTCGGGGGTTCGAACGATCTCGCTATAATCATTATCATTAATGCATTATCTTCATCCTCTTCTTACTCATCATAATGCATTAGGATCATCATCATCATCATTGTTGTCATCAGCGTCATCATCATCATTGTCATCAACGTCACCATAACACGATCATAATCACACTGCAAAAACTGGGGTGTTAAATTTAACACCACGGGTGTTAAATCTAACACCGGCCCGGAATCTATATCCGACCACACCAACTGGTGTTATATTAACACCAGTTTGGGTGTTAGAAATACATTAATAAAACTATTTGGTGTTATTTTAACACCACATTCTGGTGTTAATTTGACACTTTTCATAGTGTTAATTTCGAATTTGATACCAGTGGGTGTTGATTTCACTGGCGTAATCCGTATAGAATGCTATTCATCTGGGGAAATTACGTAAAAATACAAAGCGTCATCCCCCTGATGAATAGATAGGGCGAGCGAATTTACGCTAGTGAGTGGTTGATTTTATTCTTGTTGGTGTTAATTTAACACCAATCGGTGTGGTCGGATATAGATACCAGGGCTGGTGTTAAATAACACCAGCTTTTGGTGTTAAAAAATATTCAGTTAACTTCATAAACTAAAGCTAAATTTGCTGCTATATTTGTGTTTATGATATTTATTATTTATATATATCAAATGATATGACTTTTATCTGCAAAAATTTCAACAAAGTGCTTTTTCAGAATTTGTCTTAACACCAAGTGGTGTTAGAGAGATAGCATTCTAATTCCGAAATCTAACACCACAAATTTAACACCCGCATGGTGTTGCATATTTAACACCAGCGTTTTTGCAGTGCACCATCATCTTCCTCATCGTTGCCATAATCGACCGTTTCCATTGTCATCATCATCATCATCATCAAATCATCATCAGTATAAATGCATCTGTCATGCATGGTTACAGGGGGGCATTTCATCAAAGGACTGATCTTTTTTTCCGACAAATTTTCTGTCAGCCAATCAGATGCAAGCATTTCAGTAGCTTATAACAGTTTGTCGGATAAAACGTCCGACAAGTCCTTTTCATGAAACGGCCCCGGATGCATATTGATCATCAATAAATCAATCGCAATAGTTGACTCATACGGTAACTTTATCAAAATGCATCCTTTTCCCTCAATCAATCATTTTTTTCTGTCATTTTTATTAAAATGCATCTCGAATACCAATCAGTCAATCAATAACATTTATCACTCACCATTTATCCGTCATAATATCAGAGTGCATCTCGATTAACAATCAACCAATCACAGACACACTTCTGTCATGATTTTCAAAATCAGTCTAGATTAATAATAAACCAGTCACAAACATTATATCGATGATGATTTTCAAAATCAATCTAGATTGAAAATCAACCGATCATAAACATTTATCCGTCATTATTATCAAAATCAATCTCGATTGACAATCAACCAATCACAAACATTTATCTGTCATTATCAAAATCAATCTAGATTAACAATCAACCAATCACAAACATCAATCTGTCATTATCAAAATCAATCTCGATTAACAATCAACCAATCACAAACATTTATCTGTCATTACCAAAATCAATCTAGATTGACAATCAACCAATCACAAACATTTATCTGTAATTATCAAAATCAATCTCGATTTACAATCAACCAATCACAAACATGTATCTGTCATCATTATCAAAATCAATCTAGATTAACAATCAACCAATCACAAACATTTATCTGTCATCATCATATCAAAATCAATCTCGATTAACAATCAACCAAATAAACAATCAACCAATCAGAAACATTTATCTGTCATCATTATCAGAATGCATCTCAATTATCCATCAATCAATCACTGATCTATTTCTTAAATAATTCTTTTTGAGCATTTATTATTATCATCTAGTCAATTCATGATTAGCCCTACAATCATCCGTATTCACCATGCAATCAACATCATTATAATAAATCATTACCACCACACACCACGTTTTCAATACACAATCTCGGAGACAGTAGGAACTAGGAAAATTAATAAAGTGAGAAGATTATTATTTATGTATAAAAACGATTACATAGAATCTATATACAACCGTATGTACAAGTCAAAATTTCATGATCATAATAATATATACAAAGTGATTTTAGATCAGTATAAAAAAAGGCCTAAGCTAGTCAATGTAAACCTCGGCTGCATGTTAAAGAAGGACGCCCCAGCCGCTTGTTTAAAATTGAATATTCCTCACAAAGTCGGGTCATCAAAGAGTTAATTAAAAATGTGACAAAAAAATATGAAAAATAAAGTCCATGAGACTAAAATTAAACAAGAGTTGAGAAATGAGAAGATGTTTTCCAAGCAATGACGTCACAAAATTCTACATTTTTCATTAAAAATTAAAGTATTGACAATGTAGAATACTGAATACCAAATATTTTAAAATTGCCTTAATCTGTTAATAAAAACTAGGGATAATTAAAAGCGAAGTCTACGTCTTAATGGTCGCCGTCATATTTTTACAAATTGTTAAGGTAAAAAGGCAAGAAGAATACAGCCTATTTCATTCGTCTAAATGACGCTGCACGTACATAACAGTTTTAAAATAGTTATCCATACAATATCATAACATGGATCTAGATATTTCCCAGTCCGTCTTCACATAAACATAATCATGTATTTCTAACAAATATGTGGAAAACATGGATATTGAATTTTGATCTGTCGGGTAAAATCTTTAAAAATGAAATGGTTATAGTTAATGTGGCCAAGATTTAAGAATATAAATGAACTACAATACTACTAGTAAACTGTACTATTAAGGACCGATATCGTTGATTCTGAAGAAACTTCGGACGCCGCACGTGCACAGGATCTAACGATGACAGATAGCTGGAACTTCCAGTGGAAGATACGAAGATGGAGCTTATCGAACGTCGAAGAAGAAGATGGACAAAAGATGATGATGATGATGATTGTGGAGCATAGACTGCCGACGGAGAAGACAGAGATAGAGAATGACCATGCACTAGTACGGTTGGAAGCGGCAAGATCAAGATGAGATTATGTCGTCAGAGCCTAGCAGAAAAGAAGAAAAAAAAGAAAATTAGAAACTTTGTAAATAAAATTATGAAGAATGTTAAGATTTCATGCAGACATAATGTAAATGACCTATATCTCATCTGTCGCGCCGCTTTGGTTATATTCGGAAGAACAATCTGAAATGTGAAATGTATAGGGAAGTAGCATTTTCATAACAAGTTTGTCGTCTGAAAATTACATTTTAACAGGACAGATGTATCAGCAAATATCACAATTTATACTCATGTCGTTTGAACGGTGAAAATAAATTGCTGCCAAATATACACATGTGCCATATTAATGGTGAAATTCATCAACAAGCATGACAAGTGACAATCGTTTTACTATTTAGAATGATAATAGAAAAGAGGACTTGGGAATGACACAACAGCTATGGAATATTAAATGAATACTAAAGTCAATACTGGCAGTGGCACACATATTGTATGTACAAAAGGCGGCAAAAATTTTTGACCTTGTATTTTTAATAATAAAGTAATCTTAATGGAAATGTATATGCTATTGTTTGGACGTGCAGCATGGTCATTAGTTAGTATCGCATAAATAGAATATAATTATATCTGATCTTGTTATCATTGGAACTCATTTACGAAGTTCACAAATATTTCTTACTGACCTTTTGCAATGTTTTGCTACGGCCTGGACGACCAGCATGATGACTTAGACGATGCCGATGAGGATGAGGGAGGTTTAGCGATAGGAGACACGAAGCTGGATGGAGGTAGATAGTCGGCTGGCGATGTTTGCAGGTTACGGCTAGGAGATCCCTGGTTAAGGGGACAATATTTCAGCGTGTGGCTATCATCTCCCTTCGCCTGGCATATGGGGCATTGATACTCCCTCAAAACAGGGCAAGTCACTCTACCATAATCGTCTTTGAGAACATGGGAAGAGTAAAAACTCAGAGTTTCTTTGTTGTTCTTACAGAACACGCAATAAGTGTTAAGGTACCTCTTCTTGCCAGGGAGAGCATGCAACTGCAGATGAGACTCCTGCTGGTTTGGCGAATTTCCAGCGGTGCTGGTAGCGGGCAACTCCGGCCATGAGGATGAGGAATAAGTGGTGGTTGAACTGGATGATGATGATGATGGTGATGATGGCGGAGATCGAGATGGGGCTAGTAGCCACGATGAGGATGGTGACGGGGGTGGAGTCGGCAGGGACATCGGCCATGCGGGGCTTGTTGAAGATGGAGATGTCCGACTTGTGTTAGTAGCGAAAATATCGCTTAGGTTAAAGCCATTTCCCCAGAAAGGTTCCCATATCGAGTTCTCCATGATGCTGTTGTTACACTTATCTTTCTCCAGAGGTAAAACCGTAAAGTAATCTTTGGAGCGCTGACACTATGTTCTTATACGAGGGCCGATCCGAGCCTTCTCTGTATTACTTAGTATGCAATCTCCCTTCTCAACTTTCCCTTTCATGAGCAGCGTGGAGAAAATCACCTCAAACTTAGCCTCGGATCAAGACGATAACACTTCCAATAACATTTTCACGTTTTGTTCTGTTTTTGTAGTTCTATAAACGCTGGGAACTTTCAAATAAATACAACTTCCCGAGTTTTTAAAAAAAATCCTCATTGTTTGAAAAAAGAAAGAAATATGATTATCTAGCCATATTATTTGAGGTTTTGTTCTTCATTTTAAGTTTTGAAAAAGAACTAGGCCTGAATGGTCGATACTCAGGGGCTCATATAACCTTGGGATGACCGATGGGGAGGGCGGGGAAATACATGTAGTCTCGAAATTTCAAACCTTTTCTACCTCCCCCCCCCCCCCCCCCCCTCTCTCTCTCTCTCTCCCTTCCTCTCTCTCTCTCATGTTGAACTAGCTTCCCTCTTCAGATGTTCTTCCAAACATCAATTTGGTAACATAGTGTAAAGTGACTGAGAAATTAACAGTACATTGATTGTAGATTCAAGTTTGGTTTGGGGTGTTTCCATTACCTGCTACCCTGCTACACTTTCAATTTCTGCTATACACCTTTTTCAATTTGGACTCGACCATTTATCCCGTTTCTGTAATTGGCTATTTTGCTCATGAATATATATATCGCCACCTTTTTCCTGATAAATGTATTTGCATAAGAAGGAATGTAATTTTGTGTGCGTGTACTCTGTGTGGTGATAAACGTCACGCGAAAAATACCATACGAACTCGTAGGATTTTTACTGCCAAATCCTTGATCTGTAAACGCTTTTCTTCTCTTTATTCTATATTTATCATTTTCATTATTATCTGTTAATAATAAGGGCCGTCTAGATGCTTTCGATCGTTCTTAAATGTTGATTTCGGGAGACGTACATATAGTACTACAAAATACCAATGATTGTTGTCTGAGAAGCGACAGCGCAGTCAGTTGCGTCATTGTCTGCCAACGCGAAGGTTTTGAGTTCAAATCCTCGGGAGCAATTTTTTT
>CALNVZ010003432.1:31254881-31284796 GCA_940671915.1 Paracentrotus lividus
GGGGGGGGGGGCACCAGTCTTTCTATAGAGAATAGTCAAATATTGAGGGGCATCAGTACGTAAATGAAAATGAAGTGTCTGTATATAAAAGACTGGAGGTAGGTAGCGAGGAGTTGTACGGAGCATTTTCTTTCAGTTAGCAAGCCATCGCGACTCCATTTCTTTATCAGATTATTTCCCATTCCTTCTTATAGGGCAAGTCCAAGCTATTTTGCGCGGTAACAAACGGGACATTCAGAGCCAAAAATAGGGCTTGTTTGAAAAATCTTAAATGAAATCGATCCTTTGGTATAATTCCTGAATGTACTAGAAATGTTCAACAAAAACATGGAAATGTTGTAAATAACTCAATTCATATTGATTTTGTATCATTTATTCTTCGGTAACAAACGGGCCGCAAAAAAATGGTGTTTTCAAATATTGATTTTGTTCACATATAAACCTCTGAATTAAAAAGTAGATCTAAATTTGCAGGAGTCATATCCTCTTAAACATGTAATAAACATTGTAAGAGATATTTAACGTTAATGAAACTTCGAGTTTTCTGGCAAGCAAGTTTAAAACTGATGTCAGGTACAAACGGGACAGTAACACGGCGGGACAATTATTCCCTGTAATATTTTTTAGCAAACACAACTTGATGTAGCCAGGTGTAGCAACATCTTTTGTTAAAAATCTCTCTGATAAAACAAAGACACTATACAAAACACAATGTAAGAAAAACTATTTGTGTTCATTTCTAAAGGTGGGAGGGTGGGTATTAAAGTGTATGATTCATCAGCTCAGTAACTGTTGTGAGGACTAATTTCTGAACCTGAATATTTTAAGTCTAAAAATATAGAAAGCTTGTGCTAGGTTCTGATATTTTTCACCAGGTTAGCCAAGCAAATATGAAAACAAAATACATTACTTTTTGGTTGTACTCCTATGACAAACCTCTTTTTTAAATGGTTGAAATAGGCATTTTTAATGCTTTTATATTTTTTCATGAATATTAATAAGCCTTGTGAGTCATATGACCTTGAAATGACTTTTGACTTGTCATTTGCATTAAGTTCTTCATACCTTTATGGTCGATTTAGACACATTTGTATACCGTTTACAAACCCACTGACACACTGGACACAAAAATCGTCAAAAAGTCGAAAAATCACCATCTCGGGAACAAATAGCGTGGACTTGCCCTATATTCTTTTCTTCTTGTAATTCCCATGCCTCGGTCTTCATATTTTTCCCCTCCTCCTCATTCTCCATCCATTTCTTGTTCTCATCTGTACCATTTTATTCTCCTTCTCCTTCTTTATTCCCCCTTTCATTCTCATTTCGGTCCTACTGTTACTGTTAGCGAATGAGTCGTTTTCAGGATGTATTTAAAGGGGAAGTTCACCCTGGAATTTTATTGATTTAAAAAAATGCAGAAAATAGTTTTAAAATATTAGTGAAAGTTTAAAAAAATCGACCAAAAAATAGCGAAGTTATGAATATTTAAAGTTTTGATTCTGTGACGTCACGTGCGAGCAGATTTCCATAAATTTTGTCATTTTTCATGGTTCTTGATAAATAAATGGGTCAATTTGATAGAGGCATGTATATGAACATATGTTTCACGATATATCGACCGCACAGGTGACATAATAAATTTTCTTCCGGAAAAAATGACACTCTATGGTACAAAGCTAATAGGAGAACTGCTCGCACATGATGTCACAGAATCAAAACTTTGAATATTCATAACTTCATTATTTTTTGGTCGATTTTCTCCAAACCTTTACTCATATTTTGTTGCATTTTAAAAATCCAATTTAAACCCAGGGTGAACTTCCCCTTTAACTATGGTATATAACATGAGATGGCGCTAGACTTATTCCGTCTCTAAGATCGAAGCTCTCAAACAAAGTAAAACAATGCTGCTAATATCGAATCTTTTAACTGTTCATTTGAATTCAGGGTACACGTATTTGAAAGTCGGATCTAAATGTAACGAATGATGATTACTTGAAAATAAAAAATTACGAAACATTGCAGTGTAGAAGAAAGATAAAGCTTATTTTAAATGTTCATCTTTCGGAATTAGCTTATTATCATTTTTTTTTATGATTAGTCCTAGTATTTTTAATTTTTGTTTCTGTTTTCGTTTGTGAAGCTATTCATCTTGTTTGAGCATTTATCTGGATTTAAATTTCAAATATTTCAATATTTTTCAATCTTGCTATATGTTGCAGCTATTTACTAAGAAAACAAGCTGGCGCTAGACTCTTCCACGGTGATAACTAATGAAGTGACATCGACAAATTTTGTTCCTGCACCGCCTTATTTCGTTTACGAGCCGCGGATGGTTTTTGAAAGTGGAGGGGCCAAGCCGAAAGTGATGGGGGCTGAACCATGGAACAGGCTATAAATCATAAATTTATGGTAATTTTCGCGTTTTTGTACACGTTTGCTGAAAAATATGTGTGTGTGAGGGGAGGGGGGGGGGCTAATTATCTAAAATAAAAAAGAACTTCCGCGCACCTCCGGTGGGACTCGAACCCACAATTCCCGGTTTAGGAGACCGATGCCTTATCCATTAGGCCACGGAGGCAGGTAAACTCTCCATTAGCTGGTTACTAATCGATGCGTCAGTTGATTAATGTCTTCTAAAGTAATCAATAGTTTCATGGATATTTTAAAATAAAAAATTGTTATCTATAAAACTAGATTAAAATAACAATTTGATTTTTTTTAAAATCAGGATGATCTAGAGGTATTTTATAAAGTAAGGTATTTTAGAACTAGTCTCTCGATCTTTGAAATTTGAACATTCCATTTCAAGTAAACTAATAAATTTTGTTTTATCAATGACCTACTAAGAATGAACTGAGCACAAACAAAATGTTTGATCTACTGATGACCACCAAAGATTCAGTTTCTTCTTCTTCTTCTTCTTTAAAGAAAAATTATTATCAATGACGATGTAACAACTTATCCAGGATTTAAATCACCGGGTTAAATCGACGACGAATGTTGCAAGATGGCTTCAATCCGTATAGGGCATAACATGTGAATAAATACTCTGTTACAAGGGATTATAATATTATACAGTGTGTATTTAAAAAAGGTAATTCATTTTTAGAGAGGGGGGGGGGGTGGCGACGTTATTTTGGGGCCCTCAGTGATACACCCAATTCCCCCCCCCCCCCGTCATTTTTTAAAAAAATGTCGACCTTTAGCCGTCAAGAAGGTCATAATCAGCAATAGGGGTAGGGCTCAGTCGGTCAATCGAGTGTTAAGATTTTTCTCCCTCCCCCTTTTTCCTTTTTGAGTAATTATTCTAAGATCAGTATGGCGCCCCTAAGTTTAAGGTCAATTTGGCGCCCCCTTATTTTAAGGTCCATTTGGCACCCCCCTAAATTTAAGATCGACTTGGCGGTTATTATGCTTTCGATTTATTTGGCGCCCCCTAAGTTTAAAGGTCAATTTTAAGATCAGTTCTTCTCTTTTCGGCGCCCCCTTGCGCGACTACCTGAGGGCGGGTCCCATGGGCTCCCAGAGTACGCGCATGTATTTAGTGGACACATTTTGGGAGACATCCATTGTCCCACTAAAAAGATAACGAACAGAAATGCGGACAACAGTTTTAAGCTAGTCTAAGCTCCAGTGCTAAGTTTTCATCTGAAGTCAAAATCGATACTACAATTTTGAAGAAAAAAAAATACAGCAGATTATTGTATGATGCGTTGAAATGCTCCCAAATCAATGTGCCAAATGAATCCCATTTCCAATACCAAAAAAGAAAAGAGAAAATAATTTGTACCTCCGGTGGGACTCGAACCCACAATCCCCGGTTTAGGAGACCGATGCCTTATCCATTGGGCCACGGAGGCGGATGAACAATATTGGGTCTAAAATCCGTCAAGACTCCATAATGAATGTTGATGATTGTAATAGTTTGAAGTACTCCTTTATTAGCTTTCAATGCTCGAGTGATCATATAAGGCTAGTCAGATAGCTAGCTGGCTTTTGATCAAACGAACGAGGTACCTGCAGCAGCCGATTATTGGAAAATATGAGAAAGAACCCCACATTTACCAAACTAAACGTCTGGCAGTGCATCTCTGCTGCATATGGTTCCTATAAGAGGGGCGTCCAAAAAGAGTGCCCCAAAAGAGTGCCCCTTTTACAAAAATTATATTTTTAATAAAAAAATAGCAGAATTCATTTTCTCAACACACTAAATTTTGTTGTCAAAATTGTCTTAACGATTATGCTATTCAGAAATCCAACTGAAATTGAAAAAATTGAAAAGTTTTTATTAAGATGTGTGTTTTTCCCTTTTTTTTTACGGAATTTCTTTTTTTTCTCATTATTTTTCAATAAATAGTTAAATAGAACATTGATGTTTGTAACTTTCTTAAAAACTATCTACATGCATATTCATGATGCTGTAAAAATAAGAGAGTAATATCTTATTACGAAAAAAAAAATATGATACCCTTAATTCAGGAAAGCAATATAGACAAAAATCAACAAGCAGACAAACCAAGCATGTTCCGCATTTTCGGTGCTTTTGTTTGTCTGCTCACAGCATAATCAGCTTTTCCTAATACACGTGCGGATATATGGGGTTCTTCTCTGTCAGTTTCTGTCACTGGACAAATTGTTGTGTTTTTGTTTTCTTTCTATAGTTCCTGACTTTAGAGTATCATACTTCGTTATCGGAATAAGATTTTACTATCCTTTTTACAGAATCTTGCACATGCATGTGGGTAGTTTTTAGGAAAGTTGCAAACATCAGTGTTTTCTAAAACTTTTTATTTTAAAATATTGGAAAAACGAAGAAATTTTTGTTTTTGGCCTTCGGCCGTGATCAAACTTCAAATTTGTTAGACCTCGCGATTGCAACAAACGAGTTAAAATCGTCATTACTTTGTCAAAACCGTATCAAACCTTCCAGATTTGTTACGAAGTTTATACCAAAGATGGGGACATTGTTTAAACTGGCACATTTGTATTTTTTTTCATGGGTCATCCCGTCAAGCTTATGTGAATGTTGTTTATACTTGACAAATAAATCAAATCAAATAAAAAAAAGAGCCAGCAGCGCCCTCATGTGGCAAAAATGATGCGTAAAATGGCAAAAACCATATCTTCGAGGCTTGGAATCTACAAGAAAATAAAAAAAGTATACTGTTGAAGGTGCACTTTTTTTAACAAACCATGACAGTCTCATCAAATTTTGCAAAGTTGTAGAGGGATTCATCATAAATATGTAGAAATTTTTTAAAAAGAGGGGTCCTTGGCTCGTCTTCGAACTATCGGCGCCTTAATACTCTCAAATCGGCTTAAACTTTAAAGGTCACAAAAACGCGCCGAAAACGTCCAAAAAGCGTGAAAATCCACTCTAATTTACACTTGATTCAAAATTATGCGACACCTTCAAAATTATTGACTCACTCTGTAGATAAGCGATGAATGAGAAAGATTCAATCAAAAAAGGGTTGGATAGAGGGGGTTTGCCATGCTATCGTATGCCTTATTGATTAAAGGAGGACTCCAGGCTGAGTTTCAGATGGTTCAACTGAGAATTTCATCAAAATCGGATGAAAAATGACAAAGGCAAGAATTTAAAATTAAATGTTGATTTTTTTTTCTCGGTATAACAGTCCAGGGCATAATTTTTTTTATAGTCTCATGCATATTCAATTAGTAAGCTTATGATGTCTTTCATTCACCTTTTCATTTGTATTTGACTATTACCCCATTCACAGTGGTTTTCAAATTTATCTCGGTGCTGTCGCGGTGCTGTCGCGGGACGGCAACACCGCTATAAACCCGCTATTAATGCATTCACAGTGGAAAAGCTATCCCGGGACTGTCCCGGGATAGATTTCATATATTCACACTGCAGCGTGTGATTTTTATGACCTCCGTAACAAAATACTTGAATTTCTTTGATTTTCTCCTTCTTTCCTTTTCTTTTCTATCATTATCTCGGTGCTGTCGCGGTGCTGTCGCGGGACGGCAACACCGCTATAAACCCGCTATAAATGCATTCACAGTGGAAAAGCTATCCCGGGACTGTCCCGGGATAGATTTCATATACCCATTCACACTGCAGCGTGTGATTTTTATGACCTCCGTAACAAAATACTTGAATTTCTTTGATTTTCTCCTTCTTTCCTTTTCTTTTCTATCATTTCTTTTGCATTTCTTTGTTTTTTCTCCTTCTTTCCCTTTCTTTTCTATCATTTTTTAATATATTTCTTTGTTTTTCTCCTTCTTTCATTTTCTTTTCTATCATTTCTTATGTGTTTCTTTGTTTTCCACTTCTTTCTTTTTATTTTCTAATCATTCCTTATGTATTTCTTTGTTTTCTCCTTCTTTCCTTTTCTTTTCTATCATTTGTTATGTATTTCTTTGTTTTTCTCCTTCTTTCCTTTTCTTTTCTATCATTTCTTATGTATTTCTTTGTTTTTCTCCTTCTTTCCTTTCTTTTCTATCATTTCTTATGTATTCTTTGTTTTTCTCCTTCTTTCCTTTTCTTTTCATCATTTCTTATGTATTTCCTTGTTTTCCACTTCTTTCTTTTTATTTTCTATCATTCTTATGTATTTCCGTGTTTTATCCTTCTTTCCATATCAATTCTACTCTATGTAAATGTAAATATAACGTATACCAATGTGCGCGCATTATATCGTAATTAAACAAGGCGCGTCCATTATCTAAGAGGTCAGACGCAACGAAGCGACGTTGGAAATACGACTGACAAGCGTAGAAATCTATACAGCTGGCTGCAATAATAAATTAGCTCACAAAAACTCGCTTAAGAAGACTTCCCTGCAGCTGGAATGGTATTTATCCGTTCGGTTCAGCAATCTACTCGTACATGGAGATGAAAAGAATTAATGAACTTTTATCATGTTGTTAGTTAATAGATCTCCAGACCAGATGGAGGAAATACACATTTGGGCAAGCTTATAACATTATTGTGATGAAGTTGTAATCAGAATCTTTATTTCACATAGATTGATGTTCCAAACGATTATTGATATAAGTAGTGATCTTGTCACCTCTTGCGAAGACGCCGTCCACATGCGATATGCATGTGATATGCGGAAATATCGACCCATCGAGTAAAGATTCTATTGTGATAATGTTGAAAGTGACAGGACTTTTTCTTAACCAATCGAAATGAATTTACCATCTCTGGAAAAGGTGAGAATTCAAGCTTTTAAAAACGGCTTGATCATTAAGCTGTAATATAATTATGCGTCATCCAGGAAGATAATTATGTGGCGTATGAGCTATTTTGAGAGCAAAATTGGCCATATTGTACAGGAATTTGATCTGATTAGGATTTCGAATTGACACAAGTGACAGGACTTTTTTCCCATTTGCAGTAAGTTATTCCTATTTTTGAAAAAAAAAGACTCTTAGCGTACTTATTCAAGTTGATCATTTCTTTGAAAAGGTAGTTGCTCGCCATAATCAAGAAAACAAAGTGAAAAAACTGTGCAAATACAAAAAATGTCTATGGCAGCGTTTGATTTGCGTAGAGTGATAGCGCCCTCTTCCTCTTAAGTTTACAACTAGAATTGATATGAATCTCTTTTCTGGAAATTCTTATGTATTCATTGTTTTTTATCCCGGTGCTGTAGCGGAGTGCCTTCACACTGAAGGCACTCCGCGACAGTCTAGTCGCGGGACTGTCCCGGTGCTGTTACTATGGTTTGAGCGTGATAGTTTATCGCGGTGTTATAGCGGAGCGAGGTTATCCCGGGATAGTTTATAGCGGGTCCGAGCATTCACACTAAAGGCAACACCGCTACAGTCGCGGGACAGTCCCGCGACTGTAGCGGTGTTTGAGGCCACTGTGAATGGGTATGTTAAATAATAGTTAGGGTAGATGTAGGGAATACCGGCCACTTAAGCTCATTTGCTTAATTAGGACATGAAAACTATAAAATCACAAAAGAAAAAGATTATCATTGCTTAGCTACATCAATCAACTTTATTTTCCAAAAAAATTGAGGTAATCAAATTTGTTGAGGCAGTTATATGCAAATAATGACGTCATGGTAAATTGTCCGGCATTCCCTACAGTGTAGGAAATTCCGGACAGTATGTTTTTACCCTTTCTTTTGTATAAAGATCTGTCTGGAAGCACTGATTTGAATGTAAGCCATCAACTTAACATGTTTGCATTGATTTTTTTATAACATTATTCATTTTTAGAAGATTATATGTATTTTACTACAAAATTTCAAAACACTCAAAATAACTTTATATCTCATGTAGATCATGACATATCACAATAATAATAAAGAGAAATAGACATTTCAAAATTGTCAAACAATTTAATAAATAAATATAATACATTTTATATGCAATACTATTTGATCTACATGCTTGGCAACTCAACCCGGAAGTAAAACAAACAATCGTCAATGTGGTGTCCGGTATTCCCTACACAAAAAATGACGGACTAGCACTTTTCAACAAATTGCCACCCCAATACACAGGCTTTGTACAGTGCAAACACTCTATACACGTTTGGCCCACCCTCCACACATGTCCATAACGCATGAAATAGAGGTCATGCCCCAATTCTATTTTTATACCATCACATTCTCTAAAATGTCAATTTTTACATCAGGCCATTTTTCAGGCTGCAAATTTTCCTACCTTGACAGATTTTGGTAGTTTTCTCGGAGATTTCTCACTTGTTGTTGTCGAATACAGCATTCAACCTTCCCAGACAGACCACCTGACCAATAGATACCGGTATTTCAACTCAGTTGATCTCATGTTGGCAGCTAGGGCTGGACATGTGGTGACCGTCCGATATTCCCTACTGTCCGCTATTCCCTACATCTACCCTATTCAAATTTTCTGCTCTAAGAATGAAAATTAAAGGGATAACAAATCGCTAAAGAGTTTCATCTCACTGGAGTAGACAAAATAATGAAAATGTTCTTTTTGTCGAGGACTCCGGGCTGAAATTAAAAAGTTTTGTAAAGTAAAGTAAAATTTAACAAGCACAACACAGAAAATTTCATCAAAATCGGATGAAAAATAACAAAGTTATGCATTTTTTAGTTATTGAATTTTTTTCGTAAAACAGTTCTTGGCAGGTCTCATGAACAGGTCTCATGAATATTTGAATATTCAAATGAGCAAACTGATGATGTCTCAGTCCCCCTACTTCTTGTATATTTTATTATATGAAATCCTATTTATCTCATTTTTCATACATTGCATAAGAAAATCTATCACTCATACTGAAATAAGTAAAAGCACTTGTGACCTTGAACATTCCACAAGGATTAATCCCTGTTTTATGTCCTTGGGGCAGAAAATCTTGATAATTGGTATTTCATACAATAAAATACAAAGAAAGTAGGGGGACTGTGACATCATCAGGTTGCCAATTTGAATATGCCAAGAACTGCTTCCTTACAAAATTCAAAACCTAATAACTTTCGTATTTCTTATCCTATTTTGATGAAATTTTCAGTGTTGTGCTTTTTAGATTTTATTTCATTTTTTTTCTAATATAAATGCAAAGTCCAGCCCGGACTAGTTCTTTAAATTACCTTGAAATAGTGAGCTTTCGATAGCTGGATCAAAGTAGTAACTAGACTTCTTGTCGTAGCTGGCGCTGTTGCACTTGCCTCAATTGTCTACTCGGCTCCAATCAGATAATCTTTTTAGTGATTTGTTATCCCTTTAATTTTTTAATATCGAAAAAAAAAAATCTAAAAAAAATAAATGAATAAAAACTTTTCATCTGATTATGATGAAATTTTCAGCGTTGTGTTTGTTATATTTTACTGTACATTTTCAATCTGAATTTTAGCACGGACCCCTCAACTTAAATAGAAAGAAGATAAATTATGTAGAGAGGTGGGTTATGAAAAATAAATAAATAAATAAATAAATAAAGATTAATCCATTCACCTCCGGTGGGACTCAAACCCACATGCAATCCCCGGTTTAGGAGACCGATGCCTTTTGGAGGGGGAAAGAAGAGAAAAGAAGAAAGGGGAAGAAGAAAAAAATGAAAAAAATTCAAAGAAAAAGAATTTAAAAAAAGTGAATAAATAGGCGAAAATTAAAGCAATTTAAGGGTTTCGGAGCGCTTTTGAAAAGGGGAGGAGGCTGAGCAAAGAGTTGGGGCTGAATATGCTCCCAAGAGACCACAATTAGATGGTCATTTTCATCAATTTTTAGGTACCAGTCTGAACAATGGTCGGGTATCACTAACTCAATTTTCATCAAAAGTGCATGATTTTGCGCCTTTTGGAATCAAACTCTTCATATGTGCATAAATTTTTTTAAAGGCATGCTATAAAAAATTATAACCACGTTGAAGGATATATTCTTAACATCATATTTCCATCCGAAACGAGCGCAAATAATGTATCGATCGTTTCAAAACCCCAGTCATATTTGTTGCTTAGAACTTCAAACTGAGATACGTCTTCCGTGAGGGCACGCTGCGTATCTGAGTCATATTTGTTCATATACTTTTGTGAACGTAGGGTTGGGGGCTGTAGTCCCCCTCCAGCTCCATACTCAAAACCACTCTCAACATAATTATTCACACAGTCACACACACATTTAAAAAATGTTTTTTTTATAGTGTCTGTAAATAAACTATATATTTTTGTTGTTGTTGTTGCCATTTTACTAGAGCCATTTACACATCACTACCGGTATATACTGATTTTTTTTTTTTTTTTTTTTTTTTTGTGGAACAATTACACTGTTATGAATTTAAAGACATTTTTTGTTACATGTAATTTATTTAGTTTCCCCCTTCCTTATGAGAGAGACCCGGTGGGGGCGGGGGGGGGGAATCACTTTAATCTACCCTTTTAATTGGAGAGAGGAATTGTTACCCTTCCCCCGGCCGTCCGCTAAAATAATTGAATTGATAATAGAAAGCAAAGAAAAAAAAATC
This sequence comes from Paracentrotus lividus, assembly GCA_940671915.1. NCBI lineage: Eukaryota > Metazoa > Echinodermata > Echinoidea > Camarodonta > Echinidae > Paracentrotus > Paracentrotus lividus. Next base: position 31,265,827 of record CALNVZ010003432.1, read on the forward strand.
GACCCCATAAAATATACTGAGCCGAGTGTTTTGTGGTGGAATTGCGCCGCTTCCCTCTGTTGCAAAATTACATCGTTGGTACGGTTAAAACTGCGAAGAAAACACTCTTTCTGAAGTATTTTTGAGTTGCTGAAATCATGGGGAGAAGTAGGAGCAGGTCTAGATCACCTAGGAGAAGAGGTAATTATTATGTTAATCCATATTAAACTTCGATTCATTGCAGTTATTGGAATTTATTTTCTCCGGCTCGCGTGGCGTCTCGTCGAATTTATCTCAGCTCATCTCCCTGAACTCCCGGCCTGAACATGCTGAGTGATAGCCCACCATTTCGGGGCCTCGGGCTCGGCACGCTCTTTGTCATGATAGTATCCCGTATTAATACTACGAGTGTTTTATTGGCAGCCAAGCGGCATGTATTTTGTGAAGGCGAGTCTTGCTGTTTTGCTCTCCATTTTGGCAAAGATTGACAGTTTATTTATGATCGTATGCATTCCAACATAACATTAACAACCAGTTACGTGAGACTCTGAGATAGCTAACTGTTAGAGATGGTGTCTAACTGTTAACTTACACGTAGAAATGTTGAGGAATCTACTCCATACTGTATAAGCCAATATTTTCGCGTCCAGATATTTTCGCGATTTTAGACTAGTTGTGGAAATTCGCGAGAGCAAAATTTCGCGATTTTTGGAGATGACTTCATTACTATAAATAGCCTTGTACTGAAGTGGAAATTTTCGCGAGAGCCGACTCGCGAAATTCGCGAAAATAAAGTCACCGCGAAAATAACCACTTATACAGTAATTTAATAATTTATGCATGATGCTTGAATGATCACGTTTAGCATATGAAATACACTACCATTGTGCGTTCCAATGAACAATAGTCGCGATAAAATTTAGATTCGTCATTTATTTTTTTGGTAAGTCCTCATTTCTTTATACGTTTTCAAACATTGAGCGTAGTCCGACAGTGGATTCGTTGAAGTTCCTTTTTATATTTCTCTTCTTTATTCTAAAAAATATTGAAAGAGTGGGTCTACGCTTAACCTTTTGTGAAGTCGAGTCTTGCAGTTTTTCTTGCGAAATGGGTCCACTTTGGTTATGATTGACAGCGCGCACGACAAAGCGGTCTTTATCGGGAACAGCTGAATCGTGTTGTTCAGTTTAATACGGTCAACGCACTTCAGTCATCGCAACCAGGAGGCGGAGCTCCGCGCAATAGCTAATCAGAGCGCCCAACAATCAAAATGCATTGTTCTCTAGCTCTGCAAAAACGAACTTGTAGACTTTTCTACGTGCTCTACATGTAGCTACAAAAAAATGTAGATCTACAGATGTAGATCTAGATCATTGTGTAGATCTAGATCTAGAAGTCTAGAATCTACATCATGCACTACACTCGGTTGAAATATATTATCAACCCCGTGCTAAGTTCCTCTCACTCACAGGCATGGAAAGAATTGAAGAAAAACCTGATTAATTTGACAAACAAACTATAACTTTAAAAGCTTTTACTTAACATGACTAGATATAGATTCATTTTAGATCTAGATCTAGACTTAAAAGGGGAAATGAGAGGAAAAACCTCACCGATTTTTAGCAGTTTTCCGAAATATTTTGGCACTCCAATATGTATGGTATATTTGAGAAAAAAATGAAATGGAAATTCTGTGATCAATCATCGATATCAGTATCTACTTTAAGACGGTTTTGAAACTAATTGGGGACAGTTTTAAAACTTGAGGCGGGGACGTCTCTCAGATGTCTCCAAGTCGTCTCCTCAGTCCCGTGACGTTTCATGAGTCGTGGAAACTACTTTGAGACGGTTCTTTGAAACTGCTTTGAGACAGTTTTCGAAAATTCTGTGACGGAAAGAAATATCGGAGATGTCTCTAGACTCTAATACTTTTTATCCGTCGTGAAGACGTCTCCGCGAAGTGAGATACCACCATTAGTTTTTCTTTATTTCCTGAATAATTTTGAGTGTTTTCAGAAGTCATTTTGGCAGATAATTCAATTTTCAGATAAAATATCTAGAAATACTCTGTTGTGAAAATTATGACTAATGAGGCTTGCGCAAAATTATTTTAATAACCTTAGAACCTGGAATGTTATATATATGCCTGAAAAGCTCTGAATGAGAAGAATTCAAAAATGGCACATTTAAAGGTATGGGTACACCAATACTACTTTTTCCCTGTTTCAAAGTTTGGTATTTGTTGCCATAGTTTTCAGGTATATTTGGTTCCATAACTTCTAATGTTTACACCTAATGCCATTTTTAAGTGCTTTTTTGAAATCCTCAGTTAATTTCCTTTCAGAAAATGTATACTTTTATGTATAATGGGTGTGGTTTTTAAAGTTACTGAGATTCAAATAAAAAAGACACAATTTTGATGTTCCAAAATCATGTCACACGAAACTGGCCCAATTCAAAACGCATGGCCATATGTGTTTTGTATCATGATTCATGTTCCTGTTTAAATTTCAAAATCGACTATGAACGCACCTTAATACTTCAGGGAATCTGCCGGCTGCCCTACGAGCTGTTTGACTTGAAATTTTTGCAAATTAAGTCTTGACTTAAGGGCTTAAGTGAATTTTAAATTGAGATCTATATTAAGATCTAGATAAGTCGTAACAATTGAGTTTTGTATCCTAGAAGTAGGTCGAATAGGCCTAGATCTACATTTATAAAGCTTGTTTAAGAAATGATCATTAGAGAGTTGCGATCAGTCGCAAAGCGATAGTAACGGATGTAGAATCTTTGTTGCATACATGTAGACCTCTTGCAATTAAGTGTATTAAGTGCGAACCATTCGGAATTGATCAATACTCTTTACATGTCACTGGGCACTGTTTATTCTTCTACACATTCACATCAGGAACTGGGTGCTCCTCGTAATATGAAAATATTCAGTCATCAGTGGGTTAATCCTTGCTACAAACTATATATATATATTTTAATCTTTGCTACAATGCACCTCAATTCCTTTGCAAGTAAAGCTGTCAGAATGAGATTAAGGGATTACCGGTACCTATAAAAAGAAAAACAAATAAAGAAATAAAAAATAAGCTAACAAAAAACTCATCATGACCATGTATCAATTATGGAGATGTAGAATTTCATCTTTTTTTCCTTCAAGTTCAAATACGCTAGGTTATTTTCACCAAAGTTAATATCCAATTATTTCCATTGTAGAAAGGAGACGCTCAAGGTCTTATTCACCTCCTCCGAGAGATAGGGATCGAGACTTGGAGAAGCGCAGGAAATTCACAGGTAATTATGTTTTAAATTACATTTTCAGTGTGTGCCGTACACCAGGCAGGGACCTCAAAACCGTCATAAGTCTAAGTTCATGGACAACCTAAAGGGACTATACACTGGTACATGGTCAATTGACACAAATTTTTCTATGCACATGTAGACTGCATGATTTTTAGATTTTAGGTTGTTACCTGAACGGAGCTGGTAATCATGTGCCAAAATCTTCTTGATTTTGGCACAATCTACTATTAAAAGGGATATGATCGAGGAGTCTGTGTCTTGGAAAATGCTATTCAATTTCTTTTCTGTCCCCCTGCAGGTTCACAAAGAATTCTGGTCTTATTATTGCAAAGCCAGAAGAGACAGCAAATTTTTCTAGCATTCTCTGAATTTTCTGCCTCGCATGAGGAGAGAATGGACCCAGAATAGCCTTTTCTAGGGGCGCCAACTCAATGGTTGTATTCCTATTTACCATTTATATGTTAAATTGCAACTGAATTGCTTTTTATTTAACAAATTAGTAGAGAGGGCAACTTAGCTAAAAGGAACTGCAATTTCCTAGCCTGGTTAAGTCACTTGTCTGTATAAAATAGATCAGGTTTATTTGTCCACATTCTTGGTACCGGTATTTGATACAGTCATTAGACTTACATGTAGCAAAAGAAGCAAATGAAATTTAAAAAAAAAGACATTTTGCAAAATTTTAGAGGAGCATGCAGGATACGTGGATCTATTTTTAGGGTAAACTGTTGAGTAAATTTCGAGTGAATTTTCTGTTTCCAGAGAGACGTCGTTCTCGTTCCAGATCGAGATCACCAGTGAGGAAGTATAGGAGGTCTAGGTAAGATGTTATCTCTTCTCAATTTCAATTAATATTCAAATTCAGTAGCATTATTAACCGTACACACTTAAAGCATATTCTCTGAAGTTTAGGCTGTAAAATAATTGAATTAGAATACAGATTGTAGTAACTCTTGAAATTGTCAAGCTGCGAATGTCACATGAAACTTGTAATTTTTTGTTATTTTTCAAAGTAGACCTCGAAGTCATATTCGGCATAAAGCTATGGCTTTTTACTTTTCTGTCATTTATTTCATGACTTGAAACATGCCCTCAAAGTGATCTTACTACAAGCACAATGTAATAATAATATTAATGTTGTTAAACCTGGTGTATAGTTTTGGTAGCAAAAAAGGAATTGGCACAAAACCGATCAAATGTAGTTACATGTTGTCCACATTGCACTAAAAGATATGTGTGAGAGATCTTGTGACATTCCTTTCAATATTTCCGATGAATTTCATTTATAAAGTTCGAATATAGCGCAATCCAACTGCCGTTTAGACCTCTGCTGACAAATTCGCACGCCCGAGGTTACGGCGTGAATTAGTGCGAACGATCTGTGTGTAACACCCACACAAGAGAATCCCCATTGGTTTTCCACGTGAGCGCTAACCTGTGACGGGTCCCCGACTTATCTTTTTTTATCCTTATATTATGAAATAAAGACACTAAAACGAGATTTCAAGTACTATAATTTGCTTTATTATGGTTCTTGGATTCAATCTATCATAATTTATCTTAATGTGAATCAAAATAATTTTTTCTTTCTCCCGAAACTATACACCAGCTTTAATTGAATGTATATATATTGTTTTGTTCTGTTTTGTTTTTTGCCTTGGAATACGATTCTGCTACTAGTATTATTTATTAACTGTCTTCAATGTTGATAAACTGATAACTTACTCAAGCAATAAAAAACCTTCGTACTGGTACATTTTTACCTTACCTAGGTTTAGTGGGGCAAATGTAGATTACAACATGTACGTTCTTGCAATTAATTTCTATCTGATGTGTAACTCAGATGCTATATTTACTTTTGGCTCAAGACAATTGGAATAAATTTTGAATGTTTTCGTTTTTTTTTTTCTTTTTCTTCTATCTTTTAGGTCAAGATCAAGGTCCCCTCGAAGGAGAAGGTATGGTAGCTCTCAAAATTTCTTGATAGAATTAATATTGTATAGTGCTTTGTTCTGAATGTTTATTTATGAATAAAGAGGGCTAATAGATCTTTCCATTTTGAATTGCTGTCCAAAGTTTTAATTCTAATTGTTAAAATGGAATGGTTGATAAGACAAACTTTTACTATGATTTTTTTGTTAAGTTATATGTTGAGGTAGGTTTTACAACATGAAAAAAAAGGAAAGAAAGAAATTGAAAACTGAATTGCAAAGTGTTCCTTATTTTTTAATATTGTTGTTTTGATTGCAATATATGTCAAATATTATCTTGAGGTTCTTAAACTGTTGATGCTATGAAAAGTTTAGGTTTAGTACGTAATAGGGCCTAATAGTGAGTTTAATGATGAACAAAACTGATAAGCTACCTGGTATTAGGACGTATTAATAATGACTTAAATGATGAACATATACTGTATTCGATGTTATTTTCGCGCTGAGCGGCCCCAAAACATGTACACTGGTTCTTAAATTCGCGCTGCATGTTCGTAAGCTCGCAATTTAACCCATGCAGTACACGCATAGGAAATCATGCCTTTATATTCACGTTTGCTGCTGTTTGCCCGAAATACGCAAAAAGTAATGTACCGCGAATATTTCCCCGAATACAGTAATTGATTGGCTATCTGATATGCTTTTTCATCCTTAGGTCTCGTACCCCATCACCAAGGAGGAGGAGAAGGAGGAGCGAGTAAGTCTTTTATCCCCTTAGCATTTTTGTCAGAATTCCTAGATTTTCATAAATACACATTAGAAGTACAGTGCTTGGAACCAGACCTAGTTATAAGTGATTTCATTTACAGTTTACAAAATCTTGTTATACTGAAAACAAAAGTGCATAAAGAAATATGCTAATATTTAAAAGTGGGACCAGGAGAGTCAGTCTTTTTACATAGTAGTTGTGCTGCATTCATGCTCATTATAGTGGGAGTAGACTGTACAGGAATGGTCAAAAGTCAATCACGTGATTGACTTTAGTTTTCCCATCATCAATCATCACTCGTAGTGATAGTACTTTTGAGTTTCGCTGATCACTTCAGTGCCCCATAGAGCATGTAGAGCCACAACGCGTCATCAATTAATTTTGGATACGCAAAAAAAAGTGCGTTGTCACTCGGGTTTTTTGTACTATCATTTTTTCCATCACATGCAGCGACAGAAAATTCCTCTGTGACGTAACAATTACTTTTTAAAACTTCTTCGTTACGTAATAATCACTTCAGCCCATTTGAGCTAGGCCTTCGTGCCAATTGAATTGCGCGCACTTTGTACGAATATATGTTACAATTACAAGCGCAGTCATCGATGACTTGAGTGGATCTTTTAAGGATCAAGGAAGCCTTGAATTTGTAACCAAAATATTGGTTTTCCCAGTACTCTTAAAATGTTTCAGATGTGGAATATAAAGCAAATAATCACCTCTTGATCCAAATGATTGGAAGTCTATCACTTGGCTGGCAAGCTGGATGTACACGCTATCTCTCCTCAGCTCTGCTTCGGTGGAGATAGCGTATCCAGCTTGCCCGGGAAGTGATAGACTTCCCATCATTTGGGTCAACGGTGATTATTTTCTTAATATTTTTGCCCAAGCTCTTTCAGAACTTTCCAAATTTCTTAACTGTCGTGTACCAAGTGCTTGTTTCATTGTAAAAAACTCATCTGATGTGTGGCTGATTGATTTTGGATGTGGCTTTATTTGAATTTGCAGAACTCCAGACAGCCCTGGACCAAGCAGAGGACGTCGTGAGGAAGAAAAACGTCCAGAATTAGATGGTAAATCTTACTTTCTTTTTAAAAATCTGTTAAAGATCAATTGAAAAGAATGAAATATGATCGATCGATGTCATACAGGTCATGTCTGACCCTTTGTGACCCTGTTGATGATGCTTTTCCAAATTGCTCTGTCTGGTGCCAGGCGATGAGCTGCAACTAGGGAGAGGCCTGTTAATTGTTTTATGCCATCTGTACATCTCAGTTTCTGTCTGCCTTGTCTCCGACTACCTTCAATGCAACCTTGCATAATTATTTTTTCAATGTTATCATCCTGTTGTCTGCATATACGACAGGATGATAACATCGAAAAAATAATTATGCAAGGTTGCACTGAAGGTAGTCTGTGTCAAATAAAATGGTACAAGTGGAAAACATTTTTTTTTATAGTATGAAGTTTAATCACAGCCTGCTATTGTTTGGCATTTTCATAAAGCAGGAAGATCAGACTTTCACCTGCAATTTTTTTCATCACATTTGGTGTTGTAATTTTTGAAATATGACTAGTTTTCTACAATCAAGAAAAATTCATTTTTTTGGACGGCGTCCCATGCCTTTGTGTATAGGTGTCGCATAATGGCCATGAAGTGCTCTATTTTAAATTGTTTCTCTTATACAGAACAAAGCGCATCATCAAGGAAAATCTTTTGGCTTTATTTTATTTTCGGAACCACATACACACATTTTCTGAAAATATTTCACACCTAAATAATTTTTTTCCGACTGTACCATTTTTTTTTACACAGACTGTATATTGAATTCCTTTATATCGCTTTACCAGGGCTGTGTTTCAAAGAGACGTTTGTAAGATACAAATAACTTTCTGGTGATCATTTCTTGTGCTAAAATGATACAAAATGTGATTAGCTTAGCACCCGAGAACATGTTCCAGTCGTTTGTAAAGTCATTCATAGCTTTACAAGTGACTTGATAAAACACCTCCCTGATATGGGACATAATAATAATAATAATAATAATAATAAGTAACATTTATATAGCGCTTTATACAGTGTTTCAAAGCGCTTTACAAAGTAAACATAAGAAATATAAACCTAATAATACATAATGAACATAAAGAAATATAACAAACATGTAATATTAGCTATAAGCATAATTATGTTTTATATCAAAACTCTTGATATAAACAGTGTTTAATTTTTTTATTGCTTGCCTTGACATTTTTTGTTTGTTTTTTGTTTTTTGAAAACCTTTAGAGAAGCAGTTGGAGGATATGACAGAAGATGAGATTGAGATGATGAAGGTGATGGGTTTTGCAGCCTTTGATTCTTCTAAGGTGAGTCGGTCACAGTTTTTACATCGCGATGCATAACTGGACAGAATTTTATTTACATCGGCTCGTAATTGTGTATGTGAACATATTGTAAATGCTTGGAGAAATTCACTTTTTTTCTGTATTCAGTGTTTGGATCAGTTTAGAATGCAACTATTTTCATTCAATTTAAAGGATATATCTTTTGCAAGAAAGGATTCATGAATAAATTGTAGGATATTGGTTAAAATCAAATTTTCCAGTTGCGTTCATAGCATTTTCGCACAGAGGTGAGTTCTGCGATGAGCCGATTGACCAGATCTCTGTCCCATCATGCATTTCAGTTAAAGGGGAAGTTCACCCTGGGTTTAAATTGGTTTTTAAAAATGCAGAAAAATAAAAGAAAAATATAAGTGAAGGTTTGGAGAAAAGCGACCAAAAAATGATGAAGTTATGAAAATTCAAAGTCTTGATTCTGTGACGTCACATGCGAGCAGATCTCCTATGTGTTATGTAGTGTGAATTCCATAAAATGTCATTTTTTCAGAAGAAGTTAATTATGTCACCTGTGCGGTTGATATACCTTCAAACATATGTTCATATACATGACTATATCAAATTGACCCATTCCTTTATCAAGAACCATGACAAAAAGACAAATTTATGGAACTTACATACACAACCAATGGGAGAGCTGCTTGCACGTGATGTCACAGAATCAAAACTTTAAATATTCATAACTTCGCTATTTTTTGGTCGATTTTCTTCAAACTTTCCCTAATATTTTTTCATTATTTTTCTTCATTTTTTAAGACCAATAAAATTCAAGGGTGAACTTCCCCTTAAAAGAACTGTAAATGCATGTATATTGGGGTACACCAATTAGCCTCATGCCGTATACCCTCAATGATTCCATGACTTTTGCTCCAGCAAAAATTGTTTCACTGTTAAATCTTACCTTTAATCAAATAGTTATCTTCAACCCTGGACTTAACAATATGCCCGAAACTAAACCTGATATAAAACCCTATTTCCACCCTAATCCTAATACTGTATGAGTAGTTATTTTCGCGAATTTCATGAGTCGGTCATCGCCAAAATTTTCACTTCAGTACAAGGCTATTTTAGTAATGAAGTTATCTCCAAAATCGCGAAATTTTCCTCTCGCGAACTCCCCCAACTAGTCAAAAATCGCGAAAATATGTGGACGCGAAAATATTGGATTATACAGTACTTGGACTAAAAAATTGTCACAGGAGGATTTGTTGTGCACTCATACTATGTCCTGTTTTTTTTTTTTTACATGAAATAATTTGGCCCTCGTCCAGCAAATCGGCACTGGTGTTAATGGACTACAAAACCTTTCAATTACTCTACTGAAATGAAACACACTTACAGGGGACCAATACCCATGGAAATAATCACATTTATAAGAAAGAGCACAATCAGAGGAGCAATTTTAAAAAGTTTCATCAAAATCGGTTATAAAATAAGAGAGTTATGGAAGTTTGAAAGTCTCGTTTTACCTTCTATGGGGATCCTCAAATTGGCAACATCGGCTTCAAAATGGCCGATTTTATGGACAACTCTCCATTGGTTTTGTACACAAATTTTCAGATTTTCCCCATTTTCTTTCAAAATATGTCTTATTTACTTCTGAGCTCAAAATATGTCATGGAAAAATATATTTCACACAACATATGTTGAGCTCAGAAGGAGATAAAACATATTTTGAAAGAAAATGGGGAAAATCTGAAAATTTGTGTACAAAACCAATGGAGAGTTGTCCATAAAATCGGCCATTTTGAAGCCGATGTTGCCAATTTGAGAATCCCCATAGAAGGTAAAACGAGACTTTTCAAACTTCCATAACTCGCTTATTTTATAACCGGTTTTGATAAAACTTTTTTAAATTGCTCCTCTCATTATGCTCTTTCCTATGAAAGTGATTATTTCCATGGGTATTGGTTTCCTTTAATAGGATTTTTTTACAATAAACGTGATATATTTATTATAAATTATTATATATATTGCAAATTATTATATTTGAAGGTTTATTTGATGAAGTTCCTATTAAATTTATCTAGTCAAACAGCAGTGGCTAACAGAAATGAAAAGTCAACTCAGGGTAAGAGGCTTATAACTTAAAATCCAGTGATTCTGTGAACTTTGTATATATTTAAATCCAACTTTCTTACAGGGTAAAGATATTCTTTTTACAGGGTAAACACATTGATGGTCCCAATAATGCATTTGCTGCTAACATACAGACAAAGAGGAAGTATAGGTAAGCACTGTAAACAATTCTTGCTTTTCTAATAAGTTAAACCTGGTGTATAGTTTTGGTAAAATAAAAGGAATCGGCACAAAACAGATCAAATATAGTCTCATGTTGTCCACATTGCACTAAAAAATATGTGTGAGAGATCTTGTGACATTCCTTTCATGATTTCCGATGAATTTCAGTGAAAATGTTTGAAAGAAACATAATGTAACGCCGTTTTAGACCTCTGCTAGGAGGTTCGCACGCCGGAGGTTACGACGTGAATGGTGCCTAACGATCTGTGTGTAACACCCACACAAGACAATCCCCATTGCTTTTCCACATGAATGTTGACTCAACGCTGAAACGAGTCGGGTCCCCGTCTTTCCACATTTTATGCTTATATTATGAAATAAAGACATTAAAACAAGATTTCAAGTACTATAATTTGTTTTATTATAGTTATTGGATTCAATCTATCATATTATATAAATGTGAATCCAAATTAGTTTTTCCCTTCTCCTGAAACTATACACTAGTTTTAAGTGTTTACTGGTACAATAGCAGGTGAAGGTTTCACGATGCATCAAGTATTCTTTCTTGAGGTTATGAGTGGTCCTGAAAAGGACCTACCCACTCTCAACGTTTTGATGGACATGTTCTCACCGTCTTCAGAAGAATGAAACGTTGAGAGTGGGTAGGTCCTTTTCAGGACCACTCATAACCACAAGAAAGAATACTTGGTGCACTGTGAAACCTTCCTCTGCTAATCGTTCTACCACCAGTGAAACCTTCAAAGAATATTTACTGGTACATGTATGTACATGTACTATGTATTAGGCGCTATATGAATCAAGAACATTATTATTATTGCATGTGTATGAGACGATAATGTAAAATCGGGTCCAATGTATTTCTCCCAAGTACAAATCCAATTAGCATTCTCTGATTGTGAATTATAGGGATTTTTTAGATTCATCTCATACAGTTCTTGTCTTGCTACATCGTAGCTCTAAATCACGACATAAAGCTCTTAGAAAGCTATGTTTGGGTGGTGTAAATGTTTCTAGCAATTGTACCTCCAAAAAAAAAAAATCAATATGAAAATTAATTTCTTATACATGTACTTTTTCATGAATTTCTAATCGTATTCCTTTGATACCTTTACCTTTTATGTTTCTTGTTTTTTTTTTTTTTATTATCGTACTACAAACCTTTTTGAAGCATACATTGTGCTTTGATATATTAATTTCAGCCAATGAAAGTAACTAAAAGTAATTGTATATCTATCAATAAAACATACAAAGAAATACAAATGAAGGATCGCTAAAATATCTTGTTAAAAAAGTGCTCTACATGATAAAATGTCACTGTATAACATTTTTGTTTTCTTTTTCTTGTTTGTCACCATACAGGCAATACATGAACCGGAGAGGAGGGTTCAACAGACCTCTTGATTTTATCGCATAGGATTCTTACTCATAAACTTGTTCATCCGTGTACAGACAGTGGTGTGAGTGTACTGATACGCACTGCATCTCTTTCACTCATACTGGATTTTTTCCTGTGTGAAAAAACAAAGCTATCTTGCTTTGAATCTGGAGAGCTTATTGAATTTTAAAACAATTCTGCTACAGAACATTCAACTTTGGTGTAGCAGAAAGTGTCGTGTATGATATGCCTCTCCCAGCCCTGGCATTCGTTGAATGGTTGCATCATTTAGGGCCTAGACTGGAATTTCTGATGATCAATTACATCTAATGAGTACCTGGTTTGATCATGGGATGACTGCATCTTTATGTACCTGGGTAAAGGGCGAGAGCGGCGAAGTCGATGCATCCATTTTCACGTTTTTGTTTCCGGCAAAAGGTCGCAAGGAGGAAAGTGATACATGATTAAAAACCCCTTTACTGCAGAAATAAAATAAAAGTATACCAGTATTGAAGTATAAATCTTGCTTTGTCCAAGATGTTTGTGCCATATACCAAGGTGGATTAAATCGGTAAATATGCAAATTAGAAGTTCAATTTTACCCATACACACACACAGGCGCTCGAGCTCTTTTCCCGGGCACGCAACATTATCATACCTTAGTCACACCGCCAAATCGACCTCAGATCGACTCTTAACCGACCTCTAACTTCCTATTCGTGGTAATATAATAATTTGTTCGGTTTGGTGTCGATTTGAAGTCTGCCTTACCAGTGTACATTTATAAGGCATAAGTCCTTACCAGTGTAAATATTAATGTTAGAACTGTATACTTTCTTGGTTTATGTTAGTTTATCTCTTTGCACACAAAAACAAAACACTAATGTTGTCATTTACAAACAGCTAATACCTGAAGCACTGGTATAAAGTGTTCACCATATGAATATAAATTATTAGGTAAATGCTTTTTGGCAGAAAATTGAAGCTTACATCAGTCATCAAAAGTATATAAACAATTTTTTTTTTATAGTCAAATATATTAAGTAAAAAAAAACTCTGTACAAGAAGTATTTAAGTCCTGTTCAAAATTTGTTTGCCTTTTACCGTGGTTTTGATGTGATACTTGTGTTTCAATTACAGCAAAAACAACTTTGTTTGACATCTAGAGCCAAATTTAATGTAAGTCAAAACTTCTAGTTCAGAGCCATTTCTTTAGTCCCAACATATTAGAATGAGGTAAAGTTAACTATGCATGTATACAACACTTGATGGTCATTTTGGATGTTGAGTAATGTTAAAATTTGTTTGTGATTATTCTCAATTTTATCTTTAAACCATTCATTTTTTATTTTATGATAATTTTTTGCAACCGTCTAGGGGCAGGGCTGTATTAGCTCAAAGATTAATTGCTCCCTGCTAATCACATTACAACAAATTAACAGAGTGACCCAGTGAGAAATATACTGACCTCTGTGAAACCATGAAAATGTAATAAGTGATTTTGTATGGATTATTCAGATTAATTTTGTTATTAAATTACATGTAGTATAGTTGTAGATTGTAAGATGTTTTAAGATACATGTTTCACATATTGTAAACTTAGTTTGATTGTATGTATACATGTATGATTGTGGACTGTTACATGCCGGAACTGGGTGTTGCATGTACCAAGTCAGAAAGAATTTATTATGAAGAAAATGTTGTAAAATTCAGTAGTCGTTGGATTAATTGTTCAATGATTAGTCTTTATGAGGTAAGAGAAAACAAGCATACATGCATGTCCATTTATAATTACAAAACCTTATTGTAAATGCAGAACTAATCTCTGTGAATGTGACACTCGACATTGTAAAGCCCTGGTCACGAGCCGTCATATGTTTTTTTGGAGGCTACGGTCGCTACGTCTTTCTGAAAAACGTAGGGAGAAGTGGCGAACGTACTCAAAAATCCCTACCGAGGCGGTACTCACCACGTACATGACGTACGAATTTTAAAATTTTGCCCACATTTTTTGCAAGTAGACTGCACGCGCGTGCAAGTACGACGGGATGTGACCACAGCTTTACAGTACACTTCTTATATAACCGACTTGGATACAACAAGATTTCATAATTATAACAAGGTGATTATACCAAATCCAATTTGTACTAACCAGTGTGTTCACGGAAACAAGATTTCATCATTGCAAGGGAATCTCTTTTTCCAAATTGCCTCATTACAGAGGGAGTGGACTGTACAGTCTGTCCCCGAATAAAGTAAACCCAACTTTGAGAGCCTCATGTTAAAATTTTATAGCTTATGTAAACTTGATATTTATTTCATTATAAAGAGTAACTCTTTTTCTAGTTAATGATACCAAACTTATACCTGTGTTGTGATGGACGGCTGAGCACTTGGGCTTTAAAAGACAAGCGTCAAAATTCAAATGTTCCAAGTTTGAGGAGAAGCAGCCCTTGCATTTCAATAGACCAAGAATTCCATGGTCCCTTATGAATGGACTTGGGAAGGCTGACCTCACACAAAGAATGAATGATCAGAAAGCCAGGATTGCTTCTGATAAAACTTGTAAAAATTTTTTTTTAAACCAAATTATTTTAGAACTTGAGTGTTCAGTCATCCTTGACAGTACAGGTATGATTTTGGTATCACTGGATAGAATATGAGTTACTTTTTGATATGATGTAAAAAAAAATAATGACACTTAAGTAATGCAATTTAAATACGAGGCTCTCAAAGTTGGGTTTATTCTATCTGGGACGCACTGTATTTGCTGTGTATAATTGGAGGGTAACAGCCAAACATGATCTGTATACATATTGGTAGTTTGATACTCTTCGAGACCACTAGATAAGCTTTCATCTTTAAGGTATTTTTTCCCTCTAAGTTTGACAGATAGGCAGATAGAGTGTGGTTGAATTGCCCCTCAACATTATTCCCCATGAGAGTAATAGTCAACCTTTCCTAAGTCAAGACTTATGCAAGTCCAACTTGAGTGATGTTGATTGCACCTACACTTATAGGGAGTTTAGTGATAAATCCTTTGAATAAAGCAGGGAGGGGGGGGGGGGGGGGGAATCTGATCTCTTACAAGTTTATCTTAGTATCTATAATTTCGTTTGTCATGACGATATTGGCTTTCCGATCCAAAATGGCAATAGACGATTGCCTAAAAAGAGGGTTTATCTATATTTTGTCTTTGTAGTCTATATTGAAGTTTAATCACGGTAGGCCAACTGGCCAACTGGGGATGCAGGTTTTTGGAACTCAACTCCGAATAGGTATTGAATGGATGCCAATTAGACCACCGCAAACATAAATCTGCTTGTACTATCAAAAGCATACCTAGAAAATGACAGACTGAAATTTTCATTATGGAGTAGGCCTTTCAATTGAAATTGTGTATTTTAAAAAAAAATCCAATGACCTGGGTATTTAAGAAACTTTCAAGCACTTTTTTTTACATTTACAGTGGAAAGTTGTTATAACGACCATGAAAATTGTCTTGTTATATCAGGGGGGTATTTCATCACAGGACTTGTCGGACGTTTATCCGACAAACTGTTAGAAGCTACTGAAATGCTTGCGTCTGATTGGTTAAGAGCAAATTTGTCGGATGAAACATCTGACAAGTCCTTTGATGAAATGCCCCCCAGGAATCTTGTTAAACATGTATCAAACCTCTTTATAATGCATGAGCTGCCACTGTACTTGAAAATGGAAAAGAGCTTTTGATAAAAAGTTATTTTTGTTATTATCCTAATTGTGTTTAGTAAGTAGCATTCCCGTTTCACTTTTTATTTTCCTTTTTTTTTCCTTTTTTTTTTTTTTACAAACCTTGTTTTTAGATAAGATGTATTGCCTAAGTGCAATGTATATGGTAATAACGTTATGCGATTAAATATTGTTTT
This sequence comes from Paracentrotus lividus, assembly GCA_940671915.1. NCBI lineage: Eukaryota > Metazoa > Echinodermata > Echinoidea > Camarodonta > Echinidae > Paracentrotus > Paracentrotus lividus. The sequence goes on from CALNVZ010003432.1 coordinate 31,281,757, forward strand.
CCTAATGTTTTGAATTGTACTTGTCTTTTATTTACTATGAAAAAATGAGCAAAGAAAATGGGGTACCATCGGGTTTATGCCAGGTTGTTATAGCTTCTGACAACTCAAGCATTGAAGAATTAACGGGTATTAGGGACAAACCCAGCCGGGGTTTACTATAGCTCAGCTGGTAGAGCGCCTGACTAATAACCAGGAGGTCTCTGGTTCGAATCCCGATGGTACCCCATTTTCATTGCTCATTTTTTCATATTATATATTTCTGGTTAGTTTCCTTCAATATTCAAAATGTCTTTTATTTACCCAGTATAGTGTACTCCCATATACAACAACGATTGGGCAGTTCTCTTGGGGGCCGTACCATTAACCATTATAAATCTAAGTTCTTGGATAACCCATAGGGACATGTGTTGTAGAATTAACATGCATTTCAATGGGTTGTCTAAGAACTTAGACTTATGACTGTTTCGTGGTACGGCCCCCTGGATCCAATTTAAAAAAGGGGCACACCTGTGTTCAGTTTAACGAGATTTTACTTATGTAAGTGCAATATAAAAAGAGAGAATATGAGAGGAAGGAAATGCCTTAAAGGCTTGCATAAGGTTACTGTATAAGCCATTATAATGAAGGGGTGTTATTTTTGCAAATTTTGTTACTTATTCATAGCAAAAATTTCCTCTTTAATATGAGGCCATTTTATAGTAATGAAAATATTACCTACATTGCAAAAACTTGCCGTCCTGATTTTCTAGTCCAAAATCATGAACATATTGGGTGTTGGGTGATGGAGGGGGAGGGGGGGGGGGGTAGGTAGGTGTTAAATAATTTTCAGCCTTTGGCCGTCAAGAAGGTCAAGGTCATAGAACAGCCATAGGGGTATAGGGTTTAGTCAGTCTATTGGGCATTAGGATTTTTTTTTCTCCCAATTTCTATTTTCTTTCTTAAATTCTTTTTAGCGATTTGGTCAATTTGTCGCCCTCTTACTTTAAGGCCTGTTTGGCACGCCCAGGTCGTTTTGGCGCTCCTCTAAGGTCGATTTGGCGCCTCCTTAAGCGCCTACCTGGACCCCCTCCCCCAGAATACGTGCATGATATTCACGAATTTCACAATTCATTCCTCGCAAAAATTTCATTATCACAATGTTTTGCCATTTGTGATGGTTGGTTCATCGAAATAGATATACATTGTCATTGAACTAGATTTTTGCTTTGTAAATAGTAAATAGTGAATCAAGAATTCCTCATTATAATAATCACTTGCATGTATACCCGGTTGTTGTATGTCCGGACGGGTTGTTTGTCCGGACAAAACGGCGACTTTAGGAGCTTTGTGATCAATATTTCTTCAACTGATGGACTTTTAATATCAGACAATATAACAAAGCACAAATATTCACAAATATTTTTGCCATTTACTGCATAAATTTTGAGAAAATCCAGAGCAAAAGATGATGATTTTATCAGCTTAAGTGTCCGGACAACGGACCCCCCATCCTATAGTATCAAGATGCAGTTATGGTTGTAGGCAAAATGGGATTAGACCGTGTCCATGTGGAATCATGTGTGTTGGCCTTGGTATATACCAATTTTTTTTACCATTTTATGAATGCATCAAAGCCACCATAACATTGTTTCTGGAAAAAAAAAGTTTGTGGAAGTGCAATAATATCCTGGGTTTATTCTCGGATTTTATGAAGTCATTTTGCATAATGCTCGTTGATTTGATGTTCATAATGAATACAATATGATAAACTGATTTTGAGTGAATTAAAAAAGATCGAGCTGACCGAATATGAATTGATCTTCTTCTCACTTGGGCCTCGTCACATCGTTCCAGCGAGATCGGCGATCAGTTGACCCCCTAGCTTCAGGCAGTGGGAAGGAGGTGAGTACCGTTGGAGTTCGTGCCATCGCGTGCATTCCTGTGAAAAATTTGTTGGCTCTTTTCTTTTACGTTTTGCGGATTGGGTGAATGAAGTCAAATATAGCTTAAAGTTGAAGTGGATGCTTACCCTGTTTCAATTTAAAGCAAAGCACAGAAAAATACATGATGAAACGGGATTATGAAAAAAAAAAAAAAGAAAATGAGCAGAAAATATTGAGAAATGGTCTGTCTTTTGCCTTTTGGTTTTGTCAGTGTCGAGTTAGGTAATCATTCAATGATCACAACATTAATTTTTATCGTTAATTTGAAAGGTTCATCTGTTGTCTTTCTTGAAAACACCGCAAATTCACGCTAGCAAAACCATGTCGGGACTGCGATGAGATTTTAGTGTGAAGACTTTCTGAAAGTTGGACTTGAGGCACTTACACTTATGCATGGTCAATTCATAATGGACTTGAGGTAGAATCAACTAAATTTTTTTTTTCTTTTTTACTTATCATTATTGAATAACTCACTCGGTGTCTGGATGTTCCTTTTAGTCTTCTTACTGTTTTCAACTTTTTTTCTCTCTTCTACTATAAAACGAATGGTGACTGAAATAGATCCTATGTCTAAATATTTTAAATCAATTTCATGACGAGTTCCTGAGGATTTATTTTCAGTCTTGAAATATGAAAAACTAAAGGAGGGGGAGGGAACTGATGACAAATGGCAAATATGGATGATGATATGAATTTGCTCTCGATTGACTTGATTCTTTTTCAATTTGTCAACAAGAAATTGACCCTACAGATGGAGACTTGTCCTTATTAATGCATGATTAACATGATTAGGCAGAATAGGCAATTTGTTTTTAGCTGCAGTCAATATTTATGATAATCTCTAACTTTATTTCCAAGGTTCATGGCGTAGGGGTCTACTGAACTTCTGTTTAGAAATGGCGAAGAGCAAGTTTGAGTATGTCCGCCAGTTTGAGACGACAGACAAACTCCTACCAAATTCATGGATCATCATCCGCATAGATGGCAAGAACTTCCACAAGTAAGTATTTATGTAGGCTACATGGTTTACGGTGCCAGGTAAAAATGGCAGAGGCAAAAATGGCAGAGGTAAAAATGGCAGAGGTAAAAATGGCAGAGGCAAAAATGGCAGAGGTAAA
>CALNVZ010003432.1:31288547-31309349 GCA_940671915.1 Paracentrotus lividus
TTTTACCTCTGCCATTTTTACCTCTGCCATTTTTACCTCCGCCATTTTTACCTCCGCCATTTTTACCTCTGCCATTTTTACACCGAACCTGGTTTACATGTATAAAGCTAAACTTTTGTATGTCAAATTCCCATTTTAGTAATACCAGAAATTTTTAATGGATCTCTAAACTGAATTATCGTGAGCTACATCTGTAACATTTTGTGTTGACCATGTTGAAATAAGGTAAATTAATAAAATACATAAAATTACTAATAATACATGTAACCTTTCTCCCCAAAAGGCCTCTCCAGACTATTAAAAAGCACTTGAAATTAATCAAATGGGTCTTCCTGTCTGGGAAAAATCATCTAACGAATGGGAAATAACAAACAAAAACAAACATTCATTCTGGTTAGGGTTGTATTTAAATCTGTAATGGTAATTAGACTGTAGTTTATTTTTCCAAATCAGAAAGTGTTGGGGGTAAGCTGGTAACAAAAGATCATGATTTCCAGAGGTTAATTCTTTGAATGTCAGGCTCACATTTTTGTAAAATTCATTGTACTTATTACCTCTACAAGCATAAAATTTTATTGCTAGATATTAGATAGCCAAGACAGATAGCTAAGCGTGATTGGTCAATAGCGCGTCACGTGATATGATCGAAATCTGCATATTTTCCTGGCCGGTCACCTTCGATGACAATATTGAACTGGCCGGTCCGAGGAATATATTTTTTTAGTGTATGGCGCCCTCTTTGAAGAATGACGATGTTGCCAATATTACATGGATATAGCATATGTGGGAACTAGAAAAAAAGCAAGTTTTCAAATTTTTTTTTGGGGGGGGGGGGCAATTTTGTGGTTGTTGGGGGGGGCCGATCATTTTTTTTTTTTTTTTTTTTTATCTTTACTGTTAAACAGCCGCCGCTTCCCCGCCAAAAAAAGATTTGGGGGTGGCCCAAAAGTTTTAGGGCATTTTTTTCTTTTTTTTTTTTTTTTTTTAGAAATTTCCAATAATAAAAAATAAATAAATAAAAAATAAAAATTGGGGGGGGGGCCAAAAAAAAAAAAGAGCAATTTTTTTTTTTTTTTTTTTTTTTTAATCAGGCCCTAGAAAATTCATATATAAATAAAAAAAAAAAAATGCCCTTTTTTTTTTTGCCCGCCCCCCAATTTTTTTTTTTTTTTTAAATTATTATTTGAATTTCTATAAAAAAAATATAAAAAATACAAATTGGCCCCCAATTTTTCATTTTTTTTTTGTTTTTTTTTTTTTTTGGGGGGCGGCTAATTTTGAGGGGGCTATCTAAATATAACAGATATTGACTTAAGGGTGTGCAAACCAACATTCTTTGGACCGCCTAAAGGAATTATATTTTCCCTCGTGATCATATTTTCCTCCAGCGCTTCGCGCTTTTGGGAAAATATAAACCCTCAGGAAAATATAAATCCGGCGGTCCAAAGAATGTTAATATTACACCACCCCATCAGTCAATATCTGTATAACAATTAAAAACAAAAACAAAAACAAAACAAAAAACAGCAACACTTATTGTTATCTGTCTGTAAACTTATTTTCAGAGTACACACCACTCAAAGACTTTTTCGTGCCATGTTAAAAATTAATAGACTTAGAGAGCTCTGCTTTGTACACAAAGTTAATGTGGTATTGTATTAAAGAAAATGTTGAAACTCTCAGAAGTCCAGTGCTAGAAATGTAGACATAAGTATAAATTTGATTTCAACTATATCATTCTCCATCTGATCCTATACATTTGTTTTTAGGTTTTCAGATATTCATGGCTTTGAGAAGCCCAATGATCTGCGAGGGCTTGGGCTGATGTCGGAAGCTGCCACCAGCGTAATGAATGAGTTCAAGGATATCATCTTGGCGTACGGTCAGAGTGATGAATACAGCTTTGTGATGAGGAAAGACACCACACAGTATGGACGTAGAGCAAGGTAATCTCATCTCTCAGTCACAGTCTCCTATTAGAGTAGAGGTGGGCTATAGAGGGGTAAAAAAAGGGTCATGTTTCAGAACCAAGTTTGGCCTATCGTATTTTAAGCAGCTCGTTGCCCTGATTGATATGCCACCAATTTTAAGAAAACCGGGCTAAAAATGAGACAGTGCAGGTAAAAACGAATGAAGAATGATTTACCTGTGATTTATAGAGTAAAATAAGAAACCTGACTTTGCCATTGGTTTTGTACACAAAATGTCAAAAATTTCAAATTTCGGTTTGACCTTTGGCCATGAAAGGTCAAGTAATTCTCTTGTGGAATGTCCGATTTCAATGAACTTGGTGTCAAAAGATTGGTAAGACTGTAAGGAAAAGATACATGAAATGACATTACTGAAAACGCGGCGGTTTTGATTGAGCAACACAATTTGTCTAGGGGTGCCCTCACAGACCCTACCGGTAATTAAAGGGTTAAAACTATAATTCCCCTTTTTCAGTACCGGTACTTTCTTCACGACTATTTGCAATTTTGACACTGCTATTGGATTTATCTAGCTGATAAACACATAAAAAGACACCAGATTCATCTTTATAGCTCATTTAATACAAGAATTACAGCTTTTTCACATAAAAAAAAACGATGACTCAGCATTTTTTGGCCACGCCCCCTTAAAATTGTTTTTTGGCCTGCACTGTCTCAATTTTCACCCGATGTTCCTAAAATTGGTGGCATATCGATCAGGAAAATGAGCTGCTTAAAATAAGATAGGCCAAACTTGGTTCTGAAACATGACCCATTTATAGCCCACCTCTACTAAGAGAGTCAGAACAGTGTTAATAACTTGGGGAACTGATAAATGCTGTGGCGATAATTGTGATTTTTTTTAATATCAAAATGAGACACAAATTGCTGAGCAAACATGGCAAAGAGTCATGGAAATGGGCAAATTAATGAAAAGATGTCAAATTTTGGGAAATTTCTTTTTGTAATTTTCTGAATTGTCAATTATCATGTGTGTTATGTAAACAATTGAGAAAAAAAAACGATAAGGGGAAAGTATTTAAAGTTTATTATTCTGCCAATATCCTTGAATTTTTGCTGATGACTTTTGCCTTATTTTGATATCATGAATCACAATTGCTCTGTACAGGCCGCACAGAAACGTCGTTAGCGCTAACAGAGCCCTAACAGTACACCCAGTCACATTGTTTCGGATGGTTATGTCAAAGGTTGATCCCAGATGTAAATAATGCGTTGTTGTGACATTATGCGTCGGGCTACTGTTCGTGCTAATAACACATTCTGTGCGGCCCGTACAGGGCTGTATTTCATATAAGATGTTGAGTTAGGGTTGGGATAAATATAGTTTAGGCTACGGCTGAAGTTACCCATTCGATTAGTGCTTGGGATTGACCACCGTTATTAAAGCAAATGTTATGAACTCATTATTAGAGCTGACAAATTTTTGGCGATTAAAAGACAATATTATGAGATGTTTATTTCTATTTTGATTATATATTTAAAAAGGATACACTTAACATTAAAGGGATTTAGTAACTTCCAAGAACAAGTGCAAAAGAGATCGAAATGAATAGAATTCTATTGCTCTGACCGTAAAAACAAACTACTGCAAGTTTCAGATCAAATGCAAGTCATTTACTATCTTAAAACAGTGAAATTTCAAACGCGGCCGAGGATACGGCCACACATGTTTAATTTATACCGCTCCGTTGCAAGCTTAGCCGCCCGGTAGGTACGGGGACTTGACAACAGGAAATGCGGTGAAAACCACGTGCATTGAAACGCATGCGGTTTTGTAAAGCGTCTAGGGGCGGTTTAGAAAATTTGAGTATAAAATCGTAGGTATCTCGAAAGTAAAGCAAGCAAGTAGACTGCAATTTCTAAGGAATACCAGACTGACCTACAGTGTCCCCAAAAATTATTTGTACACTTTGAAAAAATGGAATTAAATAAATCAACGTTGGTTTGAAATTTTACTTACTATTTCTATCAAATGGTAGGTAAAGTTACTATCACCTAAACACTGAATCTCAAATGTTCCGCCAGTCTCGGAAGTTCTAGGCCGCCATTTGCAATTTCCATGGCCCAAAAATTATTTGTACACTTCAGAAGATGGGTTTTTAAGGGAGTGTTTACAATTTTGTGGGTCTTCTTTGGCTTCCAGGACAGTCATCAACCTTCTTGGCATATTGTCGACCAATTTTAGCACTCATTTCACGCCCAATACCATTCCAAGTTCGCTGGAGCGTGTCCTGGAGCTGCTGGATGTTGGATGGTCAGTCTAGAGGGCGCTGTCGCTTCAGATCACCTCTCATGTGCTAAATGGGGATTAAATCTGGGCTGTGAGGTGCCCTGTCTTGCAGCTTAACATTTTCTGTTGCAATATTGCTTTAATATGGTTTGCTGTGTTCTTGGGGTCATTGTTATATTGGACTGTAAATTGACGACCATTCAGACTTGAAGCAGATGGGAGCATCTGAGCCATTCTGAGGGGCAAGGATATCCTCATGGCTTCAGCATTCATGATGCCATGTTATGAAATTTATCCCTCCAACTCTACTGGCTGCCATAGAACTCCAAATCATGAAACATCCTCCACTTTGCCTCACTGTTGGCTCCAAGCATGACTGACTGAAAGCTTCCTACAAGACACACATCGTCCCGTGCATCATATCCAATCACTTTTGCACTTTTTAGGTCTTTGGACAGAGTGCTAGAACTCTGCAGGCTTGTTCACATGTTGTTTTGCAAAAGCATGACGCTTCTTTGTTACTGTCCCTTACATTTGGCTTCTTTCTTGCCAATTATTCCACTTATAGTCATATAGCCATTTAGCCTGTTGCAGACACTCTTGAGGGCACCCAGTCATTCCTCAGCCTCTGTGGCCTTGGATGCAATTTTCTTTGGTCGCAAATTGCAATTTTTCATTGCTTACTGTCTGTTTATCAATATCATAATGAAAACTGATGTCCATGAGACTATTTTTGCCTATTAGAGGCTCCCACTTGCATAAAGGCTGATTGGTCTTCAAGTTGTGCTCCAACATGACAGGGACCCCAAGCATGCAGCGAAGCATATTAAAGCATTATTTTAGCTGAAACTTGTTAAGAAGCTAGAAAAGGCACCTCAGATCCCATATTTAATCTCTATTTAGCACATGAGAGGAGATCTGAAGCAACAGCGCCCTCTAGACTCACCATCAAACCTCCAGCAGCTCCAGGACACGCTCCAGTGAACTTTGAATGGTATTGGCGGTGAAACGAGTGCTAAATTGTTCAACACTATGCCAAAGAGGTTGATGACTGCCCTGGAAGTCAAAGAAGTCCCCCCAAAATTTTAAAAAACTCCTTCAAAAACCAATCTTCTGAAGTGTACAAATAATTTTTGGGCCATGAAAATTGCAAATGGCGGCCTAAAACCTCTGAGACTGACGGAACATTTGAGATTTAGGGTTCAGGTGATGGAGACATTACCTACCATTTGATATAAATAGTAAGTAAAATTTCAAACCAACGTTGATTTATTTAATTCCATTTTTTCAAAGTGTACAAATAATTTTTGGGGACACTGTATGTGTTCATATATCATGATGGCAAAATGAGCTAAATCCAATAAATTGCAATTTGAATATCATTCAATGTTACTGCATCCCTTTAACCATCATACATACATGTACTAGTACTCGTCAATTCCAGCAACAACAGACATGACAGACAGAGAAATTTTTACTTTTTAAAACCTCTTGAAACAAAATGAACATTTCATTTATTTTATTTCATTTGTATGTCATTTGATGATCAGTGACATACAGATCAAATTTTACAGTATTTTAGATGTAAGAAAAAATGATGGTTTGTGTATGCAACAATCATTTTACAAAATATATCAATTTTTTCATTGATTGTGAACAGTTTGTAATTCTTGTAAATTTTGTAATGAAAACAAAACTTAGTTTGGTGTAAAATTTGCATTTTGTATTTGCATTTGCATAATTAGGCTAGCTTTTAAGTTTCATGAATTATGTGTTTAATCATAGGTTTTACTCTAAATTGGACAATAAAGCTACTAGAATCCTATTTTTTTACATAAATATTCTTTTTAGCTTTCCTAACAAAGTTTGAAAATAAAAATGGGTATAAAAAATGATTAAATTTAATGTATTTTATTGTTTATGAATTTCTTTTTATTTTCTTGTGTTTGTACTTTGTTTTGGTTATTATTATTTAATGTCAGGAATTGAAAGAGAAATTATCACATCTTTATGAATAAGGTGAGAAAACTTGCATTGACTTTGTACATGAAAATCACCTTTCTAATGAACATACTGTATAAAAGGTCATGCAATGTTGTATCAGTATGCTTTATTTTGGCGAACATGGTGCGAAAAGATGCTTGTTCTTTTAATTTTCTTACTTTTCATGTGACAAATTATTGCACCAAAACAATGAAGAAAAAATAGAAACTCAAAAAACATTTTTGATAATATAAATTTTTAACTTTTCATATAAAAATTGTTCCTTAATTCAAGGAATGTTATGATATGAATGACAACCCTGTAAAAACTAAAATAAAAAACAACAGTTAATTTTCATGTGGAAATGGCACTAAATTAGCACAAAAACAAATAAATTGTAACTATTTTAGTTACATATAATTGTGCAAAGTACCTTAATTTGGTGACCATGAGAAATGTAATAGAATAGCAAACAATTGATAAATCGTAATATAGATTTGTAACATCTTCTATCGTAAAACTAATAACTACAGAATTAAATTGGTTGAATGCCATTTTGTACATTTTTCTGTGTAATTCTGTATTTTACTGTAAACAGCTCCCCCACGTGGTGACCTTGAGGAATTTAGTTGTACATAGTTGAAGGATTTGAGTTGCTCAATCATCACATCAAAATTAAATATGCTTGTAATTAAAAAAAACCTCAATGAGACCCCCCCCCCCCTTGTGAATGATAAAGTCAGTTCCCCCAGGAAATGCAAATATTGATTTTTTTTTTCTTTATTCCTTTTAATCTAATGAAAGTATAACCCACCTCTTGGGGTGAGCTACATTTTCCCTGTTAATGTGAGTGATCTAGTTGCAGCAGATGGGGGATCAATAGGGGTGAATAATAGGTCCGGAGTTGAATGGAGCAGGGATTAGTATTAGATCAATGAGTCAATACCTGTGATCAATCAGTCAATACTTGTGATCAACATTTTGGTTCATCCGTTAAATCTGCAATCTGGGCATTACGACCTTGATACATTTATCAGCATCTTAAACTGAATTAGAGCAGACAAATCTATTTTTGTTCCCCGTATCAAAGAGAATCTACTGTAGTAGTCCCATAATCCCATACATGTATTTCTGTGTGTATTATACGTGAATATCACCAGAATTGGGTTTACTTTTTATCATTTGTGATTCCAAAACCTTACAGCACACAACAATTCTTAGGTGAATCAACCTTTCCAAATCATTTTGAGACACTTTGTTTCCTGCAATCCAATTGCATGACCACAACAGTAATTTCAAGTTGGATTTAAGCCCCAAATTGTTATGAGGAAAAGTGCTGAATAATTGGCCTTCTAAAGTGCCTATAAGGAAGTTCCTCATTCCAGGTATGCATTTTCCTCATCTAGGTTGAGAATGGCTTATGCAAGCAATCAAATATTTCCATACAAAATCGAATGACCCACATCCCAAAATAATATGTCGCCTTGTTAGGAAAACAATGACAGGCTTGTAGGAATTTCAGAGTAGAATGAAAATCATTTGCTTTTTGGTCTTGTAGAAAGCAGTTTATTGACAATTTTAACCTTGAAATTTACGTTTTTTATTAATCGTAGTCTTGTGGTCTCACTACTCGACTGTCAATTCAAAGGTTGTTATTTTGATCCCTGGCACCGACACTTATGTCCCTTGAGCAAGGCATTATGTCTGCATGCTTCTTTCCACTACTTGACTGTCTTGACTGTCAATTCAAAGGTCGTTATTTCGATCCCTGGCACCGACACTTATGTCCCTTGAGCAAGGCATTATGTCTGGATGCTTCTTTCCACTCAGGTGTACATGTAAATAGATACCTGGTCGGTATGGAACAAGCGCACCCTAAAGGCTGCCATGATTTTTAAAAAATGATTCCTTTTATTCCTTTGGGATTGGACAGGTGCCAGAAAGACTTACAAGCATCCGATGAACAGGGTAATAATAATTGTAAGCGCTTAGAGATGAATTTGTTTTATAAATTGCAACTTTTTATAATTATTTGAAATGTCCTGACTTAATGTGGTGTGATAAGGGGACTTTTCTGAAATCATTCACCCAATCATATCCTTTGTTTTGTTTATTATTTTCTTTATACCTCCAGCAAACTATCTACCACAATAACATCGCTATTTGCCTCATCGTTTGTCTTCCTGTGGCCCAAGTTCTTTCCTGCTAAGACCTTGGAGTATCCTCCAGCGTTTGATGGTCGATGCGTCCTCTACCCGTCAGATAAAAACCTCAGAGACTACCTCAGCTGGAGACAAGCAGATTGTAAGTTTTATATTCACTTAGTCTAACAACAGTTGCTCTAATTATCTGATTGTAATAATAATCTTATGATAGTAGTTTAGGGTATAATATATTACGTAAATATATCCTGCAAGTAATCAAAGTAGACCACAATTGATCTTGGCAGTTTAGCCGACCTGGTAGGTAGGTAGGTAGGTATATTTTCCAAAATTATAGCTACCCTTTAGTTTAAAGCTGGTGTATAGTTTCGGGAGTAAGAAAAAATAATTTTGATTCGCATTTACATAAATTATGAAAGATTGAATCCAATAACAATAATAAAGCAAATTATAGGACTTGAAATCTTGTCTTAGTGTCTTTATTTCATAATATAAGTATAAAAAAACTAAGTCGGGGATCCGACTCATTTTACGTGGAAAACCAATGGGGATTCTCTTGTGTGTGTGTTACACGCAGATCGTTCAAATTATTCACGCTGTAACCTCCGGCGTGCGAAACTCTCAGCAGAGGTATAAACAGCAGTTACATTACCCTTCATTCAAAAAATTTCAATGAAATTCATCGGAAATAATGAAAGCAATGTCACAAGATCTCTCACATATATCTTTTAGTGCAATGTGGACAACATGAGACTATATTTGATCGGTTTTGTGCCAATTCCTTTTTTGTTACCAAAACTATACACCAGGTTTAAACCAAAATATATATTATACAGTCTACTCCTGTTATTATGAGCACGTACACAAAATTTTGTATATCTACATGCACATCCACTACTGATGAGAATTTAGGATCATATCTCAATGGGTCACATTCAAACGTGAGTGACACAACATTTGGACTGATAGAAGGGTGCATATCTTTGCACTTGTAGGTTATGAATTGATCATGACTACCATATTATGTATAATGTAGGAGTGGCATGTGTCATTACCAGTTGGATTGGAATTTTACAATTGGTCCTGGAAATTATGATAAAAAAACAGTGCGTGAGTGACACGAAGAAAAAAAAAAGGGTTTCTGACCATCATTGGTTATGGTTGGATTTCTGCTCAAGTAGATCTCTAAGGGTACCATAAGTGCTGGTATATCTACATGAATAGTGTACCTCTCTGACATTTATTGTCCTTATCAATCATTCCCTCTCTGTGGAAAAAGGTCCACCTCTATGTGTCGTGAGTGACACAACATCCAAAACGTGAGTGACACGACCAGTGCCTTAAATGCAACAATTCAAGTAAATAACGAGATTGAAATTACCTGTGTGTATATGCCATGTTAGAGTAGTCCACGAAAATTACTTTAAGTAAAAAAAATCTGAAAAAAGTGACTAGATATAAGAATAAGAGGCATTTAAAGCACCATAGTCCCATATGTGCAAATTCTTGTTTGATCAATTATTCAGCGTAAGAAAACTGGATCACAAAATGTTTGAACTTAAATAATTGGTTGTATTGTTAAGAAGCTTTTGTGCTGATTTTAGATCCTAATTTGCATTTCCAAAGGCACATTGCCACATTAAAATTTCAGCTAAATGTCCCACTTAGTTTGAATATGACCAATGGTGGTGGTCAAATTAATCTATGTAAAGTTTTCTTCTCTTTGATAGGCCACATCAACAATCTGTACAATACATGTTTCTGGACCCTTATCCACAGAGGGAACTGTACCCCAAAGGAAGCAGAAGAAAGACTCAAGGTTAGCGGAAATGCTCATATTTTACTTCATGTATACGGCACAGAAATGTCCTTATCTTATATAATGTGTTTGCAATGATCATCGAGTATAACCATCTTTTGAATTTGAGTGCAGGATAAAACGGATAGGCTCGTATTCTAGACCGAAGACTGAGTTTGTATGAGTTGTAGTTCGTGCAAAGCTATTTTGCGATCCTTTAGTATCATTCAACATCAGACAAAAGGATTGCACAATAGCTTTGCACAAACTTGCAACTCATACAAACTCAATCTTCACTTCAGAATATGTGCCCTAGTGTTTGTCATTGTTGTTTAGTTGATCATTTGCACACCATCTGCATGGAGTTGTTATTTATGAACTGGTGTAAAGATTCAAGCTCAGCTCAGACTAAATTCGGAATAATTATTCTTGTTGGAGTACTCTTTTTAGAGTTTTTTAAGACTGGTCTGAGTACATGCAACTTTTCATTGTCTTCTTTTTTTAAAGATATTGTTTTACTTACTTACAACTGTGTTACTTGTTAATTGTTACAAATTCCGTTTGTTTTAAAGGGGACAGTTTCAGGTGACAAGAATGAGCTTCTCTTCTCTCAGTTCAACATAAACTATAACAATGAACCTGAAGTATTTCGAAAAGGAACCACACTTGTATGGGATGCGGTATGTATTATCAAGACTAGTTAATGATAGTAAGCCTTGTATTTAGGGGGAACCTTTGAGGGAATCTGATACTGTATAAGTGGTTATTTTCGCGGTGATTTTATTTTCGCGAATTTCGCGAGTTGGTCTTCGCGAAAATTTCCACTTCAATACAAGGCTATTTATAGTAATGAAATCATCACCAAAATCGCGAAATTTTGCTCTCGCGAATTTCCCCAACTAGTCCAAAATCGCGAAAATATCTGGACGCGAAAATATTGGCTTATACAGTAATTAAATCATACCCATAAATGATATGGGTATGATGAAAATATACCCAAGTTTTGTTATTGTACCGTTCTTTTTCCCCGATTGAACTGGTCAAGAGCTCATATTAACTCTATAAGGTGATGACTCCTTTTGATATCTGCAGCCAGCCCTTGTATCAAACACAATTCCATGCATTGATGCCTAAAGGGCAGATTGCGTGGATGAAAATACCTTGAGCCAAGAAACCTTTGTCTTCTGGCTGTCCCTGGAAGTAGTTTTCAGTTTTGCACAAGTTGCAAGTTGGATTTTACAGGAATTCATTTATTGAAAATATAATAATGTACAGTCTACTTCCACTATAAAAAGAACGGATACCTGGGGGGCATTTCATCAAAGGACTTGTCGGACATTTTATCCGACATTTTATCCGACAAATTTGCTCTCAGCCAATCAGATGCAAGCATTTCAGTAGCTTATAACAGTTTATCGGATAAAATGCCTGACAAATCCTTTCATGAAACGCCCCCCAGATCCCATTATCAATGAAAATACTGTTTACAATTTCAGTTATGTGTTCATATTTGTTAACCCCTTGGCTGCGGACCACGTAATATTACGTGCTTGGCGTTTGGACACTGTGCGTGGACCATGTAATATTACGTGCACGTGATATTGTCTGAGCTTTGTCTGTTTTGACAAACCAGCGCTACTCTGGTCATACCCGTACTGTTCAGTTAGCACTATATTCAGCAGTCAAATGGTTAAGTGTTCGGTAAACAAAGAATGTTTTTTATATCCAGGTAATAGGTTTGATCTTGAGCACTTCATTATAACAGGAGTGGACTGTATTACCTTAAAAATTCTCTGTTGTTTTTGTCTCGCCTGAACGAAGTTTGGCAGAGACCTAGTAATCACTTTTCCTGTTGGTCTGTTTGTTACGTTTTTTGTTGTTGGTCTGTTGGTCTGTTACGTTTTTAGTTTTTTTGTGTAACTTGGTCTCATTTTTTTTTTATTTATGCATCATTTGTGTTCACACTTGGTGCTAATGATACTTGGGTAATACCAAATATGTGTTGATAAGGATGATGGGGTCAAAGGTCATCTAGGGGTCAAAAGGTCAAATGATATGAGGCCATTTGTTATAAAAATGTTAAAGTTTTTGTTTAACTTGCACTCATTTCTTTATTTCTCCATCAATTGTGTTCACACTTGGTAAAAATGATTCTTGGGTAGTACCACATGTGTGTTGATGAGGATGCTGAGATCAAAAGTCATATAGGGGTCAAAAGGTCAACTTAAAGGTCAACTTTTCTTAAACTTTTTGTTTGCTTTATTTCTCTATCAATTGTGTTCACACTTGGTACAAATGATTCTTGGGTAATACCACATATCTGTTGATGAGGATGATGAGACCAAAGTTCATATGGCCATGCGTTTTAAGTTGGGCCCATGTTGTGTGACACACTCAAAATTTGTACTAATCGTGCGCATTTCCATTGAAATGGCGTGTAACTTTTTAAAAATTTATATTACCCCACATAAGTATAATTCGGAAGCTGATTGTCTGAGGAGATCAGGAATGCGCTCAAAATTAACATAGGTGCGCCTTGAAATGTATGAATCTTAAAGCCTGAAAATTCATGAAAAAAGATGCTTTGGAAACAAATTGCAAAAAAATACTGCTTACCCTACAACATTATTTACTGGGATTTGATGTTCACATTTAAGCTTTCCAAACTGTATAACTTCTATATCCTGGTGGAGTTTACCGCATTTTGCTCCAGGCTGGAAGATGACTTCGAAATTTCAATTTTTTAAAGAAAATGTACCTTGTTGCCATGTTCTAAGTACTGTAACTCGCTGTTTAAGATACTAGACATGTAATGAAGATCCTATATAAGTTGGTAAGGCAGAGAGATAGAGCAAAGTAGTACAGACATATGAAGTCCTTTATCTTGGTAAACATTACCATAAAGAGCCCTTTAGCTACATAAAGAATTGTCATTCATATACATGTAGTACAGTCATGATGTACTAAAGTGTACAACACTAACTGTTTATAACTACTTTTATGGATCATAAACAAGCTAAATTACATGTTGCAAGTGTTTCAGAAGGGTGAATGCATTTCAATTGAAAAAATACATCTCTGAACATGATTTAACTCTGTTTTACAGCACATGAACCATATTTGCTGCGCGGCTCCTCCTGCGCGGCTCCTCCTCCACCCCTGACTCTCGTTAATTAACAGTTAATTAAAAGACAATGATGAAATTTTAACATTTTTTAAAACATGTATTTTGTTGCCCTACATGAGAGCTTTAATATAAGACCAAATTCAGCTATATAGCTTGATAGTTTTTAAGCAAATCAATAAACAAAATCAAATTTGAGGAGCAGATGTCACAACTCCACCTTTTTAAGGGCCCAACTCAAAACGCATGGCCATATAGGAGTCAAAAGGTCAACTTAAAGGTCGACTTTTCTTAAACATGTCCTGATTTCTTTATTTTTTCAAAAATTTTGTTTAAACTTCGATTAAATGTTAATTATGTATTGTCACATATATGTTACCTACAAAAGGTTACATCAAAGGCCATCTTGGGGTCAAAAGGTCATATTGCGTGTTTTATTGATAGCAAAATCAGGCGAGACTCGTGGTTCGCGAACCACCTTGTATAACTCCATTTTGATCCATTCTTATTTTGTTCTATGCTTCTAGAATGACGAGGAGGTGCTGTGTGGACAAGGAACACAATATGAAAAGACAGTGACAAAGACAAGGAGAACTATTGTGAAAATTCACAAGGACATAATAGGAGATGATTTTTGGACTGATCATCCAGAACTCCTCGGAATAGAAGTTAGGTGACCCCTACAGTTAGATTTAAAGGAGTGAAAGAGAAACAGTAAACATATTAAATATGTAGACGAACTTTAATGTGGCCGAAGAAGACCTGTTTGAATAACATCCTCTAAGCTGGTTGTAACATACTGCAAGCATTATTGTGGTGACATTCATTAAAATAGGGTGGATCATGTGGAGTTTGTCATCTCCCCTCACACCAAATGGTCATTGGAAGTCACCTTATAGGTGAAAGGTCATGAACTCACGTGAAGGATCAATGAAATCATAAGCAACTCTGCAACATGCATGTACAGTGGAAGCTTGTTATGCCACACTCCTTGGCCCGTATTCTAAAGCCTAAAGTTAGCCTAGCTTAAATCTGTGGTTTAACTATGACTAGCAAAATGGGACACAATCTTGTAAAGTAAATGTTTGATTTATCAGAATTGTTGGTACTTGAACTATTAAAAACTGCATGGGAATGATAAGTCCAAAAACTGCTAAAGCATTTCTCCAGAATCCAGTAAACGTGTAAGGGATATTGCAGCATAGACACATTCGTCTCCAACCTTGCTAGCCATAGTTAAACTACAGATTTAAGCTAGGCTTAAAGTTAGGCATATTTCGAGAATTCGGGCTCTTGGGATCAGGAAAACACCTTGTATTATAAGACTTTATTCAACTCTGGTTTTAATAAACACCTCCTTACAACCTGATCAACAACCAGACACAATGATCAACAATAGGCCTACATTTTCTAGTAAATTAACCTACATTCCACTCCAATTATAGCAAAGTGGTAAGGATCAAGCCAATACCCTCATTATGATGCTGTTCTAGCAATCCAGAAGTTGTTGGTTCAAATCCCGCCTGGGCAGCCTGTGACTTCTTTCGCAGCTGTTTTTCACAGCTGTTCCAATTTTTCACATAGCAGTTGCGTGTGTTTCTACTGTTGGAGACAAATCAATAAATTACTTGTCTTTAAAAGTGATTTTGTTGAACACCAGACTTTTCAGTTTTATTGCACATACTGGTACTCGTACATATTGTGTAAAAAATAAAAACTGGAAGAATAATAAAATCTTTTATGATCCATGCTAGTATAATAGGAGTGGACTGTAATTAGTTTTAACTCGGAAAAACAAAAGAAAACTTTTAAAAAAATAATTCTCCTTTTGTTAATACTTAATAGCATGATAGTGGTAGGTTGTACAGTCCCTCTAATTATATGAAGCATATGAAGACATCTTGTTTTAACAAGTTTTTGTTATATAACAAGGGCATTCTCTCATGGGCATATCATTTTTCTAGGATTTGGTACAAGGGCATACCATACGGCAAAATGCAATCCTCAGATATCGTGACCCGGTTCAAGGGTCATCGTGACCTGGTGTTGTCCCTGTGGTCTCACAGGCTATAACCATTCTATCGGTCCAAGATTCAAACAGGAGCACATGAGCACATATGTGCCCATAGCTTTAACAAGATTTTTGTAGTCTCAAGCATCCTTTTATAATGTGAGTGGACTATCAGATTAGTGAAAGCCATTCAAGTGGGCATATACAATGTACATTGTGTTTAGATTGTGATACTACACAGAATTACTGGGTTACAAAGCTAACCTTAACTCCACACTCGTATACAACAAGATTTTCTGATATTGAGGCAAAAAAAAAAGGTAGATCTATGTCTCCAATACAGCGAGCACCTTGTTAAAAAAAACAAGGAGTTGAATGCGTGGGTTTAGTGCAAAGCTTGAATAACTTGTGTCATTCATGATGAAAATCAGAATGTATATCTGGCAAGTGTATATCTCATTGAAAATTCTCATCTTGCTGATTTCTTGTGATATATTGAATATTATTTCATTCCATAATAGACATATTTTAACAGTATAAATTGTGTGTTTCACGTTCATTTGTTCTGTGGGATATAGTGAGAAAAAAGAATGAGAATATAATTATGAAAATTAGGGACATGACAAATAGCCGTACTGAAGTAAAAATGAAGGAATATGGCAATAAAAAAAGGGGGGGAAATGCAGGCGTAGATCCAGGGAGGGGGGAATTTGATGAGGGGGAAATGTGCTATTGTGAATGAAATATTAAACAAAACAAACGAGAGAGAAAGAGAAAGAGAGAGGGGACAGACGGAGAGTCAGGGGAGAGAGAGAGAGGGATGGGGAGGGGGCGGGCGGAGGGGGTATGAGATGAGTTCGCCAGCATTTGCTTCCATAGCATTTCAGTGCTCTGTAAAGGTAAAGTTTCAGAAAATTCACCCAAAACGTGAAAAATAATTGAGACAAATATTTTCATAATTATTATATGGTAAACTACTCACGGGTCAACGATGCAAAATAGCAACAACAAAAGAGGCAAATAGCAAAATTGCCCCCTCCCGCGGTTCTCCCCCTTTTTTCTAAAAATGTTTTTCATGTTTGAAGGTTATAAAATCGTTTGGACTAAGTACATCGATCATCAAAAGTACTTTGACATTAATGTGGCCCCAAATCCAACTCATTCTAATCATGTCCGGATGGCCATTTCATTGTGCTTGGGCGCACTGACATGACTAATCAAGGATTGATACGTCCGATCAGATCGAGCCATGATGTTATCACATTTCAAAGCCCAGAAAGGACCTACATGAGAACTTTCTCAATGTCATTGTGGTCGTTTCAGTTTGGGATGGGGGTTGCTAGATTCCCCCGGCGTCACCCGGATTCATTTTATCAAGCCGTTATTATATAATGAAATTATTCCACTATTCAGGAGTATAGTAAGACCACCACCACCCCCCCCCCTAAAAAAAAAAAAAAAAAAAAAAAAAAAATCAAAACAATAGCTTAAAGCTGTCTCTGCATGCAATCATTGTAACAAGCCTCTATCATTAATTTCGACCTTCTACATTATTTTGTTTCATACATTAATACAATAAATTCAAACAGGCTATTTTTTCATACAATACAGTAAAGCATCGCGGGGAATCAGTCACCGGGTTTCATCAAAATTTTCAATGACGTAGGCGTATTCATTGCAGTGGCGGATCCAGGCGGGGCGCAGGGGACGCTCGCCCTCCTATAATTTGAAAACCTCTTATTGACCATACGTTAAAATCCGAAAATTTCGGGGGCGCCCCCCTTATCAGACCGGGCGCCCCCCCCCTCCTGAAATCCTGGATCCGCCACTGCATTCATGCGATTTAATCACCTCAAGCAACTCATTGTGTCAAATGATAGCTGATGAGGATGAAGTATGTCCCTGCAGTCAAACGTAACAAGCCTCCATCATTTATGTCGACCTTTTACATTAAGTGCTTCTTACATTAATGCAATAAACCCAAACAGGCTATTTTAATGATACAGTATATAGCCTTGCGAAGAATCAATCATCGGGTTTCATCATAATAATATATATCCATTGATTGACGTTTGCCTATTCATTATTCAATTCTCATCACTAAAAGCTTCTTTATGTGGTATCTCATGTCGCGGAGACGTCTCCGCAACGGGAGGAAAAAATCTTAGGCCTATATGAACATGTTCGGTTTTTCCACGATGACGCTTCATCATACATTAATACAATAAACCCAAACAGGCTATTTTAGCATAAACGATACAGTAGCCTTGCGAAGAATCAATCATCGGGTTTCATCATCATAATAATATATATCCATTGAATGACGTTTGCCTATTCATTATTCAATTTTCATCACTAAAAGCTTCTTCAGGTGGTATCTCACGTCGCGGAGACGTCTCCGCAACGGGGAAAAAATCTTAGGCCTAGATATGAACATTCCACACGACTCTTGAAACATCCCCGAGACTTGTCAAACCTATCTCATGGTATAGGCCAGATACCACCAAAAAGTTTAACCTCACGCTTATCAATTTGATTTGTTGTTTTGTCAGGGGAAAAAAAAATCCCTTCCTTGGGCAGTCTGTTTTTGCTTGTTTAATTTGTTCAAGATTCGAAGATTCGAATTTATTTCTGTTTATATAGAAATATAAAGCTAACGGGGCCTGAAACCAATATCAAAATATAACAGATACAATATAAATATAAAATTATAACATAAACAAAGTACTATAAGTATGTTATAATTTAAAACGCACTTTGGACAATACGAAAGATTACTAGTATGAGAAAACAATCTATAAGCAAAAGAAAGAAAGAAAAAACTTTAATAAAAGGAAAAATTAAAGGTACAGTGAGATCAGAGAGAGAGAGAGAGAGAGGAAGAAGCAGAAAAAGAAGAAGAAGAAGAAGAAGAAGAAGAAGAAGAAGAAGAAGAAGAAGAAGAAGAAGAAGAAGAAGAAAAAGGGGGAGGGAGGGGGCAGATAAAGAGAGTGAGAGAGAGAGAGAGAGAGAAAAAAAAAGTAGAGAGACGCGCGGAGGCACGATACAGGTATATAATCAGAATACGAGTAATAAAATTATCCAAATCATTTACGTGTATAAGTTTGAAGACTACACATGGAGTGCTTCTTTAATATGGACGTCATTCGGCCTCAGATGCACTTTTTTTCAGTTTCCAAAAGTAGGGCAGCCTAGCCTAATTCACGGGACCTTGTTTTTATTGATTCTCGGCGAGACGATACGCTCGTCAACAATAGCTCCCAATCCTCGGTAGAAAATAATCCTTAGGCAAATGTAGCATTTGAAGTAATGGATTTACATTATTTCATCTGTGTATTTAAAATACAGCTTTTCAATTTCATGGAATTGGTGAATCGTATCCAGCAGTGTCTATACTGACAAGACAATTTTTTATTTTATTTATTTATATATTTTTATATTTTTGCGTGGCCGGGGTGGGGCGATAATGATTTTCAGATCTCGTTTTGCAAGTGAGATTATGTTTTATCATATAATCTTTCACTCTTTCATAAAGTATTTAGGCACACATTCAAAGACTTTATGCCCTATATATTTCTACGTATCAGGACATCTTCCCCCTGAGGCAGCTCCCCCGGAGGACAGCTCCCCGGAGGACAACTCCCCCGGAGGACAACTCCCCCGCAGGACAACTCCCCGCAGGACAACTCCCCCGCAGGACATCTCCCCCGAGGACAGGTCCCCAAAGGACAACTCCCCCGGAGGACAACTCCCCGGAGACAGGTCCCCAAGGGACAACTCCCCGCAGGACAACTCCCCGCAGGACATCTCCCCCGGAGGACAGGTCCCCCAAAGGACAACCCCCCGCCAGACAACTCCCCCGCAGGACAACTCCCCGCAGGACATCTCCCCCGGAGGACAGGTCCCCCAAAGGACAACTCCCCGGAGGACAACTCCCCTGCAGACAACTCCCCCGCAGGACATCTCCCCCGGAGGACAGGTCCCACAGAGGACATATCCCCGAGTACAACTCCCCTGAGGACAACTCCCCCTGAGACAACTCCCCAGGAGGACAACTCCCCTGGAGGGCAACTCCCCCGGAGGACAACTCCCCCGGGGGACAACTCCCCCCGAAAAGCCATTCATGGAAATACAAAATCTTTGGCAATTTTTTTTTTTTTCTTTTCCGGCGAAGGGTGTTAAAGTTTGGCAGTTGTTAGAGTCGCACTGCTATTGGAACCGAATTTTATCGTCAAAAGAGAGAGAGAGAGAGATATCAACTTCAACCTTAAATCACCATAGGAAGATGATCTGATTAGATTTTAGAGTATGTAGGTCAATGGTCAGGCCCATAACTAGGATTTTTGCGGGGGTTCGAAATTTGAAAAAAAAAAGAACCTTTTTAAAGATGTACGTTCCCCATAGTGTAGAGGGAGTTCAAAATACGTACGCGGTGACGCACTTAGCAAGCTGCCCATTCATACTAACGATGTGGGACTCTTACGCAGTGGTCCAAAAACCGAAAGCTAAAATGCACGAACGATTGCCGAAGTCATGATCCAATATTTCTTATCGGCAATGATTCGCCTGCTCGGATGAGAAAACGGGTTGTCCCCGCCCGCCAGTGCCTGTACAGTGCAAGCGAGAAGGTAGCTATACACGCGACACACAAACAGTATCAACATACACACACGCTTGTACATAATCTCGAATGCTCTCACAGCGCGATCGCGATTGGCTGGTTGTGTTGGCACTACAACTGTATGCAAATTAGGTCATGCCTCGGTAGCTCTTCGTGCACAATGGCGGCGACCATACAGAGTGCATCTTGATTCCTCGTTTTAGCTTAGCGATACTCGTGCAGGACCACCTTTAAAGCCCGTCTCACACTGTGCGATTTTTCAAGCGATAGCTTGCGATGCGATGCAAAGCGATGCAAAGCGATATCGCGAGCTATCGCTTGCTACCACAGGGCCTGCGATGGTTTGTCTCACACTGTGCGATTGTAGCTGTGATGGTAGCATTTGCACATGCGTACTTCATTACTGATCAATTATATCAGCTGACAGATATACTGATCATTTAACTCCTCTTTCTTCTTTTTTCTCTCTCTCTCTCATTATTTTTTAAAAACGTGTTTGTCTTCTAGCTTACTTGGTTTTTCCTTCATGTAGACCTATTTCTTTTTATATTTCCTTCTACTTTCTCCCGCTTTATCACTAGCCGTCTTCCTCTCCTGCGCTGCACCTTAAGCCATTCCATTCTCTCTCTCTCTCTCTCCAACTTTCCGCAAGTTTTTTTCAATCTGCCTTTCCTTTTGCTCTATCAATACTTGTCTTTCAAAGAAAAAGCAAGAGAGAGAGAGAGAGGGGGGGGGAGGCGGGGGCATTAATGAAGAATTTCAAAGACGGCCGGTGATATAGAAAGAGAGACAAAGAAAATAATTGGCCCAAGAGACACTGACATATACATGATATATGTATCATGTTATGTTTTATCCAGTTTTACAATTTCCTCCCTTCTT
>CALNVZ010003432.1:31322351-31395509 GCA_940671915.1 Paracentrotus lividus
ATAGATTGTCATCAACCATCCCAATTTGGGTAAATGTGAGTAGACCGGGATGCGGGAAGGTAGTCAGGATATTTGGAGTAGAAACCAATGGACATGAATGGTCAAAAACACACCCATGCAAAAAGGGAGAGATAGATAGAGAAAGAGGGAGGGAGACAGGGAGAGAAAGAAAGAAGAGAGAGGGAGAGAGAGGGGGAGAGAGAGAAAGTGGAAGAGAGAGAAAAGGAAGAGAGACTTGCATATGTACGTTTATTTTTAATCCGAGATTTCTAGTTAACCGTTGATTAAAAAGGGGGGATTTCTGCAACACCCAACAACACCCCACAGGTCGAGTTGTCCAGGGTAGAGGTGTGGTTGCATGTAGGGTCGAGGTGTCCGGTGGTTGGGATGTCTGATATCGATCCCTGTGATGAAAAATTGAGTTTTCGCCGATTTCAGATCGAGCGAACTAGCAGCGAACATGAGCCGAGCATGTTCCATGCATGAATTGCACAGCTGATCGACCAGGGATCACGTTCATTTTCTGACTTCATTGCGGAAAAGAACTCGTAAGTTATATGAGTATTTCATGATTTGTACTGTTGTTAGTTTATTGATAAGATTCACGAAGAAGATTTTTATTAAAACGCTCGCAATTAATTTTTTTTGCGCAAAAAAAGCTCCCTGCGAACTCGATTGGATCTCTGTCCTTTTCCCACGTCCACGGCACGGGAACAGTGCTGGCGCCGAATGCTTCTAGACGCCGGTCGGTCTTCATTCTGCCTGCCCGCCACACGCTGCCTGATGCTCAGGCCACTTGACGGAGGAGAAGACGGGGCGCGGGGATCGCTGGTGAACTTTTTTTCCCCCCATTTTTTTTAAATTTTTGATTTTTTTAGTAGAGTCCACACATTACTACGAGGTCGATACATAGTATCGACCTCGTTAAACCAAGTCCTTCGAGAAAAGTATAATTTTTTTTGATCACTTTTCTCTTTATTTTACTATAGAATCTAACTTACCTATGATGAAAAACAACTAAGTTAGGATCTATGTTAGATCTACACCAAACTATACTAGACCTCTCTACACACTTTTTTTTGTACGTAATGCAAGTTTAAACGAATTTTTACTAATATAAACATAGAAAAAAAGGAGAAAACTCACCGCATTAACTGCCTTGACCTGTCCGTCATGTCCGTAGTCGACGCCTATTGCAAATGGCGCTATAGCACACAGCAATACTATATTGTTAAAAAAGTCGGCCTAAATCAACCCAATCAACTCGGCCTATTCCAAAACTCGGTATCGCCATAGAGCAGGCTCAGCTCAAATTACATTCCTCGGAACCGGTGGTAGGATGGGGGGTCCGTTGTCCGGACACTTAACAAAAATGAAGCCTGCTCGTTTGTCTCAGGATTAAGCCAAAAATATATGTTGAATGATGCTTATCTTCATCAATATTTGATGTGTAGAATATTTTCTATCACTTTGTTCCAAAAAACTACAAAAAGATTGCTTGTAAACCTTTTCAAATGGCTGGTCAAAATTGTCTGTCCGGATAGACAACCTGTCCGGACATACAGCAACTGGGTACTATACCCGTTGTGTGGGCGAGCTTGTGATTCCTCAGATCATCGTACCTCAGCGAATGAAAAAAAATATAGGTAGAGTTGACTCGAAGCTTCACGTAATGCTGATCTTGTCGAAAGATAAAGTGAATCTCGATTGAAGTCAGCCTAGTATCGATAACTCTTGTTTGGATTGTCGGCCTTTAATTTGAAAACAGCTTGTTAGTCTTCAAATTATTTACCTAGACGTGTGTGAAGTACCTTCACATTTGAAAGATAAAATGAATTTTGATTGATGTCAGCCTAGCAAGTACATTGCTAAACTTCGTCTTGCGTTGATATTATGGCAAGCATTTGGATACAACTATTTTTGCCACTGCTTATATTTTTTATTTTGGATTTTTCTATTTGCAAAATTATTTTAGGCCTAATTGTTTGTTTCTTGTCCTTCGTCCCCCCCCTCATTTCTCTTCTTCTTCTTCTTTTTTATATATTTTTTTTCTCCATACTTCTTTTTCTTCTCTCTCTCTCTCTCTTCTTTTTTTTTTCTCCTCACTTTTTTCCTTTTTCTCTTTTTTTGTTTATATCTCTCCCTTCTTTTTCTCCATCATACTTTTCTTCTTTCTTTTTTCCCTCTCTCTCTCTGTATTTTTTTTTAAGCTTTTTTTTTCTGGTCTCCATTCCTTTTTTTTCTCTCTCTCTCTAGCTCTCCTTTTCTCTCTCTCTCTTCCTTTTTCCTCAATGCTTTTCTTCTCTTTTTTTTTTCTCTCTCTCTCTCTCTCTCTTTCAGTCTCTTCCCTTTTTTTTCTCTCTCTCTCTTTCTATCTCTTTCCCTTTTTTCTCTCATTTTTTTTTCTCTCTCTTTTTCTGTCTCTTCCTTTTTCCTCCATGCCTTTCTTCTTTCTCTCTCTCTCTCTCTCTCCTTTTCCTTCCCTTTTCCCCATTTTTTCTCTCTGTTTTCTTTTCTTTTTTTTTTCTTTCTTTCTGGTTTATTGTTTTTATTGTTTATTTTTTCTTCTTCTTCTTTTTTTATTTAATTAGATCTATTTGCTTTGACCTCAGTTGATATATCGGTCAGCGATATAATCAGAATGGAATGCAAAAGTACTCTCGGAAGTAGTACCTTTACCCTAAATACTACCGCAAGGCGTTATTTGTGTTTTCGCCCTCTACGTTCTTTTGAAAACAGCATGTGAGTTACCTAGACGTGTGTGTCGTATCTTCAAATTCAAGGTTTCAAGTCTAAATTTACTCATTTTGGAAGGAAAAACAGATGACTCAACACAGATGTAAGTGTATCTATATTGTCAACAACCAAGTCATCTAGAAAACGGTACGTATAGATCCTAAGTCTTTATTTTCAAATTTGTAAAGTAATTCACAAAACGCAATCGCGATTCTGTAGTGTAGGTCGTGGGCTCAGAATGTTCGGGTGCATACGTGGTAGAGTCTAGATTTAGGCCTTAAGATGGGGGGTCCGTTGTCCGGACACTTTAAGCAGATAAAAACATCATCTTATCCTCTGGATTTTGTGCAGTCATTGAGTCAACAGAAAAAATATTTGTGAATATTTGTGCTTTGTTATTGTCTGATATTACCTTCAATCGATTAATGAAATATTGATCACAAAGGTCATAAAATTGCCATTTTGTCCGGACATACAACAACGGGGTAGATCTAAGTTAGATCCAGACTCGATACCACGATTAGACCCTATGCCTAGATCTAGACTAGACCTCTATGGCTATTTTTTTTTTAAGGGGAAGTTCACCCTGGAATTTTATTGGTTTTAAAAAATGCAGAAAAATAAAAGAAAAACATGAATGAAAGTTTGAAGAAAATCGACCCCAAAATAGCGAAGTTGTGAATATTTAAAATTTTGATTATTTATCTTCTTCTTCTTCTTCTTCTTCTTCTTCCTCCATTATGGTTGGAGATCCTCCTGTAGTAGGCTTGCTCTTGTTAAGTTGTCACAGCTGGGTTGTGGTAGCACGTATAGTATGAATTTTGAGGATAAATTGAAGGGCAATGGTCATTAAGATACATGTACTGGAGTCTTGTAGTGTTAAAGTTAAAGTTTCCAGAGGACCATTCGGAAGTGATCAACACAAGGTACAAGGTAGTGTAAGATCAGGGTTTGGCAGAAGAGCTAGTTTTAAGAAGGCCTGGGGGTCGTCGTTGTCAAGGGTGTCAAGAATATGCAGGTTGGGGAATCTCTGGTTAATGTTTCTGATAAAGGTAGATCGTTTATGTGACGTCACGTGCAAGCAGCACTCCCATGTGTTGTGTAGATTTATGTAAATTTGTCTTTTTTCATGGTTCTTGATAAAGGAACGTGTCAATTTGATAGAGGCATGTACATGTATAACATGGGTTTGATGATGTATCGACCGCACAGGTGAAATAATTAATTTTCTTTTGAAAAAAATGACACCTAATGATGCATAGATCTATTTGATCATTATGGAAGGCGTGGCCTTACTTAAAAACGACTTAGAAACAATATCATACTTTTTTTCTGCCAATGCCCTTATTTTGCATCTAGACCTAACGTTAGATGCAAGATGAAAGGTCTTTTAAATTTTTTTCTGCCATCATACCAAGGTTTCAACGATTTGTTAATTACGCCATGCGTAATACGAGTTTATATAACAGTTACGATGTAGGCCTACAGGTTTCTTTATATCAGGGCACATCATTTTGTGTAATTTACTCGACCACTTGTTTTTTTTTTGGTTTTTTTTTAGATTCCTACCAAGATGGACATGCAGAAATTGGAAGAAGTGTACAAATCTTGGGAGAAGAAGATGCCTTCCACCTTGCCACCTCCTCCTACTAGGAAACCAAGAGACAGAGGCAACAATGAGTGTCAGCCTCAGAGAAGAAAGCGAAGAGGACGAACCACATCCCTGCCAACGCTGGTAAGCAAAATCTTTAAAAAAAAATTTTGTTTAAAAACTGTCTTTTCCAAGACCAAGTGTGTCTGTTTCCCCAATGTATGGGCTGGGACACTGTATCACAGGGGGAATCCATCCCTGAGTACAAAATTGCTTCTTTTGTCAGTTCTTTTTGTTTGTGTTTGCCTCCCCTTCACTTGTTGCAGAGAACTGGTAATCACTCTTTCCTGTTACGGTCATCCATAACAAGAAAAAAGAAAGGAGAACAAAAAACATAACTTTTTTGTTAAATTTGCACGGTCTTTATTTCTCCATCAATTCATTTGTGTTCAAAATTGGCACAAATCATCAGTGGGTAATGTTTTTTTCTTAATGAGGCTGGCGAGGTCAAAGGTTTAAGGGTCAAAATCTTGAATGATATGAAGTGATGTTCATTATTTTTCTTACAGTCTTTGTTTAAATTTACTCATTTCTTTATTTCTGCATCAATTTTGTTCAAACTTGGCATTGGGTTTTGTCAGATGATGCCTACAAAGGTGAGATCAAAGATCATCTACATGTAGGGGTCAAAAGGCCAGATAGCATGTTTTATCTTTTGTAGAAACAGGCAAAACTCAAGTCATGGTTCGCGAACCAAATAGGTCTATTTGAGAAAGTAGATATTGATGTCACAATATAATGATCTGCCACAACTACCTGGTGGCTGCCATGTTCTTTAGAAATGACGTGATAAATCAGTAATTTTTCAAATTTGTTGTAATTATTCCCAAGTCTTTTTTTTTTTTTTGTACATTGTGTATTTTAGGCACTCTTGGCTTGAACGTTTTTATAAGTATTCCTTGCAATTGCTCACAATAAACAAAAAACAAACAAACAAATAAACTGATATTCAGTTAGAATGGGATTAGCATCTAATATTAAAAAAAAAAAAAAAAAGAATTAAAACAAAATGAGATTAGCATGTAAAATTTCAGCATGAATATGTCAGGACATATGCCTGAAAATGTTAATGTTTACCATACTTGTGTTAATTACATGTGTACGTGCATCCAAGGGCAGCACATGTACAGAGAGTGGTAATATGGTACATGTAGAGATGGATTACCGAAGTGGAGAAGATTTAGCCACTTCCTTTCATTACTCACTCTCAGCTTGTAGAGCCACAACCTGTTTGTCACAATCATAGGCCCTGTAACACAAATGCCTGTGAGCAATTATTGCACATTTGAAGAACAAATGATTCCGATTGGGCACAAGTCGGTATTTTGAATGAAATGTAACAATCAACCTGATTGGCCATTGCTATTTTGCAATTGATTGGCAAACCTTTGTTTTTATGGTGCCCTGTGCCACGATGAATCCAGCATTTAATTTTTACTCGGCTAACACGCTCCAGGTTTTATTTTCAAGAATGAGGGTTGGGGGTTGCAATCTATAGAGTTTTAAATGGACATTTGTACAGTCAATTGCGAAGGAAAATAGCGGTATTTACAAATACATACTGTATTCAATGACTTTGTTAAATATATTATATGCATACTTTTGCCGTAATTTATGTTTATGTTGTAGGCCTATACATCTCCTTTGTATGATTTGTATTGTTTGTTTTTGATGATAATCCAAAATTGTGGATGTAATGTCAATAAAAGTTGATTTGATTTACTGTAGACCTAGATGTAGCAAGGAGGTATCAGAGTACAATATGTGTTGTCAGACACAAGAGGGAGCGGGAGGGGGAGAGGGAGGGTAGGTGGGTGTTGAAAACATAAAACTGGTTCAAATGAGAAACTGAGCTTGATTTTCATTTTATAAAATGATTAAAGTGTACTTCTGAACAACATGAAAGTATGTGTAAAAGAGTGCTATTTTGCTTACAAGATTTTTTTAAAGTGCTAATTTGGCACAATAACTTTTATTTTTAATGTTTTTTTTTAATTAATAGCAATTTGTGTACAATGTATGCAATGTACTGTTTGAATTCCCATGCATTGATTCTTCACTTTGGTGCACAGTATGCAAGATTTTTCTTTTATCCAATTGAAAAGAAAATATACAATGTATTCTCATGATTATCAATCACTTCCAACCGTTGACATGGCAATACAAAGGAGCTTGCCACCTCTTCTTGTACATGAACCCTGCAAAAGTGCAGTGAAAGTGCATTGACCTTTGGAACTCGAGAACAGAAGTTTTTTACATTGCCGAGGCTATATATTCAGACACTTGTTATTGTACCTTTGTGATCGGGATGATGCCTCTGCTTGGCTATTCAACCTTGACCTGTGCCAGAGATAGTATTAATGAATTAAATTTAGAGCACTAAGTTGTGTCATTGCCTACTAGAGTTTGACCTTTATCCTTTCATGTGAACATTCATATTCAAGTTTTGTGAACTGACTGCACAGAGACAAAAACAGTTTGTACTGTAATTGATATAATTTTCTTCTATACAAATAATGGAAATATGCTTTACCCTAGCATTATGTACCCCCCCCCAAAAAAAGGGAAAAAAAGAAGAAAATGTCAGTCAAAATATGTTTAATGTACATTGTAGTATTGCAGTATTGTAATTTACATTCTACATCTACACGATGTATATAATACATGTACAAAAATAGAAACACAACGAAAGAGCTAAGCATTTTGTCTGAAATTTAGACCAGCACTTATCATTATTTTAATGTTTGTTTGGTCAGAGGAAGTTTAACAGAAGTATAGTGGTTAAAAACAAGTTGGTTGCCTATTGTCCAATAGACGGAACTCGTGACAAAACATGGACATGGAACTGACAGCATCAGCCAAACATGCCTTTAACAAAATTATTATGGGATGAGTCAGAAGAAAAAGGAAACCCAATTTTAATGAACAGGTGCAGACTAAATATTTGTATACTACCAGTATATTTTACAAACCAATATTTTGTGAATATGGACTAGTTGGGGGTAAATTGCAAGTGCATAATTTTGAAGTTTTTGTGAATGATCTTACTATTTGAATAGACTTATATTGAAGGGGAAATTCTGCGAGAATGGATCACAAAAATATAAAACCCCTGCAAAATATGGCTTTTCTCTTTGATTAAACTAAGGTATTATTGGAAAGCTTAAGAACTCTAGAGCTCAGAATATCTTGCTAATTTGGCTGCTCGTAATGAAATATTGTGCCTGCATTGATGAAAGTTGCATTTGCAAGTTTTTTTTGTTTTGTTTTTTTTTTTTTTTAAGAGAGAGATCGCCATAATTATACAGTACAGGTAATGATTGCTTTGACATTATTGGTCTTCATATTTGGTTGATAGAGATGTACTGGCAAACGCAGGATTTACAGATTACCAGTATTTACAACTGTACTTGAAAACCCTAAGTAAACAATAACAAGCATTGTCCACTTCATAGATTCTGTGAAGTGTTTGACCAAAGTTCTTCTGGGAACATCTTTGAGATCTGTATTGTTCCTGTATGGTACACGTACAATGTGTGTGATCGAAAGCTCAGGCTCCTTTTGACTTCATTTTACACCATTAGCTCTCCTTTATAGGATAAGCAGTTTCAGCAGTTCTCTTATTTTGTATTTACTGTTCATTAAAGGTACAAAATACATTGATTGAACAAGTTATTTATGAATTACAAAGACAAGTTTTGATATTTTGGGAACTGTTATAATATTTTGATAGACATGCCAAATATAATGTACATGTACATGTACTTTGGTCATATAGGCACCTTGTAGGGCCTATACCTTAATTTTGTTCATATATTTTTATCTTTTTCTGTACAGCATTCTTACAGTTACATACAAATAAAAATGATGTGTGTGAAGGCAGTGTAGTAATACAGTTTTAATTATAAAGGTTATTTTTTTAAAACTCCTTCAGCGACATGTACACTGCCCTTCAAAAGTTTGGGTACACCTAATGCCATCTATGTTTGGGATCATTTTAAAGCATTTTATGTCCAGTATTTCAGTCAAGATAAAGTAAAAAAAAAAAAAATACATTGTGCAATGAATATACTTCACAATTATTGAACAAAGTCTCCTTGGAATTCAGAAATTAGCCAAAATATGCAAAAAGGGCAAAAACATGGTTTTGCACTAATTTGTTGGATTATTGAATGTTCTCATTACCCAACATAAAAAAATGGCAAGACTGGTCCTCAAATGCAATTTTATGACACCTACTGTTGATGTACTGTCTCAACTGAAATGGGTAACCATTGAAGAAAGATGGAAATATCTAACATGTAAGTTGTTTAAATGCAATAAATGGTGAAGGCCCCAAATATATCTCTGATATGTTTACTAAAAGTAATAGTGTGCATACTCACCTCACGAGGGGTGCCACCTCACAAGGTTTGCTGGTGCCAATGGTCAAAACTCATATGGGGAAAAAAAACTTCTCTCATGAAGGGTCACTTTTGTGGAACAGGCTCCCTTCAGCCCTTAAAAATGCACCAACTAAAGAAGCATTCATGACTATATTCTGGAGACTAGCTAGAACTCATGAGGGGCTGTAATTGCATGCATATGCCCATTGTTGCTGGCCAGTGAATGTAATCGAGCATGTATGTCTTTGAAATGACAAACCTTATGCATTCTTTTAATATTATTATGAAGTGAATAATAACTAATAAATCCTTAATATGTGGTATTGTATGTAATATGTTAGAGAGGTTTTAGTTCAGATATATGCTATGGAAAGTAAATTTAAAGAATGTGACATATGATACAAGTAAGTTCTATGAATAATATATGATAACAATCACCAGCTCGTATATAGTGTTCTCTAAGTACAATAAAATAGTGTTTAAGGGATATAATTTTAGGTTCTCTAATTTAAATCTTTGTATTGATTTTTTAAATTCATCACACACCCTCAGTCAATTAATTTAAGATAAAATTTTTAAATATGTATGTAACCGAAATGGAAATTGCATACTTGTAAATAATTTTCTTTGATTTCTGCTGAATTCCGATACTGGTTCTTTTTCAATTATCCATATCTTTCACCCTATTGTAATTGTATTGCGATACTGTAATAATGTCAATTTCATATGTTTGTTTTGTTGTACTCATATATTACGTGTTATCCTGGGTAAAAAAGACAAATAAATAAATAAATTAATTAAAAAAATAGAATATCTCCATCAATAATGATCCGATCAATGTGAAATTTTTCATGGTCGTTAAGGCACATGTAAAATATAGCGCTGCATTGTATGTTTGTATTTTAAATTTATAAATATCCTTTACTGTGTCTATCACTCATTAAAACAGGACCTAGTCCCAGAGCTGGCCCATTTCAAGATGTCTCCTCCCCCTCAAACAACGGATGCATCAGCAGCGACCAAGCGTCCATTCATTGGAAGATGCTGCACTCAGTGCACACAAATGAGCAGGGTAAGAAAACAGGTTCTCAGTATTAAAAACCTCTTTAGTTGCACCACTACATGTAAGATTATAAATAGATCTACATGCAAGGCCAAGCTTGTAGACTTCAAACTAACTATAATTTGCCATACTCTATTATTTACGATCTAATTTAAATATTTTGTCTTATAATTTTGTTATAATATTTATCGATTTTTGCCAATTGATGACCTTAACCATACTTTTTCATCATCTTCTTATCGGGGTAGGCCCTATATTCTGTAGAATAACCAAATGAAAGAATTGACCCTAATATAGGCCCTATATAGGCCCTATATTCTGTAGAATAACCAAATGAAAGAATTGACCCTAATATAGGCCTACCCAGTCATCCTCAATCAGAGTCAGTCCCACAAGACCGACACCCACGAGACCGACGGCCCATTAGTCCGACACTAGACAAAAAAGGCCTATTAGACCGACGCTAGCAAATAACCATACTTAACCAACTTTTCATCATCTTCTATCGGGTAGGCCCTATATTCTGTAGAATACCAAATGAAAGAATTGACCCTATATAGGCCTACCCAGTCATCCTCATCAGGAGGTCATCCCACAAACCGACACCCACGAGACGACGGCCCATTAGTCCGACACTAGACAAAAAAGGCCTATTAGACCGACTGCTAGCAAATAAAGACCCATAAGACCGACACTAGAACAAACAGGCCTACGAGACCGACACCACAATAATATGACCCACGAGACAGAAAATTCGCAAATAAGGCCCACGACACCGACGGTAGAGCAAAACTGCCCACGAGACCGACGTTACATGAAGTATACCCACGAGTCAGACGTTTCTTCAATTAAGCCCATGAAAAAGAAACAAGCGAATATCCAGGGGTATCATTGGGCAACGAGGCCATGCCCACCCCCCCCCCCTCCCTTATCGGGTAGGCAAAGGACATCTAAAAAGGGGGAGAAAAGAGGGAGGGAGAGAAATTACAAGGGGAATAAACCAAAAAAGGGTGGGAAGGCAACAGAGACTAGAAGCAAAGAACCATAAGGAGGCACAGTAGTAACAGGAGGTTTGAAGACCCCCCCCCCCCCCCCCCGGCGCGGATTCAAGGTGGCCCGGCAGGCCTGGACCGCCCCCTAAAAAAATTAGCTCGCTATTCGCGCTCTGTTGCCCTTCCCCACTCTTTTTTGTTTACTTCCCCTTGTAACTATTCGCGCTCGCATATCAACATTCATATTAAAGAAATGATAAAGCACACACACACACACACAAATAAGTAAATAAAATACAAGGTCTTCATAGAATTTTTTACATCGTAAACATCTTAGCTTGATTAGGTTTACAATTTATTTTTCTCTTCTTCTTTTTCACAAACCTCTGTCAACGTGGGGGAGGGGAAGGAGGGGGGGGTAATAAGAAACTTCCCGAAATAGTTGGTACAAAAATTGAGCCCCCCCCCCCCCCCCTCCTGAAAATCTTCCAAAGCCATGGATTGTTCGAACCTGCCGTTGGTCACCTGCCTCCTCAGTTCTTTGATTTCATTATCTCTCTGTTGCCCTTCCACCCTTTTTTTTATTTATTTTTTTTTTTGTCTCGACTTCTCGGCCCTTGCCATGTCTCTCTCTCCCTCTTCCACCCCTTTCTTGCCTTTTAGACGTCCCTTTTCTGACTCGTGGGTATACTTCATGTAATGTCGGTCTCGTGGGCTGTTTTGCTCTACTGTCGGTGTCGGGGGCCTTCATTGCGAATTTTCTGTCTCGTGGGTCATATCGTTATAGTGTCGGTCTCCTGGGCCTGTTTGATCTAGTGTCGGTCTAGCGGGCTGTCGGTCTCGAGGGCCTAAATTGTTTATAGTCGATCTCGTTGGCCTATTTACTTTACTGTCGGACTCGTGGGTCGTCGGTCTCGTGGGCCGTCGGTCTCGTGGGTGTCGGTCTTGTGGGCTGTACCCCTCATCAGTAGGGTCAAGTGATGAAAACAGCTCAGAGTGGACTGCATGGTCATTGCATTCCCACACACCCAGTTAGGTGTCTGATGAAAGGAATCAGTTGACCATGAAGGGGTATATGACATTGACCTGCTTTTCAACCATATTGCACTCAAAGACACCGTGGCTGCTTTAATGACACAAACTTGAATGAATATTGATAAAAATTATATATCATGTAGGCCTATATTGATTTTGAAATATGAAATTTATGATAATAATTAAAAAAAATTGACAACCAAATATGTAGCATAAACTATTAAAGTAAGCCTAAATAAGTAAACTTTGGTTATTAGATTTAAAATAAAATATAGAGATATCACCACCATCAATGCTAATTAAAGCACTGATTGGCCACAGTGGGCTAAAGTACATGTGCATAATGTACTGTGCACATCAATCCAGTGCCTTGCTGATGCAATAGTTTCATATCAACACAGTGCAGTGGAAATATGATACTGATGGTGATTGATTACCATGCTATTTGACCTCGTCACCCACATCTCTTAACAAGGTCAAGTGATTGAGGGCATACACTTTACTGGACTGGTCAAAGCATTCTACGTCACTGCTTTTTACCTGGAAAGGGTCAGTCTGTGGATTATGACCAATACTACTTGAGACATTGACCTGCTTTACGACTTCCTTTTTATACCTCGTTTACACTGTGACTCGGATCGCGGGTTCGACACGGCAACCGTGCTTGACACGGCAATTTTATGCCATGTAAACGAGATCAGTGTGATGCGCGACCCGGGTTCGACACGCCTTTTTTGCTCCGCCAAAATCGAAGGTTTGGATCCGGGAGGCGGGTTCGACACGGCAATTTTTATGTGTGTAAACTGAAAGCCGTGCCGAAGTCGATAACCTTGAGGTCAGATTTGGAATTTGGCTATACATCACAACACACATTAATGACGTCCCTTTACTTCCGGTCATGATCTGGGAGCCGTGTTGAACTCGCCTTTTTTGTTGTGTATAAACACGATCACAGGTTCACTCTTTGCAGTGTCAAACCCTTCCTGTGGATTCGACACGAGAGCCGAGTCTCAATGTAAACGTGGTAATAGATGCTGTTTCATCATCCTCTTGTCAAAAGTGCCTGTATATATCTGAAATTGTTTGTACAGACATGTAAACAAACCAGTTGATGTACATACAGATGATCTATATATTGAGTGTGAGATGATACTGTAATGTGGCAGTCCTTGTGATATTTGTTGATTTCTACATCTGTTATGGGCTATTAATTGCATAAGTAAAAAAAAAATAAAATGAAAAATAATAAATAGATAAAAATAAAAATTAATAAATAGATAGAAAATAAAAAAATAAATATATAAAAACAAACGAACAAACACACAATAATAAAAACAAGAGGTGATATGTACATACGTACATACCACCTAATAAAATAAAAGATAATAATGCAGACCTGATCAAAGTTCAAATTCTTTTTTTTTTTGGGTTTTTACCTATTGTATGAGTAAAAATACAGTGTAGCCTACATGTACCCTCCTCCCCAAATATGTATATTTTTTTAGGGCCCACTCCAACATTTTCTCTTTTTTTTGGGGGAGGGGGGGGAAGGAGGGGGTTTAATTTCATATCCTTGATAAATATACACATGGGGATGAAAAAAAAAAAGTTACTACACATCCAGATCCAGTCATCTTATCTTTTTATATAATGTATTTTTTGTTATCTGTTGCTCCATAGGAGATGTTTTATACTGATGAAACACCCAGTATGGGTCTGAGGAATATTCTTAAGATGCCTACTCCTGCCAGGTAACGTTAAATTCAATTCAGGTTTATTTTTATGCCTCCTCCACAGAAGGTGGTGACAGAGGCATCATGTTTTTGGGTTGTCCGTCCGTCCGTACGTCCCGTTTGCTCGTTATTGCGATATCTCAAGAACCAATTGAGATATCAACTTCAAACTTGAGTATAGAATATATCACCATTGGAAGATGATCTGATTAGATGTAGAGTATGTAGGTCAAAGGTCAAGGGTCACAGAGATCAAATGGCATGATTCCATGTATTGATTTCATTATCGCAATATCTTGAGAACCACTTGAGATGTCAACTTCAAACTTGGGGATAGTATTCATCACCATAGGTAGATGATCTGATTAGAGTTTGGATTATGAAGGTCAAAGGTCAAGGGTCACAGAGGTCAAATTGCGAAATTCAATGTATGGAGTTTGTTCTTGTGGTATCTCAAGAACCACAGGAGCTTTAAATTTAAGGGTAGTGTTTATCACCATATAAATATGATCTGATTTTGGAGTATGTAGGTCAAAGGCCAAGGGTCACAGAGGTCAAACTTTGAAATTGCATGTATTCAGTAATACACTGTAGATGTCGCTATATGAAAATGATCTTATTAGATTTTGGTGTATGTAGGTCAAAATACAGCGCACTGCTGTATAATTTGAAAACCATTCATTGATTGCACATGTTAAAATCAGAAAATTTTGGCTGCTCACTCCTTTTCAAGCCTGGCGCTCCCTCTATATTCAAATCCTGGATCTTTCACAGCTATGTTTTCACTGCTCAGTAGAACAAGATTTGATATAACTTGGCTTTGCCCCAACATAATGTTATAATGGGATTAGAGTCTACAGGATTGGACCATATGGTTACACACACAAATTAAACTCTCTTGTTCCATGCCAGGCACTGCCATAAATTAATGACTTGATTTTTTCAAAAGCTATACTATAAATAGCAAAATTTTTCTTGATCCATCTTGCTCAATAAACTGTTTACTCTTTCCTCCCCAGAGCTGGTTTGTTGTTCAGATACTTCCCACATGTTGACCACGCCTTGTTCAGAGCAGTCAACCATTCCTATCCCTCTGTACCAGATGTATCACAAAGAGTATTGGAAAACCAAAGGTAAATATAAGTAATTAACTCTTTGCACGCTGCATTAAATTTAATCATAAAAAAGAAGACTTATCTATTTAATTATTAAAAATGATATAACAATATTTGCTTAGTATGAACTACGAGAAATTATGCTGCAGACCCGGTCCTAGCATTATCAGTGATTTTCAGATCTTTTAGCCTAGCCATTACAGAGAAAAAGAATTATTACTATTGTATAGTTAATAAGTACAATTGTGACTAAAGTCGAACTTGGCAGGCAAAGAGTTAAGATAATGAAAGATGAGGTTATATACCTCAAAGATAATATGAATAAACCCAAGATCTAATCCAAGTATTTTAATTTCGTAGGCAATATGCCAGAGGATTGCTGAGTTAGAAACACTTTGATATACTGTTAAGTTGTATTTTCTGTGAATTTTGCAAGTAAGTCCTTGTGAAAATATCCACTTCAAAAGATATAAGGCTTCATGGTAATAAAAATCTCTCCCCCAAAAATTGCAAAATGATACCCTCACTATTTTCACCACCTAGTGTACCATCAAGAAAATATCCCTACATACAAGTTTTTACTTGTAAAGTAGTGTACATTAAAGTAAAAGTTTTATTCTAAAGGAGCCCTTTCACAAATGTCATCTTGTCTTACAGTTATCTTTAACCCTTTAAACACCACTCAATTAAATGTAGATAGTGAAGCTATAATAATGAATTTCATTTCTTTGCTCAGGTATGATGGGCTTGTTTACCTCTTCATTTATGTGTATGTACAATGTACAAGAAAACAAAACCAAATGTTGAGTTTTTATTATACAACCATTTTCAAATAAATTGATTTCACCTTTTTTTTCTAAAACAGAGTTCAGCTTGCTGTTCACAAAAGTGCAATGTCAGATAGTGAAGGTAAGTCTATCTTGTAAAGGAAACAATTTGATTTTTCAGATTAGTTGTCAGGAAAACGAGAACAATTAAATCTCATAGATTCCGGACACAAAGTGGTTTTAGTTCATAGAGCATATAATGTAATGAGTAAATCTACACAAGAGTAAGGCAAACAGATTGTTAGAGGTTATTGGCATTGTCCATCAAAGATAAAAGATTTCCACTTCCAGTATATGAAAAAAGTGGAAAGGCCAATACCAAGGCAAGATCTCATTTAGTGATTATGTTTTGTTAACAATAAAACACAACAGAGTCAAAGGGGTGATTATAAAAAAAATATCCATCAAATTTTTTAGATTTGGAGATATACAGAAAATATCATATATGATATGACATCAAAAGGTCTTGGGTAAGCACTGTCCATTTTTGTAAAGGACATGAAAATTGGGCTATGAAAATGACCATTAAAAAAAATATGCAGTTTAAAAATTGACTGACTTTCTGAAGAATTAAAAAAAAAAAATATCTTGATATGTATAAAGTATGTTGTTATGAATGTTTTTATGAAAGTGTTAAATAAAGTTTTAATTTCAAATTCCAATTTCAATGATGAAATGATGAATCGTAATGGATATGGGTTTGAATGGGTAGAGGTGGTGTGGTCGAGTGGATAAGTCGGCGGACTGACAAGGTACGCGGTTCGAAAACCGTCCATTCCCCTAATGTCCTTTGGCAAGATATTAATCTACAATTTGCCAGACTTGACCTAAGTAAGGTAAATGGGTACCGGTAGAAAGAAATTCCTTGAATGCTTAAAGCGCCCTTTATTAGGGCAGCTATGGCTATAGCCTTGTAATAATATTAGCTGCGCCTCCGAATAGTTTACTAGATAGACGGCGCATTATAAATGCTTAATATTATTATTATAATGGATTTGAAGATTGCTTGTAAAATGCTCCCGCATTCCAGAAAGCAGCTGAAATAACGTCTGAATGTTGAATATTCAACTGACTTTATCTTGTTATGTCTGATAGGTCGCTTAGACACAGAGAGTGAGTACCAGAAATCAGCCGAGAGACACAGAAGAAGAGCTATGAATGTGCTGAGACATATGGCAGCGACGATATCCAATTCACTTATCAGGTTTGTAACTTGTACTGGTTATTCATTGCACTATAGGGTGTTTAAAAAAAAAAAAGAATCCAAATTTTAAATTCCAAAATGTTACAAAATGTCTAAGGGGGAAAGTTTGACTGATTACTGAATTGACTGGACAATATGTTTTTGTTGATAATGAGTGGGGAATTACAGTTGTCATTAATTTGCTAGTTTTTTAAATGATTGATTCTGAGATCATGGGATTCTTCTGCCCGTTGCATTTTTTTTTTTTTTTTTTTTTTTTTTTTTTTGGGGGGGGGGGGGGGACACCCTGTTATTTTTCTTGTTGTCTTCACAAAGTGCACAAGATGTGTACCGTTTGCACACCAGAGGGTGAAGTGTCACTTGAGCCAGTCTAAACATATGTTGGGCAAAATATGTATTAGGTTGCACAATATTCTGTGCATTATTCGTGTTATGTTGGCTGTAATCTAAAACCAATATTTTCTTGTTCTTCTGTTTCTCATTACATTAGAATGGTTTTCCGATATCATAGTATCTTTGTACTGTTCAAAAACAAAACAACTCCAATTATAACAGGATGCTTGGGACCAGGCCAAATGCATCATTATAACAAAATCTCACACTAAACCCATAGGCACACAGACACATGTGCACACGCTTGAAATAAAGACTTTGACAATCACCTTGTATCTTTACTTGTGATAACGAGAGCAGACTGTACGTGCTACAAGTGTAATGCAGTACACATCTAGTGACCATAATAGGTGGATTCACACCTATCGGATCAGGAAAAATTCTCGTAATTTACGAGAACTGTTTCAATCACCAAAATACCCGTAAATTGTGTTTTGTGTTCACACCTGCCCTAACCGTCTTTTTCCAGGGAAAATACCCGAAGTTATAAACAAGGGAAGAAATAGGAAAAACAAAGAAATACATAAGAAAAGCGGGGAAAGAAGGAAAAACAAAGAAAGACATAAGGAACGAAAAGAAAAAAAAAAGAAAAACAAAGAAATACATAAGGAAAGAGAAAGAACAAGGAAAAACAAAGAAATACATAAGGAAAGAGAAGAAAGAAGAAAACAAAGATATACATAAGGAAAGAGAAGAAAGAAGGAAAAACAAAGAAATACACAAGGAAAGAGAAGAAAGAAGGAAAAACAAAGAAATACATATAAGGAAAGAGAAAAAAAAGGAAAAACAAAGAAATACATAAGAAAAGCGGGGAAAGAAGGAAAAACAAAGAAATACATAAGGAACGAGAAGAAAGAAGGAAAAACAAAGAAATACATAAGAAAAAGAAAGGGGGAATAGAAAGTTCCCGTAATTTATGTTCACACTTCAAAAGTTCCCACGACCTTGGCGAAACTACGTGTAGTTTCGACGAAGTACATACTAATACGGGAATTTATCTTCGGGAATATTACGTGTAGTTTTGTTTCACACTTGCAAAATTACGCGTAGTTTGTGATCGGGGTTAGAATACGCGATCAGAGATTACGGGAACTTTTCCAGATCGGGCAGGTGTGAATCCACCTAAAGATACTCTGACAACTCCTATCTCAGGTGCTGAGATCTTTTGTACACAAGATCCCTGGGAGAGTGCTGCAAATGACAGGTTTATAGATTAATCCATTGTTTCTTTGAACTTGATGAGGGTTTGCCAATTTTGTTTCTTTGATCTTTGAACACCACGTACACAACTGTTAGGTATTATCAGCATGTCTGCAAACAAAAGTTTTATTCTAAAACTCCAAAGAGAAACATGGTATATGAACACTATTTTGATATGCTGTATTAAAGTTGTAGGAAGCTTGCAAATGGGCTCATTGCTTAGTGGTCACTTAGCTCAAGCTAAGCATTGCCCAGGGATACTGTTCCAGTTTAACTGCACTTTCCATATGAAACAGACACTGGTCTATAGATGAAATCGGGCAGCATTTCATGGAAGTGAGCCCCCTATGTGCACGCCATATAGCTGGGGGTTACCCAGTATACTACGCATGCGCCATGTGCGCGTATGTCTGCACGTTTGTACATTTTCCTTTGTTACGCATACATGAGCACACAAGGAGCATGCGTAGTACATAGGAAGCCCCCCAGCAATGGCTGCCACCGTGACAAAACATCACCCAAACCGAATTCGTCTATAGGTCTGGATGTAATGATGTCAGGACACTATGTGTTATGTCATTTCTTAATTAAGGTGTTCTCTTATATGACTTACCATTAGTCTTTACACACAATACCATTGTCAATTGATGATAGTTTAGTGTAGCTCTGTATTTGGAATAATATAGCTATAAGTATTAGCTATATATTTTTGGGATACCATGAAATTCATTGTATGAAGACAGGGTAAGACAGTGATGATGTGTATTCTCAAAGGATTATCTCTTCTGTCCATAATGACCCTGGGGAAGATTCTGGTGACAGGTTTATTGTTTCTCTGAACTCCAGGGGGTCTGGAAAATCTTGTTTATTTGTTCTGTGACTAATAATTGACCCAATTCATTGTATTGATTTGGACAAGTGTTGATCAGTTGTCTTATATTCTTAACAGCACTCATTTACACTTACATGTA
The DNA here is from genome assembly GCA_940671915.1 of Paracentrotus lividus. NCBI lineage: Eukaryota > Metazoa > Echinodermata > Echinoidea > Camarodonta > Echinidae > Paracentrotus > Paracentrotus lividus. The sequence goes on from CALNVZ010003432.1 coordinate 31,341,657, forward strand.
TTGATGGATGTAGCTGCAGCTGTCAAATAAATAAGATTGATTTGAATGAATTCTCCAATTAGTTAGTCATTAATGGAATTTAGTCTAGCATTTATTTGGCAGATACAGCAGCATTCATAAAGTGTACATTAACTTTATTTTTTTCTACTCAGAACCTGACTTTTTTTTCTTTCAGTTTTCTACATTTTTTTCTCAAAATACATATAATATTGTATAAACCAATATTTTCTTATACAGATATTTTCATAATTTTTGACTGGTTGGGGAAATTTATAAGTGGGTAATTTTGCAATATTTGTGATGTTTTCATTCATATGAATAGCCTTTTATGGAAGTGGAAATTTTTGTGATGACTGACTCGCTAAATTCTCGAAAATAAAACCAATGTAAAAATAACCACTTAGAGAGTATGCACAATTCTTCACTCATTTTTTTAGGCTGGTATGTTGATAATGTGTGAACATTTTTACTCCACATCACATCCAAGATTGATTTTCTTTCTCTCTTTCCCTCCCCTGTCTCTCTCTCTCTCTCTCTCTATGCATCTCTCTCATGCAGGCTCACAGGGTGGTTATTACTCAAGATCTTAGGTCTGTTCTTGATAGGTGTACAGGTCCATGAGGGTCAAATGAATATGGTCAGACAAGCAGCAGAGGTAAGTATACAAATAATGGACGTCAGTCCATGCATTTAGGGTCAGATACATTGTAGCTGAGGTCGGCATAACCAATTGTGGTACACATATAGTTGGCGAGTCAAGCAATTGCACATTTTAACAGTACATTGAGCATTCGCTTGTGCTGCTCCAAAGCTCTGGAATATGTTACCTCTTGGGGTCAGGAAAGCAACATCAGTTAATAGCTTCAAATCAAAACTTAAAATACATCTATATTAATTAATAACAAGCACATCAGAAGCTTTTGAATAGTGAGGTAGATTATATACTTATTGTTGAATAGTTTCTGCGCTCTATAAATGAAGAGCTTGTTTCCAAAAGGGACTAAATCCACTTTTGTAACTTTAGAGTAAATGGCATTTCTTTGCCGGATTTTGTACAGGCGTCTATGGAAAATTGAAATTAAAAGTTGCAATTTCTGGAAGTTGCCATCAAAATTTGGGTAAGTTCTTTTGCTCACAGATGGGAACGTACCTGAACATTGTCCTGATATCAATAACTCAATTTTTATCAAAAGTGGATTTAGTCCCTTTTGGAAACAAGCTCTTCAAATATACTATTATTATTATTATTATTATAGAAATGTTGGTTAGAGCCCGTGGGTAGGTCACCTTGCTGGTTCGTACCAAATAAATGGTACCAACATGTGCATTCGAGTAAGGGATCAGGAGTTGGTTGAGCAATAACGCTCATTGTCAACTCTCTGCATCAGCCTATAAACTGACGAGGAGCGGACCCCGGTTCGAAACCCAGTCACGTCTCTCGGATGGTGACGTTAAAGTTCGGTCCCAGACGTAAATAATCATATCTGATTGATACACGTCTCTAAAAACTCAATACCCACCCACCCGTTCAAGCAAGGCACTTGGGGTAATAATAATAATAATAATACGATTTGTATTGCGCACGTATCCACTCTGTAGAGTGCTGAAGGCGCATCATATTATTATTACCCGGCCTAGCTAGGCTACCCCGAAGGGCGCTCACAGCATTCAAGAAATTTCTTCCTACCTAATAACACATCTTTTATGCAGGGCCTGCTGGTAGTAAATTTGCTAAAAATGAAGTGGCTACCTTGGGTAAATAAAACAATGTTTTTATTATTTCTGTTACGATTGATGTTGTTTTTTTCTAGAGTGGAGTACCTGTCATCATTGTTCCCCTCCACCGGAGTCATCTAGACTACATCCTCCTCTCTTTCATCTTCCATCTCTCTGGTATCAGACTGCCATTTGTTGCTGCCGGAGATAACCTCAACATCCCAGTCTTTGGGTGAGTCGTACTGTTTCTTTGATTCCAAATTATTGATATTTCCCTCAACTGAAGACAGGGGCTGCGAATATGTATAAATTTTTTTTTTTTAAATAACCATAGATTTGTGCATTTTAGCATTTTAGCATTTTAGCCCCCCACTTTTTGGCTCAGCCCCTCCACTTTCCAAAATGCTCAGTGGCCCCTGCAATTCACATAGCACTCTGAGAACCACATTATCACCATTCATATAGTGTACAACTGACCTCAATAAGTGCAGTCATCTGTGATGTTGAACTCAGTTAAAGGGGAAGTTCACCCTGGGTTTAAATTGGTTTTAGAAAATGCAGAAAAATAAAAGAAAAATATTAGTGAAGGTTTGGAGAATATCGACCAAAAAATAATGAACTTATGAATATTCAAAGTTTTGATTCTGTGACGTCACGTGCGAGCAGCTCTCCTATGTGTTTTGTAGTGTAAATTCCATAAAGTGTCATTTTTTCAAAACAAAATTAATTATGTCATCTGTGCGGTCGATATATCATTAAACATATGTTCATATACATGCCTCTATCAAGTTGACACTTTCCTTTATCAAGAACCATGAAAAAAGACAAATTTATGGAATTTACATACACAACACATCGGAGAGCTGCTCGCACGTGACGTCACCGAATCAAAACTTTACATATTCATAACTTTGCTATTTTTTGGTCGATTTTCTACAAACTTTAACTTATATTTTTCTTTTATTTTTCTGCATGTTTTAAAACCAACAAAATTCCAGGGTGAACTTCCCCTTTGATGATCATCCTAGGCGACATTTATATAGCGCATACCCCCCTTGGTATATCTAAGTGTTTAGTTTTAACTAATCATTACCTGGCATAGCTAGGCTACCCTGAGAAGGTGCACACAGTCCCTATCCCTATCACACCACTGTAGTACAACGCCTGGAGAAGGTTCAAAGAGCAGCAGCACGTTTTGTACACCATGACTACAGATGGAGCACATCTTCCTCAACACTTGTCTCTAGACTGGGATGGGACCCTCTTCATACACGTCGACTCACTGCACAATGCACCATGTTCTACAAAGTCCATCACACTCATGTAGACATACCACTACCAACCCTCATAGAACCAGCACCATACATTGGCAGACATGATCACAGACTGAAATATGCAATCCCAAGAGCTACTATTGATCTGTTCAAGTTCTCCTTCTATCCACGTTCCATTTGGGTCTGGAACCATCTCCCCGACTCTGCAGTCTCCACACCTACCGTCGCCCTGTTCCAGAAAGCTGCTCTATCGGCCATCAGAGGGATGCAGCCTCCGGTAGGGTCGAAAATGATTTAATCCCGGCATCATTTTTACTTGCACAGTTCTGTATATAAATTATTTTTATCAACCATCAGTCAACGACACCTTAGCACTAATCATCCCAGTCTAGCCTTTTCCAGAGCTGCTACAGGGATTACTACGTCAAGTATCTAGTATCAAGTTGGGACTGAAGTATGATTGTGTATTTATATATTAAGCTGTCATTTTCATGTTTTGTGTTTTTTTTTCTTCTGTTTATTCTGTTTAGTTGGTGTCTGAGGAGACTTGGTGCATTCTTCATCAAGAGAAAGCTAGACAAGGAGATTGGCAAGAAAGATTGGGTGTACAGGTCCACATTACACACAGTAAGTTTAACCTGTCAATGTATGTAGGAAAGTTTTAGCGTAGATTTATCCATGAGAATATAATACACAAAATCTACATTCTTCTCAGTTTAAGTAGAACATTTACTCAACCATGACTTAAATGTAAAGTATTTGAGGAGTAATTCCTGATATAATTTTAGCCTGTCAAATAAAAAGGAGATGATAAAAAAAAGTGTTGTAAAGTACAAATATAATTTATATTGAATTAGGTAGGTACCTACACAAGAGCCTTCACGCTGTGATGCCTGTTAGGCTGTTTTTCCAGTTTGCGAATTTCTCTATAATATTTCTCTCTAACTTTTTCTTATCTTACCGATTCTTTCAAATGTAAACAGGTATAATTATGCAATTAAACAGAACAATGAGAGAAAGGACTGGAGAAGAAGAAGTGTAGTCAATGTAAAAACTTTTCTTATTTTCTATACAGTACATGGAAGAGATATTGAGAGACAATCAGAATATGGAATTCTTCATAGAGGGAGGAAGGTCGAGAAGTGGCAAAGCGCTTGCACCAAAAGGAGGACTCCTATCATGTGTTGTAGATGCCTACAGGGATGGTTAGTATAATGCAAACACTCCCTCCTGTTTCAGCAAACATAGACTAGCGAGTGAAATTTAGTAGTTTGGCATCAAATTTACCAATTAAAGTAAATTATGAACAAAAAGTGAAACGGACCAGAGTATTGAAAGTTAAGGGATTTTCTGGGATGAACATCGACATAAGAGCTTGCAATAGCTCAGTCGGTAGAGGAACTGTTTAGTCATCAGCAGGTCTTGAGTTTGAATCTTTAGGGAACCCCATTTTCTTTTTTTCTTCTTTTTTTCTTCATTTTTTCAAATTAAAATAGATGTTCAGTTAATTTAGTTTATCAGTCTACAACTTCTTATTTCCTTGTTAGTGTTCATCTGCCACTCCTATTTTACATATAAATTCAAAAGCATTTTAATTTGCTGCCCTATTTGTTTATATGAAATGGGTAACCAGGTGATGAAATATTCGAAAAGCAAATAGAAAAACACACTACAAATTGGGTGTAGATTTGTTAACTTGTGTGTAATCTTATTCTTTTGTTGCAGGGTTTCTGGATAGCCAGAAAGATGGCATTGTCTGTCATTTGAATAATAATCCCAAACTTGCCAACTGTCCCTATTTAGTAGGGACAGTCCCTATTTTTAGGGAAAATGAACAGCATATATCACCCTTGAAAACCATTTGTTTCTATATATGAGAAATACAGGAATGTCTATTTTTGTCTTCATTTTCTTCCCGATTTGTCCCTATAATTGGACTCATAATGTTGACAGGTATGTAATCCTGATGTCTTCTTGAAACATGTAATATGATTCTTTAATCTTGTTAATTTGTAGATATCATCTCTGATGCGTACATCATCCCAGCCTCCATCAGTTATGAGAAGATTCTGGATGGTAGCTTCAGCAACGAGCAGATGGTAAGCATCCATTGGCACTAGATATTATTATAGTTATAACATTAATATTGATGATTATAATATTTTTGATTTTGATATTGGTGCTAATTATTTCTTGTATAAAACACTTGATATATCCAAGAACAATCCAGTATGTATCCAAAGATCTTTGGAACTTAACCTTTGCTCTAGACTAGCTACCTTTACTTGTGAACCCTCTGAAGTATTTGATTAATTTTAACTGTCAATTTCACCTTGCTTATGTTTGGCATATTTAGTTACATTACTTGGCATCTTCAGTCCCAACAAATTATGCAGTTATCTATAACAATTGATATTTACCAGAGATTAGTCTGCTTCTCAGAGAGTAATTATTTCTGAATAAGCTGAAGTAAATAAATAGCTGCACATTTACATACATGTAAATTTCAGTAAGCAAAAATAGGTTTAGGCTTTTCATTTCATTTCAGTTTAAATTTTGAATAAACTTTATGTATGTATTCATGTCGTATTTACATGATATTGTTCTGTATGTTGTGACTGTATTGTTTTGTTCTTCAAAGATATTTAGCATGTGGATGCGAATGAGACATATTTGTTTACATCAAGTCTCTAAATAATCATTCTTTATTTTTTCTCTCTAGGGAATGCCTAAGAAGAAGGAAACATTTTTCAATGCAATCTCAGGAATCTGGACTGTCCTATCCAACGGATTTGGTAATGTTCGAGTGGACTTTGCTCAGCCTTTCTCATTAAAGGTAAATGCTTTTTGCTGCCATCAATATTATCACAGTTTCTTTGTAAATACAATATATGCTTATGGCTTTCAAATCATATATATGGAACATTTCTTTTGCAAGAGTTCACAAATTTCTGAGTTGACCATAGTACACCAGGAGAAAAACGGATACCCTTTGGTAATTACTGTAAATCTGCAATGATCAATTTATTCCTACTTTGGTAATGCAGGAATACCTTGGATCGCCACCCCTTCCTACTGCTCTGAACAGTGACCTTTCAACGGTCACGCCTAAGAGACCTCATCTGCAGAAGGCTGTTAGTGACCATTCTCTGTATGGGACCGATGTGGTGATTGAGGATCAGAGACAACTTATCAGAGGACTGGGAGAGCATATCATTTATGGTAAGGGCTTTTGACTGTATCAGGACAACTACCTGCTGGACAATTACCCTCAGGACAACTACCCTTAGAAAAAGGGTTAGGTGTATGGTTTAGGGGTAGATTTTTTGCGGGGTTAGTTGTTCGGGGGGGGGGGGTAATTTTCCAGGGGGTAGTTATCCTAGAACCGCTCTTGACTTTGATCTGCCCAGCCATTGTGAATGAATTAAACAATGGTTATAAACGATTCCTATAAGTTGACATTTGAGGATTTTCTGCTAATTGTTCTAGATTACCTTGTAGTAAACCACTTCTGCAGAAAGAGCAGAGATCAATGATAAATTTGTGTTTACGTGTATTTCTGCTTTTGTACACTAGGTTCCTCAATAATTGATAACATTTGGAATGAAAATAAACGTTTAAATGGGTTTTGTTATCATTGTCGGCCTATCAGACATTGCCTGTTGTGGGCCTTTTGTGAAAAAAATTGCTTCTAGGTATGGTCATAATCATATGATTATATTCTTCCATTTCTTCCCTGTGTAGATTCTGTGAATGTGAACACAGTAATGAGTACAAACATCGTGGCCTTCCTTCTACTCACAAAGTTCAGACAGGTAATTATATCATGTTCATTAGTAAGTTTCCTGTCAAGTTAAAATGGGCACCGATATGTTGGGATCTGTAGCCTATCTCTATAAGAAACGATGTTGGATACACCTCTCTTTAGGTTTGGATCTATTTGGGGGTAATATGTTTGTCCTAACACCACAGTAGCCTGATGACAATTTAAAAACATATCATGATTAAAGGGAAAGTTCACCCTGGGTTTAACTTGGTTTTATAAAATGCAGAAAAATAAAAGAAAAATATGAGTGAAGGTTTGAAGAAAATTGACCAAAAAATAACGAAGTTATAAATATTCAAAGTTTTCATTTTGTGACGTCACATGCGAGCAGTTCTCCTATGTGTTATGTAGTGTAAATTCCATAAAGTGTAATTTTTTTTTCAGAAGAAAAATAATTATTTCACCTGTACGGTCGATACATCATTAAACATATGTTAATATACATGCCCCTATCAAATTGACCCATTCCTTTATCAAGAACCATGAAAAAAGACATATTTATGGAATTTACATACACAACACATGGGAGAGCTGCTCGCACGTGACGTCACAGAATCCAAACTTTAAATATTCATAACTTCTTTATTTTTCGGTCGATTTTCTTCAAACTTTCATTCATATTTTTCTTTTATTTTTCTGCATTTTTCAAAACCAATAAAATTCCAGGGTGAACTTCCCCTTTAAAATTGCCGGACCCGGTGTTATTTATACTATGAGTTATGAATATATTTTATGTTTGTCCCCTTATTTAAATTATTTGAATGATTTATCATTTTTTTATTAATGTTTTTATGAAAATGGTATTAAGTAAATTTTCCATTTACATGCCCTTGTCAGCCCATGGGTTTTTTTTAAAGTCAATTTCAACTTGTAATTCATAATCTGTTGAAGATTCTTGAAGAGAACACAAAAAGTTCAGACATTTAAAAAATATCATTACATATTCATTAGGCCTACTGTTGTTTTGGTTTGCATCATTTCCCAGGGTGTGGAGATGTCACAACTGGTCATGGCGGTCGACAACCTGAGGCGTGATGTCCTGGTCCGAGGTCGGGACGTCGGTTTCACAGGAGTGACCGCTGACGTGGTCAAACACACCTTCAGCCTGCTAGGACCCAACCTGATCGCCAGGCATCGGACACGCAACCATCCAGACATCGTTCCGTCCACTGATAGGAACCGGAAGACTGATGAGGTTAGCGAGATGGTGGTTCCCAACACGGGTTTACCGCATGTCTTTGAACTGTCCTACTACGCATCCAGTTTGGTGTCAGTCTTTCTTATGGAATCTATTGTAGGTGAGTGAACATCACTAGGTAGTTTGTTTGTTGGGGTTAGGTTAATGTAGATAATTTACAGTGGAACCTGTATACTGTATAAGTGGTTATTTTCGCAAATTTCGCGAGTCGGTCATTGCGAAAATTTCCTCTTCAATACAAGGCTATTTATAGTAATGAAGTCATGACCAAAATCACGAAATATTGCTCTCGCTAATTTCCCCAACTAGTCCAAAATAGCGAAAATATCTGTATGCGAAAATATTGGCTTATACAGTAATATAAAGCTTCATTGGCATGTGGTCTCTATGTAAAGGTTAATTTTTCAACTGTGCAAGACCCCTCCCCCATAAAAAAAAGTCTTTATTTTATGCACAAGTAGACTTCTCTACAGGTAGGTGCTATGTCAAGCTTCATAACTGTATACTCTATCACTGTTCTGTTTTAGGGAAAAATGTCAAATTACAATCAAAAGTAGGCTGTGTTGATTTTGTTATTGAAAGGGTAAGATTAAAGTTTGGTGTAAACACAGTTATTATTGTAATCTTATATTAAATAATTATTTGTTAATTAATTAATCTTTTAATAAATTAAATTTATTATATATTTCTTTTCTATTTTTATTTTTTATTTTAATTTTTAATTTTATTTGTTAGGAGGGAGTCACTTGCTACATCGTCGCGCATTTATTATTCACTTATTAACTCTGTTACATTGACCTCACAGCCCCATGTTCACTGTATTCTCTTTTCCGTTGTTATACACTTGCTATTGATTTCCCTAATACAGCCTCATCTCTGATCGCTATGTGCAATGAAGACATGTTTGTAATAGACAGCTCCAGGAAGACTCCCATCGTCCTCTCACGGTCCAGACTTCTACGCAAGGCTGAGGAACTCTGTGACATGCTACAGTTTGAGTTCACATTCGTACCGGTAAGAACCTGGTAGACCATTGTCTTGTACTGTATACGCCGTCTGATTTTGCTTCAAGAAGGGGAATTCGCGAGAGTAAATTTATGCAAATTTATTGTAATTGCATTCACTTTGTACAGAAATATCAGCAAGATAAAATTTTTGCGTTCAGTAAGTCATGAATTTCACGAAAATAAAATCACTGCGAAATATTCAGCATATACAGTAGATGGTTTACGGTAGTTTACGGTTTATTACTCAACTCTGTAATCTGATACATTCCTGATCTTTATACATGTACCATTTTGTTCTTATCTGCCTTCCATTTTGTCGAATAATAAAGGAATGATGAAAAGAAAAAGTAATTCTTAGCAGGGGTGTGAGAGTTCAGTTTTTTAAAAGTTTTAATTTTCAGCTCATTTTCAGCTTATTTTAGCTTTCCTCTTTACAAAAGTATAGGAGCTCTTTCAATTTCAGCTGTTTTCAATTCTTTTTATTTGTGGTCACTCTCACCCCTGTTTTAGTCTGTATGGGAAGCAGAGGGCTTGGTATAGACTTAAACCTGGTGTATAGTTTTGGTAACAAAAAAGGAATCGGCATAAAACAGATTAAATATAGTCGCATGTTTTTCACATTGCACTAATGGATATGTGTGAGAGATTTTGTGATATTCCTTTCACGATTTCCGGTGAATTTCAGTGAAAATTTTTGAATGCAGAGTAATCTAACTGCCGTCTAGACCTCTGCTGAGAGGTTCGCACGCCGGAGGTTACGGCGTGAATTAGTGTGAACGATCTGTGTGTAACACGCACACAAGAGAATCCCCATTGGTTTTCCATGTGAACGCCTAATGCATACTGACATGAGTCGGATCCCCGACTTTTGTTTTTTATACTTATATCGTAAAATAAAGACAATAAAACGAGATTTCATGTAATATAACTTTCTTTATTATAGTTATAGGATTGGGTCTTTCATATTATCTAACTGTGAATCCAAATTTAATGTTTCCTTCTCGCAACACTATACACCAGCTTTAAAGGGGAAGGAAACCCTAGGAATTCATTAAATTGTACAAAAACAGGAAAATCAAAGAAGCTGATCAATGAAAATTTGAGAAAAAATGAATGAATAATAAGAAAGTTATGAGCACTTGAATGTTGTGATCACTACTGCTATGGGGATCCTCAAATTGGCAACGGGCCCAAGATGTGTGATGTCATACATGAACAACTTCCCCATTACTTTTGTACATATTTCACTCATATTGTCTTTTTTTTATTAATTCCGTTAAAAGATCTGAGATTCTTTTCATGGGAGGACATGTAATACAAGTTCACAAAATATAATCATGTGTGAAGTGTCTGTACTACATGTACCATTAGAATGACGAAAAAGAAGAATTTTTTGTATTTTTGGGGTATGTCATATGGGAGAGTTGTTCATGTGTGACATCACACATCTTGGGCCTGTTGCCAGTGTGAGGATCTCCATAGCATTAGTGATCACAACATTCAAATGCACATAACTTTCTTATTATTTATTCAATTGTTTTCAAACTTTCTTTAATCTGTTTCTTTGCTTATTTTTGTTTCATACAATTCAACTGAATCCTAGGGTTTCATTCTCCTTTAATGTAAATAGATAATTGAGAATTAGATCAAGCGGATAAAGACCAAATGGCAATTCATCCATAGCACTTAAAACATACATAATAAGGAAGCATTAGTGGAAATAGAGGGTATAGTTCAGGAAATGATAACTTCACAAGTCTTTCCCTATTGTTTCCAGTATTGGGCATACAATCAGATGCAGAACTTTATCTTGCCAATTAGCTTACAGATTGCCTGGAGGATTTGTTACTGTATAAGAGGTTTTTTTGTGTTAATTTTATGAGTTAGTCGTTGCAAAAGTTTCCACTTCAATATATGTAAGGCGAGAAATGAAAACATCACCAAAATCACAAAATTTTGCCCTTGCAAAATTCCCCAACTGGTCTACAATCAGCAAAGTATTGGCTGATACAGTAGTCAATTTTACAAAATCATTACTGTTAAAGCTTAAAAAATTTGGTACTACATATCATTGATTTCAGGCAAGAACTACGATTCACTCCAGTATACACCCCTGACAGAATATTTCAAACATCAGAATTGTCAATGCTCAGGATGATAATAATAATGATAATAATAAGTTTTGTATAGCGCATAACACATAAGTAAATTCTATGTCTCTATGTGCTTTGGTCAAATACACACATGATTTCTTTGTTGGGTAAATTGCCATTTCATCTAACCCCATTTTGACTAATGCCCGTTTGGTCGCACCCCACATGGTTCAATTCCATTTTGTTTGCAACCAGTTTGTCTAATGACCTTTTAGTCTAATTGTGACTTTGCCTATTGGCCATTTTGTCTAATTCCCATTTTATCTACTGTCCATTTGGTCTAACACTACTTGGTCAATTCCTGTAACAAACTGGTAATAGACCAGTTATCCATCTGGACATTAGACGAAAATGCAATTAGACAATTTGGATATTAGATGAATCATCATTTAGACCAAGAGAAAATTAGACCAGGTGTGTATTAGACCAAACAGAAATTAGACCACAGTACTAGACCAAATGGATTTAGCCCATGTGGTATTAGACAATCAGAGAATTGGACTTAGGTGGGCTCACACGATGCAACTTGCTGTGATGCGATTTTTCAGGAAAACTTTAATATTATTTGATACAAACCTTCAAACAAGGAAATTCATACTGTCCAAAGTTCTAAGTATTCTTATGAATACTAAAATCGAATTTCAAGGCGATTACGAACCCCCTTCTCTTTTTAAAATCAAATTGTTTCCAAATCGCAGTGACGTCACTGCGGTCTTGCGATTTTAAGGTAATTTGACCTTTACTCCTAATTAAAGGCTCGCAGTGGAACAAAATTTCCATTACATTGTTCCTTTACAATTTTTACCTCTCATAAGATAACTTTGCATGTTTCAAATGTCGCATTATAATGCAAACTACCATTTGCTTAAAAAATCGCACCGCAGCAAGTCGCACCGTGTGAGCCCGCCTTAACTGTGGATATAAACCATTTGTTGCACTTCACTAGTTTGCTCTTCTATCATTTTATTTTGTAGCCTTGTGGGAACATCGGGCATGCAATCTCAGAAGCCATTGATAAACTTGTACTTCATGAAGTGGTCAAAATACAGGTTAGTAAATAATCAGTAGCGGACGCAGACCGACATCATACATTGAAAGTACCGGGCCCATGCGTAAACATAATAGAGCCGCTTTTGTCCCCAGACAATTGGGCCCGAGAAATGCAGTCAATTAGATTTTCTTGGATCCGCGCCTGATAATCAAACTCTTCATTTTAGAAGGGGTAACCTGGAAAGGGCATATTGGAAAATTGCCTCATATGTTTTATTTATCTTAATTATCGAATCAGTTTTATTCCTGAAGGTTAAAATATTTTATTGTAAATGACAAACAAGTGCTGGAAATCAAGCATAGACTGTGTAAAATACTGGATGCACTTGGAATTTAAAGTGCTTCTTGTCTACATTACCTCTTTGTGAAACATCCTCCAGGTGCATGTATTTGTGTGAAATATACAGCTTCTTGAAAGCATTTTTGTGTTGAACACCGGAGGTGACAACTAAGGGATCCAAATGGCATCCGTCCATGGTGATAGATACACATGGGATATATTCATGTTGATATGGTACCTTCAGAGGTCAAACGGTGAAGTCAAAGGTCATTTCAGGTCAAACATTAACGTTTACGTGCAAGATTCTCATATGACAGATAACTTTGAAATTCTCACTCACTTTTCGACTAAACTTGGGCTTAGATTAACTTGGGGGACCTGCATGTAATGCTGCCGTTAGAGCTGACATTATAAGGTCAAGGTCATTTGAGGTCATATATGTCAAAGCTTAGCTGCAAGAGTCTTTAACTCTTACAATTCTAATGGATGGCAATGGAGATTGCGATATTACTTTCACAAAATGGGGGAGACACAACATCGCTAATGCCTTGTTTATTATTGTTTGTGAAACGCAGCAAGCTCCAAACCCTCAGAAGTGGGCCAGACACATCGGAGTCTCAGCCTCATGGGACAGTGAAGGGAGTGATGAGGAGGATATGCCATTCTTAGATCAGAAGATTGAGGTAGGCAACCAATCTCATATAGCACTCAATCACTATTTGAAACCTTAACCTTAATCCAACTGGGATTTTTAAGCTATGCTATGAGTGATCAGTCGTGTAACATGATGATGTTTCTTTATTTGTAGATGAACACAAATCAAGATTCCTTGCTGAGGCTGTACTTCCTGCAGAGTTTACTAGCCCCACTCATTGAAGGGTACTGGATGTATGTCTGTTCTGATTGAACAGTCATGTAACACGATGGCATTTCTTTCTTTGTAGATGAACACCAATCAAGATTCCTTGCTGAGGCTGTACTTCTTGCAGAGCATACTAGCCCCACTAATTAAAGGTTCAAGATGTCTGTCTGTCCTGATAGAACAGTCATGTAACATAATGCCATTTCTTTCTATATATATATATAGATGAACACCAATCAAGATTCCTTGCTGAGACTGTACTTTCTGCAGAGTATACTAGCTCAACTCCTTAAAGTGTACTGGCTGTCTGCCTCTACTGATAGAACAATATTCTCACTGATCAGTCATTTAACATAATGCCATTTCTTTCTTTGTAGATGAACACCAATCAAGATTCATTGATGAGAAGAGCATATTAGCTCCACTCTTGAAAGTCACTTGCTGCCTGCTTATAGAACAGCCTTCAAACTGATCAGTCATGTAACATAATACCATTTCTTTCTCTGTAGATGAACACCAATCAAGATTCCTTGCTGAGACTCTACTTCCTGCAGAGCATACTAGCCCCACTCATTGAAGGTTACTGGCTGTCTGCCTGTAATCTCATCCGTCTGCTGGAGATCGATGTCCCTGAGGTGGACTTCTCCAAGGTGGTCAATGAGTACTCCAAGGATCGTGTGGCCAAGGGTCTTGCCATATATGGTAAGTCATGATACTGTGTACGCAAAATATCTAGCGTCCATATATTTTCGCAATTTTGCTTCAAGACGGGGATTTTGCAAGAGGACATTTTCGTGAATTTATTGTATTTGTATTCACTTTGTACAGAAATACCGGGACTTGGTGAAAATTCAGTAAAGTTCAGTAAGTTTCGAAAATTAAACCACTGCAAAATATTCAGGGTATACAGTAATACTGATGTCTTGTAAGGTGAAGCTCTGCCTTCTTGGGTACTTGTGATGCTTTCATTTTTTTTTTTTTTTTTTTTTCGTTTTCATTTTCAGGCTTACATTATTAATAAAAACAACAATTGTATAAACCAAAAAGTTGTAGCAATTGCTTGCAAAATCTGTATTTTGATAAGTTGAGAGTCAATTTAAACTCAGTCTGTCACTGTTAGTTCTTTAAAGGTTGTCGATGCATGTCAAGTAACCACACAATGGGTCTTTTTTGGATGGTTGCATTAATTAGAATTTAGAAATCATTGGATTAATAAAATTGAATTTAGAGAGAGACTCGTTGGTAGTGTTAGGATAGAGATAAATCAATCAAGATGTTAACATGAGTTGCACTTACGCAAGTCAATTCAATCTTCAACCAACTAGTAGTTTTTTAGAAGTCATGTAGAACTTTTATTCCACTCACTTTTGGCTTATATGTACACTTGCTTTATCGGCACTTATTCAATCAAATAAATTTAAATTTGTTTTCTCTCTCATCTTCCTAATATATAGCCGAGTGCTGTGCCATGGACACACTACGTAATTCCTGGCGTCTCTTCAACCACTGGAAGGTGATTGATTGCTATCTGGACTATGACAAGAAAAGAATGGTTCATCTGAATGAACCCTACCGCACGGAAGAGAAACTAGGTGTGTTCATTGATAGGATTGAAGCATTCAGGAACTAGATAAGATTTTGACGTGTGAAAGGACCCTTCTGCATCAAGGAGAAATCAGGTGTGTTCATTGTTAAGCCTTCAGGAACTAGATCGTCTCTCAGGATCTTTGTGATCTCTTCCACACCAAGTAGAAACTAGGTGTGTTTAATGATACAATAGCAGCATTCAGGAATAAAACATGGTTCATCTCAATGAACCTTGTTGCACAGAGAAGAAACTAGGTGTGTTCATTGATAGGATTGAAGCATTCAGGA
Source organism: Paracentrotus lividus (assembly GCA_940671915.1). NCBI lineage: Eukaryota > Metazoa > Echinodermata > Echinoidea > Camarodonta > Echinidae > Paracentrotus > Paracentrotus lividus. Next base: position 31,356,898 of record CALNVZ010003432.1, read on the forward strand.
ACTAGATAAGATTCTGATGTCTGAAAGGATCCTTCTGCATTAAGGAGAAATCAGGTGTGCTCATTGTTAAGCATTCAGGAACTAGATCGTCTCTCAGGATCTTTGTGATATCTTCCACACCAAGGGGAAACTAGGTGTGTTTAATTATACGATAGCAGCATTCAGGAATAAAACATACTCTAACAAGAAAAGAATGGTTCATCTCAATGAACCCTGCTGCACAGAAGAGAAACTAGGTGTGTTCATTGATAGGATTGAAGCATTCAGGAACTAGATAAGATTCTTGATGTCTGAAAGGACCTTTCTGCATCAAGGAGAAATCAGGTGTTCTCATTGTAAAGCATTCAGGAACTAGATCATCTCTCAGGATCTTTGTGATATCTTCCACACCAAGGAGAAACTAGGTGTGTTTAATGATACAATAGCAGCATTCAGGGGAAAAAAAACACTCTATCAAAAAGAAAATGGTTCATCTCAATGAACCCTGCTGCATGGAGGAGAAGCTTGGTGTGTTCATTGATAGGATTAAAGCATTCAGGAACTAGATAGATTCTCTGCATTTTCGTGATCCTTCCACTTTGAGGAGAAATTTGGTGTAGAATGGTTCATCTTAACCAACCCTGCTGTACAAGAGAGATACTCTGTGTGTTCATTGATAGCATTGAAGCATTTAGGAAGTACTGTATTCGCTGTTATTTTCGCGCGATTAATTTTTTGCGCTTAGAGGCCACAAAACATATTTGCGGGTTTTTAAATTCGCGCTGGATTTATGTACGAATGCAATTAACCCCATTCAAAGCATTTAAAGAAATCATGCTCATATATTCGCGTGTTTTTAAATTCGCGCCAAACGATCTTTGCCGCGAAAATAAATGTACCGCGAATATTTCCACGTTTACAGTAGATCTGACAAGAAGAGCTTGATTCCTTCCGCATCAAGGAGAAACCCGGTCCAGACTCTGACATTTTAAGGATTGCCTCTCATCGATGAGAAACCAGGTGTGTTGATTGATTGATAAAAAACAATTGATCCCAATTTTTAAATTGTATTCTTCCAGGAGGGCATTTCATCAAAGGACTTGTCGAACATTTTATCCAACAAATTTGCTCTCAGCCAATAAGATGCAAGCAGTTCAGTAGCTTATAACAGTTTGTCGGATAAAATGTCCGACAAGTCCTTTCATGAAACGCCCTCCAGAAACAAAATCATTTTTGAAAAAAAACCGAAAAACATGGTATTACGTGTGGTCTTTCTGTGTTTCTTAAGTCACGTTTGACATTTGCCTTATTCACTGTACATACACACTACATGTACATTGTACATGTAGGTGAACCGTCCTTTCAGTTTGACTCTTTAACGCTAGACCATCCGCAGTGTAATTTAAGCATACACTATGAAGCTAGTCTTGATAAATTTACCTTTTGATAAAAGGATTAACAATCCATTGGATTTTCAGTGTAAATAAGACTTTAGATGAATTTTATTTAAAAACAGAAATGTATTTAAGGGTATTATTATACCTCTAATTTGTTACTTGTTAACGTATTTTTGGTATTAACTTTAAAAAAGAAAGAAGAAGAAAAAAAAAAAGAGACTGAATTTGTAATAGTCAAAGTGGGCATGGATTATAGGACGACATGACCAAATGTTGCATTAACTAGGAAATTGGACGGTTTGAGAGTTTCTGGACTTACAGTGATACTATCAAAGTCGGTCAAAGGAATAAGGAGTTGTCAAAGATTGTGTTTAATAAGTTTCATGACACTTTCTGGTATTCTGACCATCTCTCAGAAAAAATACTTGAATATGAGAAATATGTTTACCATTACTTATTATTTTATTGTTAATGTATTTCGTTAGGCAATGTTCATCAATGTGAGAAAAAGAGGCATACTTTAAAGCCCGCCTACACTTCACGATCTGCTGTGAAAAGATTCTGGAAAAAATGTTATATCATTTGATATGATCATGCAAACTTTGAAAATCATACTGTCCAAAATCCTGAGTATTCCTAGAATACTAGAACCGAAATTGGAATCCCCTTCTTTGTAGAGAGAGAAAATTATTCCTTTAGCGCAGTGACGTTGCATCAATCTTGCGACTGGCTACGAGTTAATGTGACCTTTACTCCTAATTAAAGGCTTTCAGGTGAACAAATTTTTGATTTCATTGTTGGTTTACATGTTTCAAACCTCGCATACATGTAAGATGATTTCACGCTTCAGATGTCACAATTAATACAAAATGCCTTTGGCTTTAAATTCACATCGCAGCAGATCGTGTAGTGTGATGTGGGCTTTAAAAAAAATATTGCACTGATATTTGGAATGCTGCAAATAAGCTTTAATTTTTTCTATGGGAATGCTGCACAGGCGATAGCAAATAGTATTTTTTTTATTTTTCCCCTGATTAGAAGAAAGATAAAGAAATTTTCATTGCAATGGTTGTAGGAATGCTGCAGAGAAAGGAATATTATTTTTGCTTTGAATGTGGACAATTTTATATGCTGATATAAAACACACAAAAAAAATTATCCCCCACATAATTTGTTTTGATTATTTTTCATCAGATTACACCTGTGTGGAATGTGGAAAATTTTAGGTGCTGATATAAAACACCAAAAAAAAAAAATAATAGCCCCTAAAAAATTTCTTATTTTTTATTTTTCGTCAGATTGCATGTAGCAAAGAGAAAATATTATGGAGAGAAATGGGTTTATGATAAAAACTGCTGGTGTTAATGGAACAATACTTGTAAACTAAGGTAATCGGTAATACTGATGGTTACATTACTCAAATAGCATGGAAAGCTGGAAGGAAAACATTGTATTTATAAAGTGTGAAATTCTTTGGTTTATTTGGGGAAAAAAAATTAGAAAAGGAAGTGTGGATAACAAATAATTATTTCTCATACTGATTTGTACTTGATATGATGCTTGCCTTGCATGGTATGTTGGAGTCATTCATTAATCAGCTATTTGAAACTGATATATTTAAAGATGCCAGTTTTCAGCCTGATTTCAAGTTTTCTGCCCATTTATGAGATGATTTTCGGGCTTTGATGTTCGATTAGAATTAAACGATTTTCATTAATAAGTTACTTTTGCACACTAATACACTAACAAGCACATTTTGTTGTTAAAATGCGAACTTTCAAAAATAACATCACTTTCTTCAAAAGGAAGTTTCATTCTATTTTATATCTTTTTTTAAGATATATTTTTGTATCATATAGAAATAAGAAATAATAATTGTAATGAAGAAAAGAAGGTCAAAGTGTATATCCTCAATATTTTTTAGGAAAAAAATATGACACAATAAGTTATGCTGTACATCTACATACATGTACTGTATAAGTGGTTTCTTTCGCAAAGTTTATATTTTCGTGAATTTCGTGAATCGGGAAGCGACCGCGAATTTATCAACGCTAGAAAATGTTTTGAACTCCATGCGCTCGCAGAGCAGAGTTGTCTATGCAGCACTATTAATAGCACACCCAATGATACAGCGCGATGCATGGATGACTGATAGGTCAAATAAATTCAGGTAGTACGTCTTTATTCCATTTTACTGTTTTTAAGAATATATTGTCTCGTTTTTTAGAGAGGAAAAGATGGAATACCTATAGTTCTAGTTACTTTTAATTGCAGATTTTGCCAACCGCGAATTCAACATTGCGTGAAAATGTCGGGACCCTCGCCAACCGCGAAAATATCTGTACGCGAAAAAAACCACTTATACAGTATGTGCTTAGTCAGGCATAACTGTAATTGAACTCACTAAATTTGCTTACCATTAAATTCATGTTAGCAATGATAATAAACATTGATATACTATACGCAAAAATGACATCATATACTTGAGTCGGTGCGATCAAGTATATTGACAATCATTTAATAATCTGCCCTGAATGGGAAATGAAATATCAATAGATGCTTGCCTGACATACCGATTTATAGCAACTTGCTTCTTTGTTCAAGTGCAGCAGTGCACTCTAGGGGGCATTTCATCAAAGGACTTGTCGGACGTTTTATCCGACAAACTGTTATAAGCTACTGAAATACTTGCATCTGATTGGCTGAGAGCAAATTTGTCGGATAAAATGTCCAACATGTCCTTTGATGAAATGCCCCCCAGATCTGCATAATGATATTTGGTGTATGTTATATAAGGGTTTCACTGGTGGTAGAACAATTAGCAGCGAAATTTTTCACGGTGCAACAAATTATCTTTCTTGAGGTTATGAGTACTCCTGCCCTGAAGGGACCTACTCACTCTCAAATATTTTGATGTGTTATGCTCTGATGTTATTACAAGATCTTGGTTCAAGGACAACTACCTCCTGGACAATTACCCCCCCCCCCCCGACAACTACCCCTGCTAAAAATAAAAATCTACACCTAACCCTAACTGGGGGGGGGGGGTGGTAGTTGTCTTGATATGCTACATGTAGATTTAACTTGATCTGTGCTCATAATTGGAGTGGGCTGTAATAACAATGTTTACATAACTCAGGAGAGTATGTGCCTACATATATTAACAGGGTTGAATGATTCAAAAGTTTGCTTGACTGCAGATATATTTCTAGTTATGTATGTATTTTCTTTGCTCTCTTTGTGTTTGTGTCAGTCATGATGTTTGAAACAGACCTGAAATGATAAAAGCTTTATTTGTAGAATTCATGTTTTATAGTATAAGATATTTTTATTGTTGCAAGTACATATTCTGTTGTTTTCTATTTCAGTTAAAGGGGAATCCAACCCAAGGAGAGAATCGACCTTACAGGAAAGAGGAAAATGAGAGGAGTAATTTAAAAAAAAGTTTCATCAAAATCGGTTATAAAATAAGAGAGTTATGGAAGTTTGAAAAGTCTCATTGTACCTTCTATGGATATCCTCAAATTGGCAACAATGGCTTCAAAATGGCTGATTTGATGGACAACTCTCCATTTGTTTTGTACACAAATTTTTAGATTCTCCCCATTTTCTTACAAAATATGTCTTCTTTACTTCTGAGCTCAAAATATGTTATGGGAAAATATATTTCACACAATATATGTTGAGCTCAGAAGGAGGTAAGATATATTTCGAAAGAAAATGGGGAAAATCTGAAAATTTGTGTGCAAAATGTATGGAGAGTTGTCCATAAGGTCGGCCATTTTAAAACAGATGATGCCAATTTGAGGATCCCCATAGAAGGAACAACTAGACTTTTCAAACTTCGATAACTCTCTTATTTTATAACCGATTTTGATGAAACTTTTTTTAGATTGCTCCTCTCATTTTCCTCTTTCCTGTAAGGTTAATTCTCTCCTTGGGTTGGATTCCCCTTTTATGATTATTTGGGATGATAACTTTGGAAATAGATGATGTAATTGTATCAAGTCACGGCATTATCTTGAATGACCATAAAGCATTGATTTAATTCATTAAAGAAACTCTAGTTTTGAGAGAACAAAAATTATGCAGTAATAGTTTGCTTCTACTATACAAAAATCTTAATTAATATCAGGGCTATGTGAAGAAAAGGATTGCTTCCAAATCGATTAAAGACATCATTTAACTGTGAAATACATCTGCCCCTTAGCCATCTGATGAAGGGATATGAATTATTTGATGTCATAACCTTTTGTAAAACAAACGGCATTACTAAAGTCACTACAATATGTATGCGGGGTAATAATATACTGTAAGCGCTTTGGTCTTAACAGGTAAAGCGCTTTATAAGAAACCGGTATTATTATTATTATTATTATGCATCTGTATCTCTGTGTCCTCCTCTACCGCACAATAGCAGGTCACTCGATTTAGCCGTTCTTTCAGATATCTGCTCTAAACTTCATCAGAAATAATGCGAGGACCGTGCAAATATATGGTGACAGTATATTTGCATGTAATGGGAACACTGAGGACTTAATGTATGTTCCTATTTATATTTCTCTATCAGAACTAGACGTTGACTGAAAATGAAACATTTGATATGAAAGAGGCAGGGAGGATAATTGGTCCTTTTATTGGGTTAATTGTCCCCGCCGAACGAGTTCGAGCAGGGGACTATGAAACGGGCTCCGTACGTATGTGTGTGTGTCCGTCCGTCCATCCGTCCGTCCGTCCGTCCGTCGTCCGTATGTGAGTTCAATTTGCTACTCCTTCGCCCATTTTTCGTCCGATTTCGATTCCGTTTGCTTTTATGATAGCACTAGGTGATGGCTACAAACTTCTTCACAGAATTTTGACCTTTGACCTTTGACCCAGATTTTTGACCTATATTGTTAATTGGCTACAAATGCTACTCCTTCGCCATTTTCATCCGATTTCGATTCTCTTTGCTTTATATGATAGCACTAGGTGAGGGCTACAAAACTTCTTCACAGAATTTTGACTTTTGACCCCTTTGACCTTTGACCTTCATTTTTGACCTATATGTTAATGGCTACAAAATGCTACTCCTTCGCCATTTTTCATCCGATTTCGAATCCGTTTGCTTTATATGATAGCACTAGGTGAGGGCTACAAAACTTCTTCACGGAATTTTGACTTTTGACCCCTTTGACCTTTGACCTTGATTCATACTTATATTGTACATTGGCTACAAATGCTACTCCTTCACCATTTTTCTTCCGATTTCGATTCCGTTTGCTTTATGTGATAGCACTAGTTGATGGCTACAAAATTTCTTCACCGAATTTTGACCTTTGACCTTTATTTTTTACCTATATTGTTAATTGGCTACAAAATGCTACTCCTTCGCCATTTTTCATCCGATTTCGATTCCGTTTGCTTTATATGATAGCACTAGGTGATGGCTACCAAACTTCTTCACAGAATTTTGACCTTTGACCTTTACCTCTGATTTTGACCTATATTGTTAATTGGCTACAAAAATGCTACTCCTTCGCCATTTTTCATCTGATTTCAATTCCGCTTGCTTTATGTGATAGCACTACATGTAGGTGATGCTACAATACTTCTTCACAGAATTTTGACCTTTGACCTTGATTTTTGACCTATATTGTTAATTGGCTACAAATGCTACTCCTTCGCCCATTTCATCCGATTTCAATTCCGCTTGCTTTATGTGATAGCACTAGGTAATAGCTGCAAAACTTCTTCACAGAATTTTGACCTTTGACCTTGACCTATTGTTAATTGGCTACAAAATGCTACTCCTTCACCATTTTTCATCGATTTCGATTCTGTTTGCTTTATGTGATAGCACTAGGTGAGAACTACAAAACTTCTTCACAGAATTTTGACTTTTAACCCCTTGACCTTTGACCTTGATTTATACTTATATTGTACAAATTGCTACAAAATGCTACCCCCATTTTACCCGATTTCGATTCTGTTTGCCTTATGTGATAGCACTGATCGTGATATAATGGGAATTTTACATTATCGGCGGGGACATATATTACGCGATGCGTAATTTACTAATCCACTTGTTCATGTGTGTATGTGAACTAAACTACATCTCTCATTCTTGTCTTTAATACAACGTAGTTCAAGAAATGTTTGTCTGCTTTGATATGAAAGAAATAATAGGAAATCGGTTGCATAACATGAAGATGCCAGTTTCACGTTTCTCAAAATGCAATGTGTGTATTTGTATTAGAGAGAAAATCGAATTATAGCAACAACAAAAAAAAAAAAAAAATTAAATCAAATTTAAAAGAATATAAAGAGAAGGAAGTATGCCTTAATTACAACGGTAGAGTACTTGTGGGTATTTTTATACTCAAAATCTAAATTGTGATAAGGAAGGGATTTTTTCTCTAAATCCCCCCCCCCAAAAAAAAAGAGGGGGGGGGGGACAATATTTTGTATTACATGCACAAATTGATACTATTTTCTAGGATTAGTATTTGTATGTGTTCATCCATATGATTGGATACAACTAACATTTTTTATTTTCCTAACACTCACAGAAATCATACCCTGTATTCAGTATGTTGAGAGGGTTGTACTTTATGATTATAAGTTTTGGTGAAGTTTTATTATCTTCTGGTGTTATCTTTATGGAAATGTGATGATAAAACACACAAAAAGTGTGTAATAAAGGTGAATTCAATCTGAAATTTCAGGAAAACTATACTGATTGAAATAATTGTGTGTTTTCATTGTGTTAAGTTGCATTTGTATTTTGTTTGTTGCCATTTTTTGTTGTAATAGGTAGAAGTAGCATTATATGTGGATTAAATATAGGTTGTTTACAGTGACTGATGAAGTTGATTAGTGAGTGAGCAAGTCAGTGGATGATCCCCTTTAACAAAAAATCTGAATATTGATGAGTATTTTATTTCAAATTCATTTTAAAGTTTGGTGTTATTGATATTTCATCATTTTAAAGAAAGGTAAAGAAGAGATACACTATACAGTGTGTCCCAGAAAGAACTTACACTTTTGAAATGGCTACAAAATAAGAAATATATGGTTCTTGGGGGAAAGGATTTATATGGAGATAAAGCTCATATCCCAAACTTTTATTTGACATCAAAAAGTAAAAGAAAAGGATGCATGCTTCAATGCAACGCCCACTTTTGTGACGGACACAAAAAACGAGGCTGCGCAGGAATTCGCTTTTCATTTACCACCTGCTTATGAGCAGCCGAAAGGACTAATTTTAATAATGGCGTGAATCGGCTAACAAAGACAAAAATGAATTAAAATACAAAACAAAAGGGTTAAACATTACATTTTTTGCATAATATTGATGTTTATTTCTGACTTGATTTATTCATTTTGTGATATTAGCTGATTTATTCAATTATTGATATTGACCTATTTGGCTGCCCATACGCAGGTGATTAATGAATAGCGAATTCCTGCGCAACCTCGTTTTTGTGTCCGTCACAAATGTGGGTGTTGCTCATTGAAGCATGCATTTTTTTTTTTACTTTTTGGTGTCAAATAATAGTTGAGGATATGAGCTTTATCTACATATAAATATTTCCCCGTAAGAACCATATATTTCTTATTTGGTAGTCCATTTCAAAAGTGTATAGTTCTTTCTGGGACACACTGTATAGTTCTGTGCATATGTGTGATACACCCCAAAATGTACATCCCCACAGTTACATGTACATGCTAAACCTTCACCGAATCCCCATTGGTTCAAGATAACTATTCAATACATGTATCTGTAATGAATCAGACCTAATGCTAGTACAGGTTATTGGTAAACTAGCTTATTAGTTTTTATACTACTGTATGCTAATATAATGAGGTCTAAATGAAAGAAAATTTAGTATAGATTAGAAATGTATTGAAATCTAAAGAGGTCAATGGAATATCTATGAATCGATAAATTCCATTGACAACAAAATACTGCATTAAAAAAATCAGAACATTTTTCAATTTTAACACTTAAAATTGTAACTAATTAGCAAGATAATGATGTAATGAGTACAACAACAAATATAATTTTAATATAACAATATAATTTAATGAGCAAATATTTGTATACAATGAATTGTATTTACATGCTGCATAACACAATTATTGAGTTGTAACAAAAAGTTGTATAAAATTTGATATATCTTTGCATACAGAACAAGTTAGAACAAAACTACCCGCGAGTGAGATTTCTTTTATAGTACTCTCTTTGCCGTGATTAACTTATAACTGTTCTGCGAAAATGTATTTTGAAATAAACTTTTTGTATATTAAAACTTTATACTTTTTATAAAATATAGAAAATAATACTGGTACTCTACATCAATGCATGTGGAAGATTTGTGAAGTTATGTTATGGATTAAAATAATGACGAACAAATATTGAAGATAAATAACAGCGTCAGATGTTTCACATCAAAATATACACTTAAAAAAAATCTGGTAGCTATAATACAACATTAACAAATGTAAAGTTGTGTATTTTCTTGCAAAATGATTACTTCTTTAATCAAAATGTATTCTATGATTACTAATGGTCCTTTATAAGGAATTGGAAATGACTGATTAGTCTGTCAAAAATAATACATGGCTATATCCTTCCATCTTTTTCAATAGAGAGCTGCTGTTGAAGATGTTTTGATCCTTTTATCTGTCAAAATCGATTAGATGAATAAATAGTCTAAGAGCATATCATATTTTGGCTACCTTGGAAAGGGCTATGTGAATAGAGGTTTGAAAAAATGATGTTTATTTAAATACATAGGCCTACAAGTACATTGTTTGGTAAGTTAAGAAATATACAAAAGAGCTGCTTTATGCCGAACAGGTTATAAGAAAATGGTAAAACTATGCTTCATCATAATCATGAAAGTCGGAGAATGCTATTTTACACAAATATTTTACACAGTTATTACACAATTAAATGTCAAATTGCATTAAATTTCAAATTGCATTAGCAACATACTTTTCATAATAGAGTATTTCATACTGATAAATAATTAGGCCTATATCTGAAATTTGGTTTATTGGCCATTTTATTTGAATTACTATATTGATCAATGAAAACACATTCCATGATAAAAAAATGCACTTTTGATCAATAGATATACAGGGCATACATGTACATGTGCCAAGGTAAAATTATGGATTAGTCAACATTTTAATAATATAAATTAATTGGTACATAATCGACTGTGAGTTACTGAAGTGAGTTTCTATGATAAGAAACTTAACATTCAGTGAATTTCTTTACTGGTTGTCTATTTTCCTCACAGGGCCGAGATTCGAAGCCTCTACTTAGTAATTCCTTGATCATGTCCACTGGTCTAACACAACACCTCTGATGACTTTTAATCCGTCCAAGGCTTTACACAATAACCCAATAATGACCAAATCACCCGCTTCTTGAACCTATATTTTGTTGGATACCACTCATTGAACGTGCATGGGAGTATTAGAAAATTTTGACAGCGCTGCGCCCCCACCTTTTCCTTCAAATTGCAGACTTGCCCCCCCCCCCCCTTTTGCAATCTTTCTTTCTCTTGACTGTTGCAGTTACATGTACTTCAGAGGTTGGTACTGCTGGAGGATGCTAGTTCTTGCAGGAACTCGGTTGGATGAACATGGAACACGCTGCACTATGTTCTTTAGAGGTTGGTACTGCTGGAGGATGCTAGTTCTTGCAGGAACTCGGTGGGATGAACATGGAACACGCTGCACTATGTTCTTTAGAGGTTGGTACTGCTGGAGGATTCTAGTTCTTGCAGGAACTCGGTGGGATGAACATGGAACACGCTGCACTATGTTCTTTAGAGGTTGGTACTGCTGGAGGATGCTAGTTCTTGCAGGAACTCGGTTGGATGAACATGGAAAATGGTTGGCATCTCATTCTGCAAAGCTTCTGCTATCAACCGAGTCACCTAAATAAATGGTCAATGGACAGTGGGTAAATCTCATGCAAGCATTATGTTGAAACATTATGGATATCTAGGCATGTAGCTCAATGCATATACCTTGCAATTTCTTCTTCTTCTTCTTCTTCTTCTTCTTCTTCTTCTTCTTCTTCTTCGCATTCCAAGACACGACGCCATAACATTTCGCTATAGCTTCTTACAACGTTTCCTTAATTTTGTCCTCACCCTGCGTACATGTGTTGTTCATATTTTTCTTCGATGTATAAAAGGTTCGATTTGGATTATCAATTATTTTTAATTGAACTGGAACCCAAATACTTCACTAGCATCCTTGTTTCTATTCCGAAATTTTACGTGCTTGGAATTTATCTGGAACTCAGGTAAGACACATTTGTCTTCTCTGTTAACCATGTTTTGAATATTCCTTTAAATTATCATCGATTTCTTTGATTGTTCTTTGACTGGTGTTGCACTTTTCCCTCATAGACTCTTTGCATGTGGAATCAAACTTGTTAAACATTTGTAAACAATAATCACAAGTGAATTCGCGCAGATGATGTGATCTTTTCATCCATCCTACAGCGTCCTTCCATTCGCCAGCTCCAGTTTGAACTCTCAAGATTTCACGTACTGTTGCCTCATCTTTTCCCCAAGTTTTCTCGACTGATGGACTCAACATGACAACGTTATCTTCATCTTCGACAGATCAACCTTGTTAATTGATCAAATTTTGACTCCTTTCCCAATCATCAAGGCACACCAACATGCTTACAGTTTCCATCAAAGCAATCTACAACATCCTCAACTGCTCCGTTAACTCTTTACCGAAAACTCAAATCACTCACTGCACAACACAGCAATAATCTCATCGTCACATCTGTAAACTGGACTGAAATATACCGGTACCCATCATACAAGAAAGACGGAGATATCCAATACAAACTCTTACACGATGTACTACCATCTCTTGCCGTTCTACATCATCTCAACCCAGAATTTTCTTCTTCTTGTGGGTGGTGTGGTGAGAAAGGAACTATCTTACATCTTTTCATCGAATGTATATTATTCAACCAGCCTTGGATCTTCTTCATCATCTTCTCTCACGTCTTCTCCCCAAAATCAAAATTGACTTTGACAAATACTGGACTCTCATTTCACATGCAGGGGGTCGTTGTCGGGAAGCTGTACGCCTATCAAATTACCTTATTATCAGTTTCAAAAGTACATTGTTTTGGCTTTATGTACATCCCGTTTCTTTGATCCTCTTCCTTTTTGGTTATCCATAATAAAAACCAGGATAATTATTGATTTTGAGTTCTACAAAGTACAGAACAATATGAATTCATTTCACAAAACTTGGTCTCACAACAATGTACTTTTTATTTCAGATGATAATGGCATAAAAACATGGTTAATTTAACTTAGTTTATCTCGTATTATCATGCGTTTGACTTATGTATCCATTACTCTTTTGAAGGCTCTTAATTAGCTAGAGCCTTATTACCCTCCACTCATGCCAAGTGGCATTACTGTTTATGTTCATGTCAATTATTATTACTATTATTGTATATACCGTTTATTTTTAACATGATTATTACCTTTTATGTTTTTTATAATAATGGTTAAATAGATCACTGACAGTGTAAAGTGCATCATTGATTATACATTATTTATTTGTAAATTTTGATTGTAAATAAAGTTTTACTTTGAAAAGTCAAAGTCTTCTTCTTCTTCCTCTTCTTCTTCTTCTTCTTCTTCTTCTTCTTCTTCTTCTTCTTCTTCTTTCTCTTCTGACGTGGAAGGTGACGTTTTTTCTGCGAGCTCTGGTAATTTTATTTTTTCTCGTTTATTGTTGACCGTTTGGTCATTCTGTGTATGTTTATATTATAGTTTAAGTATTGTCAGACCAGGTCCACCGGTTTTCTTAATAATATTTTGTATTTTAGAGGTTATTAGAGTGTTTTTTGTTCATGCCGTGTGGGTGTTCATTGCCTGCAGTATGGCCTCGGAAGGTGCGGAAACCCGCCCGACCTAGCCGCGGGACCTTCAGGCAATGCAGCAGAGCCGCTTGGCTCAGCATGCTCATTGAGTCGTAAACAACGCCATTGTGTTCCATTCGAGACCAGATTTTTCCATACATGAATATATAAAAGCACTAGCGCAAACAATGCCCTCTGACCAAAATTCTATCAGCGTCAAGGATCAGCGGGCAACGAATCGCCGTCTATCTCAATACAAAAACAGGCAGTCCACGACGCTGTGAATAAAGGCTTAAATTTTCATAACAGTTACGTTCAAATCCAGCCCCTCGTACTACCAACAACAAAGCTCACACTCTCAAATGTCTACCCCGAAATACCAAACGACGTTTCTAAATACACGTTTGTCCTCCTTTTGCAAAGTAGTCTCCCCAGAAAGATCAATTCCCCTTGGTTTTAGGGAAAGTAACCTCTCCCATATCTTATCCTTCAGGCGGCAAGTACAGGTAATACTTCCAACTAATGTCATCCCTCCTGACCATCTGAACTTTAACCACAGAGGAGCCAACTATAGGGTTTTCATCTCAACGGATTCTGTTAGATGTTTCAATTGCGGGGAGTTTGGGCACACAACCAGGGTATGCAAAAAATCATCCGCCCCCAACAACCCCCCAAAAAAATCTATCCCCACTTCTAAGGATGAGAGGCATGCAAGAATGGTTCCCATTAATGAGGGTAAATCAGGGCCCCCACCACGGAGGGGAGATCAGTGGACCCCAACCCTGACCGTCCTGGTACATCCCATGACATGTCTCCTAAAAGAGATATAGCGCCCTCTCAAGACACGAGTCTTCAAAATGACTCTCATACTTCCCCAAGTCTGATGACAACTCACAGCCGTCTCGGTCTGGGGAACACCGCCAGATCCTGGCCGTTTGTTTTCGGATGTCGTTGCTAAAAGAAAGCAAGACTCAGTCGCCTATTCTGACTCCATTCCTTCCCTGGTTTCCCTTGATTCGTCTGCTACTCCCCCTAGAAAATTTAAAAAAGTATCAACGCCCACCCGCACTGTTCTTACAACTCCAAAAACATCTTCTGTTCCACCTTCTCCCACCCCATCCTCCCCACACTCTCCTCCTCGACGTCCACCCAAGATCTAACAGAAAATAGTATGGGACGAATCAGACGATGACTCAGTAGATTGGGCATCATCCTTTCCCTCAAGTCAAGGCCCTCTATCTCACAAAACCCTTTTACAGTTTCTAAGACAGTAAAAGCAAGCAAAAAACCCACGATGTGGCTCGAAAATTTACATCTAACATTCCAGGGCTCGTGCGTCAGCTTAGACCACTAAAGAATAGTCCGCTGTTTAAGAAGAGCACTCAACAAAGAGTGCACAAATTGATCAACAAACTTGATATGAGTGCGTAACCTTTTCTCTTAAAAATGATGTCCTCCTCTCTTTTAGTTTTAAACCCTTTCTTTTTATTTCTTTTTTTTAATGACTTTATCTTTTGTTACTCTCAATACGGGAGGCTGCTCCACTCCTCTTAAAATGCCTCCATTTTTACTTATGTTGATAATTTTTTTCTCAAATCCCGACGTCATTTTTTTTGCAAGAAACCAATAAATTATGTAAAATTTCGACTTGTTGGAATTTGTGGACGTCAACATACCCGGTTTGCGCACCACCGCGCACTCAAGGCTCTGGCGTGGTTACGCTGTTAAAAACAACACTGAATATGTTGTTGTCCAATCTGAAATTACCTTTGAAAGTTATATCTTGTATACTAAAGTTTGAACTTAGCAAAGCTATTTATCACTTATACAACGTTATTTATTCCTCAAGAATGACAAATAGCCTTAGACCGTATTCAATGTCTTTCTGCGAGTTTAGGAAAGCTTAATGAGGGTACCGTCATTTTGGGGGAGATTTTAATACAACACCCAACCCTCTATGGATCGCTTGTGTAAGTCGTTTGAACACCGACCACGTATTGCCAACTTCTCTTAAAACCGTCATGGAAAGTAATCGTTTACGCGATGTTTGGCGTAGACTACACCCACATGATAGGAAATTTTCATGGCAAAGAAATAACCCTCGTTCCCATACAGGATCCTCTAAAGCAAGATTAGATCGTTTTCTATGCACTATATTTGCAATGTCCTCTATTTTATCATGTAATATTGTACCTTGCTCCCTCTCAGATCATTCTGCCGTTTGTTTAAAAATTAAATCACCTCTCCTCAAAAGAGAGGCAGTGCTTTTTGGCATTTTAACAATTCACTCTTGAAGATAAGAATTTTGCAGATATTATTATTCATTTTTGGTCTGAAATGGAGAAATGAAAAGCCAAATTTCCCCAATGTTTCCACTTGGTGGGACTTTGGGAAAGCTCATCTCAAATCTTTATCGCAGATGTATGGCGCTAAACTTGCATGTGAGAAAAGAGACTCCATCATCAAAATAAATAAAACAATTGATGATCTTCAATCTACATCAGATTTATCGTCTGATACTAAAAATGTTTTGAATGAACAAAGGAACGAGCTGAACTTGCTACTTCAAAAGCCAAGCGAATGGCGCGCTGGTGAGATCTGTTCCGACTGACCAATGAAATAGACACCAGCTCCGCTTTTTTCTTCAATTTGGAGAAATCAAACTCTTTTCTAAAATATCTCACGAGTTAGGCTTTCATCAGGTAAATATTACAGAAAAGTCTTGTGAGATTAAAGCTCATGTACATGATTTTTATGAAAATCTTTATAAAAGTGTTCCTACTGACGATAATTGCTTGAAAACTATCTCGTCCAATTTACCTAGACTTAGCCATGAAGAGTCCATGAATCTAGAGTCTCCCTTTACGCTTGAAGAGTTAAAAATGCTGTGATGCAGCTCGGTAGAAATAAGTCGCCTGGGCTAGATGGGCTGTCTTCCGAGTTTTATCAATTCTTTTGGCCACTTTGAAAAATGACTTCTTATCTGTTCTGAATCATGCCATTATTTCAGGTAATTACCTTCATTCTTTTCGTAAAGCTGTGATTACCCTGATTCCTAAAAAGGGAGATTTAGCAGACATTGCCAACTGGCGCCCTGTGTCACTTTTAAACAATGACTATAAAATATTAGCAAAAGTACTAGCTAACAGACTTAAACTTTGCATTGGCGATATCGTTCACCAAGATCAGAGTTATTGTGTACCAGGCCGTCAAATTTATAATACCTGAATTTGATTCGAGATGTAATTAATTATGCAAATTGTAACAATACACCTCTTCCTATTAATAAATCTTGATCAAAAGAAAGCCTTTGATAATGTGGACCACAAATATTTGTTTTGTATAATGAAAGCAATGGGTATTGGTGATTTTTTAATATCATGTGTCAAACTGTTGTATAATAATGCTGAAGGTCTGGTAAAAGTATGTGGCTCTCTCACTTCACCCTTTTCCTTCCAAAAAGGGATTCGTCAAGGCTGCCCTCTTCGGGCTTACTTTATTCTTTAGCTATTGAACCTTTTTTACATATGCTAAGGCAAAAGCTGGATAAACACAGTTTTCTGATACCTGAAACGAATACATATTTCTGTATCGGCTTATGCAGATGATATTTCAGTGTTTGTTAGTACCGATGAAGCTTTTAATATTGTCAATATGTGTATTCAGTTTTTTAGTAAATCCTCTGCTGCTTGTTTAAATCATGTAAAATCGCAAGGTCTTTGGGTCGGATCTTGGACCAGACGAAGTGATAAACCCCTAGGTTTCCAATGGAATAATGAAGGTTTGGAATTTTGGGAGTGAGTCTTGGTATTAGTAGAAACTACCATAAATAAAAATTGGGAAAAGTGCAAAGAGAAACTAAGTAAACTCTCTCTACGCTGGATCCTCTTTCTCGGAGCCTTTCATTTCAAGGCAAAACCTTGTTGCTAACCAACTCGCTGCTTCCAAGATATTCCATTGTCTTGCCATTCTCTCACCCCCTCAGAACATTCTGAAAGAACTTCAAGACATGTTAGTTAATCTTCATCTGGTCCAATAAGCGACACTTGCTCAAGAAAAGAGATACTTTTCCAGGAAACTAATGAAGGTGGACTTGGTCTGGCATGTCTCCAAGCGCGCTTTTTTACTTTTCGCTTTTGTTTTGTTTAACGATTTCTTGAACTTTGTTCACACCCAGCGTATCAATTATGTGCATATAATCTTCAGAAGTATGCAAGTGCTGAAATTTGACCTTCAACTATTTCTCATTGACCTAGATACAAAGTTCTTTGTACTCTTCCTAGCTTTTATTCGATTTTTGCCACGCTTGGAGACCTCTGGAGCTGCGCGTGGAGACGTCATCTTTCACACTCACCCATGTTTTGAATGTCCCGAATTATCACACTTGCATCCACGTATGGTCTTCCACGACTCTTGCGTGTGGGATCAGACTAATTAAGGATATTATCAACCTAAAAGAAGGCACTTGGTTGCAGGTTAGTGACATTAATGTTCCAAACATCTTGCAGCGGATTTCTCAGAGGATTATTGAACTTGAACTCAACAGTGCGCGACCAGCTGATCACCAATAACTTTCCGATGTTTTTTCACCAGAAACGGACCTCGTCTTTCATCTTTGATTCTACAGACTCTGGCCACACAATAGTGTCTCCGTTCTCTAATTAGACTCAAAGATAAAGAGGATCCTCTCATCATGACCACCAGATGCATATATCGTCTTTCAACAGAACTTTGAACAATCTCCAACCTTTCAATTAACCGCCTGGCATGGCATGGGTGTTCTCTCAAGTCGTCACGCATCTTCTGGTCGGCTATCTACAAATTACCATCATCAAAGAAAGATGGAGATATTCAATTATAAACTCATGGCACACCGTACACTTCCGTCTTCTTCCTGTCCTACACCATTTCAATCCGGACATTTCGCCGACGTGTGGCTGGTGTGGAGAAAGAGGAACATCATTACATCTTTTCTTTCTCTGTGATTTCATCCAGCCAGCTTTGACTTTACTTCATCGTTACTTTCGTGGCCTACTACCGCAATGTAAAGGTTGATTTTGAACTGTACTGGTGTCTGGTCCTCATAGCAAAGAGTCGAAATAAGGATGCAGTTTGTCTTTCGAATTTTTCTAATAATTAGTTTGAAGTCAACACTATATTGGCTTTATCGTACATCGCGTTTTATTGATCCTATGCCAATTTGGAAACTCCGAGTAAAGAATAAAATTATTCTTGAGTTCGAGTTTTTCAACCTACAGAATAATCATCACGCCTTTTCAAAAGAGATGGGGACTTCTCAACATGGTTGATTTAGATTAAAAGTTTACAATTGATTTTTATGATCTCTATGAGAGATCAGTATTAATGTGTTATTGTATTTTATTACCTTTGTTTCAATTATGTATGTTTTGTCTGATTAATTTCCTGTTCATTTCTTAAAATCCAATATGATGTCAAACTGTTTCATGCTATTTTTCATCAATCTTTTAATTTGTAATTTAATTTGTTTGTTGACTTGATTTGTAAATAAAGTTTATTTGAAAAGTCAAAGTCTTCTTCTTCTTCTTCTTCCTTCTTTCTTCTTCTTCTTCTTCTTCTTCTTCTTCTTCTTCTCTTTCTTCTTCTTCTTCTTCTTCTTCTTCTTCTTCTTCTTCTTCCTTCTTCTTCTTCTTCTTCTTCTTTTTTTTTTGGGGGGGGAGGGAATATGGACATACAATATGTCAGGTGGGTGTGACCCTTTGCTCATTGTCCCCCCTAAGAAAAAAAAAAAAGAAAACATTGCATTACTGACTCTTACCTCATTTGTAGTTGCATGCATCGATACAGCGTGATCATTGATGGCTGATATGGATCTAGTTGATCTCTCTCCATTGAACAGTACCCAGGCTGGATCACATGATGCTGAATACCCCCCTGCAACGATGTGATCTAATGATACAAAATAATGATCAAAGCATTTTTATATAGCGCATAACCAAGTCTTAACCCTAAAAAGACTGGGCAATTTTGACACACATAAAGACTGGGGGGGGGGGGGGCTCATTCAGCCCCCCCCCTAAATTCGGCGTTGAGCGCGCGATCGCGCCGAAAGTTGGCACGCGCATTAAACTGCATACTCTCCAAAACCGATGAGTCATATTCTCCGAAAAATTTCATCGCTAATTAATTATGCTAATTTATGCATAAAATCTAAGATTTGCTCTAATTAATTAAATAAAGCTCTAAAAGTGCTAATATTTGGTTTACAGGCTATTTGTAGGCTTCTGGTGAAATGTGTTTTTAAAAAAAATCTGTATCAAGATTTTTTTCCTATGTATTCTATTGTTTTTTATTGTTTTTAAAATTTCTTATGTATTTCTTTGTTTTTCGACTTTTTGTTTTTTATTGTTCTGCTGGAACTTAACTGATTTAGAAAAAGCAGAAAATGACAGAGAAGGTCTGGAGAAAACCCGTCAAAGAATAACGGACTTATATACACACAACAAAAAAAATAAGTCCCCCCTTAATCAAATTGGTATAACTTTTTAACCAAGAGGAATTTTACGAATTTTATTACATGTGCTCGTAGGTAATTTTATGAGCTTCCATTTTAGTGAATATTACTAAAATTCTTGAAGTCATGCTTCAATGAGCACAGTCAAAAGGCAAAAATGTCACTTTTCAAAAGTCACAAGGTTAGTTTCATAACTTTAATTCAATAATATCAGAACAAATTCAAACTTTTCAACAAAAGATGTGTTCAGAAGGCTTGATGTACTTAATTTCCAGCACATCAAATGACTTTGGGATTAGATTTCACGGTTGGATGAGCATGAGGTAAAATTTGCAAAAACTACATTTTTACACATTTTTACCTTAAAAAATTATTGATTATGACGGAATTTGCAATCTGGATGAGTATTTTAAACAATATCAATCAATTCACGGTTGAATGAACACTTAATAAAAACAAAAAAGAATATTTTTAAATTTGTTAGGTAAGTATTGTTCCCTTTTGTGTGATGAAAATCATTTTATTAACAATGTTTTGTTATATGTATGTCAAATAATTTGTTTTAAATCATGCTATTATGCATTTTATCGAAAATTCACGCTTCAATGAACACGTGATACGTGAAAAGTCATTTTGTCGTTTGTGGACTAAAATTAAATTGCTTACTTTGGATAATTGTCACAGACCTTCTCTGATAGTTCATTCGATTTGAGTTTCACGAAAATTTCAGTTTTTTATGCTTCAGTGAGCAGAAGATATTAAAAAAATATGGAAATAACAAGAAATTTCAGAGCTTAAGCCCTCCCCCGTGCCTTATCAGATTCTCAATTTAGCGTTTGTTCCTGTGAGTTAGTACCACCATGAAGTTGTGTGCCAAGTTTGGTGAAAAAACTGTCAGTAGAATTAACAAAAACTATCAATGAAATTAAGCCGAATTTCAATTTTGTTGACATTTTGATTTTCTCTCCATTGACATTGTGTACAATTTCGAGGCAAAAACGAACCCTGAATCAACATCCTGGAACTTTTTAACAAAAAGGTGTTGAGCAATATCATTTGGCAGTTATGTTTATATACTCATCGACTAACTTATGTGCGAATATGAGATTAAACCGTAGCGTAATGCATGAATAAACACACATTATAGGCAAATTTGTCATGACAAAAGTCACAAAACTCACCTTTAAAGTGTGCTCGCTCGTCCATGACACGAAGAATAGTGCTCATGTTCTCACATAATGTGTCGATCGTGTTGATGATAATATCTGATGGCAATTCTTTAAATTAAATTGATGGATTTTACCATTTTTAGAGGTCTAAACATAATTCTTAAAATTGTGCTCGTGCACTCATCCATGAAAAATAGTGCAATGTATCGGGATTGGTGTTGGATGGTCAAATTTTGGATGATAAAACCACCCAAACAATTCAACACAAGGTATAAAAAGAAAATTTTAGAAAATTGTTATTTTTACAGACCAAAAGATGACCCTTGTGACTTTTGAAAATGTCCATTTTTGCTTTAAACATTGATCACTCATGCATGTCTCAGGGGATCGATGTCATTTTTTCACAGAAGGTACTCAATAAGTGTAGAAAACCCCCTCCCAATTATTTTGCTCAAAACAATCATGTTCAAAAGTTACATCATTTTGATTAGGGGGGACTTACTTTTTTTGTTGTGTATATATCTAAGGTTTCGACTTGTGAGCTGCTCTCCTATAATTATGTTTTGCAATGTAAATTTCATAAATTGCCATTTTTCAGAAAAGCATTCACCTGTGCTGTCGATATATCATCAGGCCTATGTTTACATAGTCCAAACTAAATGAATGAGCATAATAAAACAAAGATATCGCAATTCAGAGGAAAAAGAAATTCTCTTTAAGCCCTTCAGTGACTGAATAATAACTAATGAAATTATTTCGACGCAATACATGTATTTATCAGGAGTATAGAGCTTGCTACAACATGTTCAAGGAGATTTGAAATATATCAATAAACGGCCAACAAATTAATAATATATTAATATGTTCATTATAGTATTTGTCTATACAGTCATGTTTGTATTCGTCATTATATACTCGGGTTTGAAAAACAAAATAAACATTTTAATACGTGCTTAAGCATGCAATTGCAATGGCGAAAATATGAACACCGTTTAAAGTTGGTGAATTTAATTTCTTTCTTAAAAATGTATCTACAGTGCGTCCCAAAAAGAACTATACACTTTTGACAAGGCTACCAAATTAAAAATATATGATTCTTGGGGAAAAGGTTTAGATGTACATGTATATAAAGCTCATATCCTCAACTCATTATGACACAAAAAATTCTGAAAATAACGCATTTTTCAGTGAGCAATGCCCACTTTTATGAAGGACACAAAAAATAGCCTGCGCAGGAATTCGCTATTCATTTACCACCTGGGTATGGCTTGCCAAGAAGGATTCAAAGAAATAATGGAATGAATCAGCTAACAGAGTAAAAGATATATCAAAAGTCAGAAATAAGCAATCAATATTATGCAGAATGTATTTTTTCACCGTTTTGTTTTCATATCATTGATTTTTGCTCTGATTTCAGTTTATTTGTGTCTTTGTTAGCCGATTTATTCCATTATTTCTTGGATCCTTCTTGGCATGCCATACCCAGGGGATAAATGAATAGTGGATTCCTGCACAGGTTGTTTTATGTGTCCTTCATAAAAGTGGGCATTGTTCACTGAAGAATTCGTTATTTTCGGAATTTTTTGTGTCATATATGACAGTTGAGGATATAAGCTTAATAAAACTCTAAACTTTTTCCCCAAGAATCATATAACTTTAATTTAGCAGCCTTGTCAAAATTATATAGTTCTTTTTGGGACGCACTGTAGATTATTATTTTTACCTTGTTTCCTTGTATCTCTATCCCAAGCTCAGGCCAAGTCTTAGCTTTAATCACACATACGTTGCCCTTTGGAAAGCGTTCCAACCGTACAGGGATCTTGAATTCAAAAGCAGACATTATAATATAAGGGTGATCATTTTTTTCCTGGCATAGATCATTGATCTGATTTATAAATTTAAGTTTAAAAAACCTCTTTGATGATATCTATAGGCCTATAATTATCATTGTCACGTGGTCATTTATCTAACAAGCATACAGTGATAAATGGTGATTGCTGTCATTGTCAACAATTTCATTATCACCATCATCATCATCATCATCATCATCATCATCATCATCGTTAACATCATCCTCATCATATCATGATGATGATCATCATCGTCATCGTTATCCTCATCCTCCTCCTAATTTTTATCCTCACCACCACCACCACTATAATCATTATCATTTTCACCACCTCCACCACCGCCATCATCTCCAACAATATCATTATCATCATCGTCATCATCATCATCATCATCATCATCATCATCATCTTCATCATTACCACCACCATCATCATCATCATCATTCTCATTGTCATCATCACCACCACCAGCAGCATCATCATCATCATCATCCTATCATCATTCGTCATCATCTAGCACCTCCTCCTAATCATCCTCGTTATCATCATGATTACCACCACCATCACCACAATCATTATCAGTTTCATTACCACCATCACCACCACCACCACCATGACCACCACCTTCATAATAATCATCATATCATCTTCATCATCATCAATATAATCATTGCCCTCCTTCTCATTATCATCATTACCACCATTACAACCACCACCACCACCACTACCACCACCTTCATAATAATCATCATATCATTTCCATTATCACCATTGCCCTCCTCCTCCTCCTCATTATCATCATTACCACCACCACCACCAACATCATTTTTATCACCACCACCATCATCATCATCATCATCATCACCACCACCACTACCACCACCACCACCATCATCATCATCATCATCACCATCATCATCATCATCATCATCATCACCACCACCACTACCACCACCACCATCTTCATTATCTTTATTATCATTCCCACTCTAAGACAAGGATGAAGCAACCTGCTCCTCCTACCACACTCCCTTTCATAATCACCACCTTCATTGCGTCACAGATCAAAACATTTCAATCTTACCTCTGGCTGATTGTGTCTTTCTTTGAGGCTGCGGATCAGATTCATAGCTTCTTGAGCCGTTCTTGCGTTCTTAGAATCCACTTGTAGTATCTTGTCTCCAATTGAGATAGTATGAGGGCTACTAGCTCCAACGTCGCTGACACTGTAGAATAAGTAAATTATGGTTATTACTTTTACAATAATCATGATAATGATCAAATATGAAGATGATGGTAATGACGACGATGAAGATGGTGATGATGACAATGATTATAATTGTGATGATGGTAATGATAGTGATAGTGATGGTGATGATAGTGATAGCGATGGTGATGATAATGATGATGACGAATATGGTTACAACAATGGTAAATGATAAATAATATGACATTATTTATTAATACACTCAATGGCCCCGTACGCACAAAGGTGTCCTAAGTTAAGCCTAGCTTGAATCTGTGGTTTAACTTTGAGTAGCAAAATGTGTCAACGTTGTTAAGTTCCTTACATGTTTACTGGGTTCTGGAATCGTACTTTAATGGTTAGGAAAACTTAAATTTGTACTTAATATTATTCCCAAGCACTTTTTAAGAGTTTCACGACCAAAAATCGAACATCTACTGTTCCAGATTGTGTCATATTTTGCTACCCATGTATAGTTAAACCACACATTTAAGCTACACTCTAAAAACTGAAGTGCTGTTTTTAGCTCTTCAAGTGCTGAAATCAGCACTTTTTAGGTGCTTGCATAGTGACTGCACTCAAAGTGCTGTTTAACTGCACCTAAAGTGCTGTTTTAGCACTTTCACGTGAGCAGAACTTTCAGCAAAAATGGGCAAAAGTGGCGTGACTTCGTTGGGATTCGAACCTGGGTCCCCTGCATGAGAAGCGCTGACGAGCACGTTAGACCAATTCACATCTCACGGTTGCTAGCAGATCATATTGTTGCATGATGAACTTTCTTAAAATTTGCCATAATCATCTACTATGCTGTCATAATTAAAGCCAGTTAGCAAGATCTCCGTTGGTCTATTGGTAACGTCAGCGGTACTCTTCCATGTCAAGGTGAACCCGGTTCGAATCCCATACCGACCATGAAAATTTTTTGTTAATAAATTAGCACTTGGGTAAGTGCTAAAACAGCACTTCAGGTGCTGATTTAGCACTTCAAGTGCAGTCACTATACGAGCACCCATAAATTAGCACTTCAGGTTTTTGAGTGTAGGCTTAACTTTAGGACACTTTTGTGAAGACGGGCCATAAATGATACAACAAAAACACCGAAACAACAATAAAACCAAATGTACCGGATTTGCAAATGAGAACGCGAATCGATGAAAATTGGAATTTGTCATTTTCATGGACGCGGTTCGATCGATATGGTTGAAAATTTTTTTTGTTTTTGTTTTTTTTGTTTTGTTAATATGATTTTTTTTCTTGGATACAGAGTACAAGTATTGTCGAAGCTACCCACTCTAATACAAATAAAAAAAAAAAAAAATAAATAAATCAGTAAGTTAAACATACAGTCTGTGTCAAATAAAATGGTACAAGTGGAAAACATTTTTTTATAATATGAAGATTAATCACAGCCTGCTATTGTTTGGTATTTTCAAAAAGCAGGAAGATCAGGCTTTCACCTGCAATTTTTTTCATCACATTTGGTGTTGTAATTTTTGAAATATGACTAGAATTAAGAAAACTCCATTTTTCGCACGCTGTCCCATGCCTTTGTGTATAGGTTTCGCATAATGGCCATGAAGTGCTCAATTTCGATTTGTTCCTCGTCGCACAAAATTTAGCATAACTTTTGTTTTATGAAAGCAAATTATACAGAACAAAGCGCATCAGCAAGGAAAATTATTTGGCTTTATTTTGGTACCACATACACACATTATTTGAAAATATTTCACACCTAAATATTGTTTTTTTTCCGACTGTACCATTTTTTTTTGACACAGACTGTATATCTGCCTATAAATGAGTGGGCGCTGGAAGAACAGCAAGACATACAATGTAGTGTAGTGCAAAGGTCGAATATAGCAAACATGATTGAGAATAAAAGAAAAAAAAGTTATCGCATGTACACATGATTACAATGGTGGATAGGAATTTGGGGAACCCCCAAATAAACTCGGCTACAAAGGCTATTCGCTTGTGTCATCATGCACGGTAAACATACTATTTTATTCACTTCTAAATTACCTACATACTTGTATATAATTAGGCCTAAATTCATGTTGTAGAACATTATAAAATATAAGACATTTAAAATAATTGTTGTATACATGCTCCCCCCTCTCTCTCTCTTTCTCTCTCTCTCTCTCTCTCTCTCTCTCTCTCTTAATCATTCTATTGGGGCATTCAAAGTGAATTTGAGGCAAAGGTCAACAAGTCTATTGTGATACATGCGGAAGTGAAATATCTGAAAATTATGCATGTCGCAATCTGAATGATTATGTGTCGCAATGATTTCGGGGATATTATTTATGAAAAAATAATCTCAGAGGAATATATAACTTGCTCTCTCTATACATCATGCATAACATATGTATTTCAATATCAGTCTACTGATCATAAACGACCAAGCCCTTATGATTATTATTATGTGAGACATGAAAAATTACAGCAGTACAATAACATACATAATGTTTCGGCTGAAACCCCCCACAAAACAACTTCAAAAACAAACATAGTAAAATATAATGTTTGTTCACTTAAAACTATAAACATACATGATTTTTTTCCCCCACATTATAGGCTATTTTGAATGAAACTCCAGATAAAATTAATATCTAAATGCCGTATATATGGACCTTGTCAGGCGCGGATACAGGGGGGCCCTAGAAAAAAGAAGGAAAAAAAGAAAAAAAAAAAAAAAAAAAAAAAAAAAAAAAAAAAAAAAAAAAAAAAATTGAATACCTACCCCCCGCCCCCTGTTATGAAATCCTGGATCCGCCACTGCTTGTATATAATCTGAATTTGCTTCTGCTAATCTGATGCAGCTGTTACCAATAATAATAATTTGACAGAACTATGATGTATGTAAGCACAAAAGAGTACATTCTTGGCAAACATTGATCCAAACAAAAGTCATACAATTATCAAGTTTGAACAAACACTAAATAACCACAATCATGCATGGCGTTACAACTAAATCAACAAAATCATGCATTTCTTACCATGGTATGACTCTGAGGTATATATATTGGAATAAATTGGAAAATTACCAAATCTCGTTATTACATATGAAATGGAAATTATACTTCATTAATAAATTGATAATAAGCTGTAGTGGATCCAGAGGGCTACGCAAAAGTCATGCACCCCGTATTTCTTTGAGAACCACTCATTCATTGTATAGTACATGTTAAAGTCAGAAAGTTCTAGACTGCGCCCACCCCCCCCCCCCATCCATTTTCAAATCCCGGATCCATCTCTGAAAACCAGGCATACAGAAATTTATTATCAGGTTTTATTGTAAATGTAGCTAAATGTGTCAAGTTCGACTTTCAAAAGCAATATGATCTGTATATGAAACTGTCAAAGAAACCAGGATTTGGTTGTCCTCTGAAAGTATATTATGATTATAACTTGACAGCATTTACAATAATGTTTCATGGTCTCTTTTGTGAATGTGTTTGATTTTTCTTTCAGTTTTTTATTCACCTGGCCTCACTTATCTTGTATAGTACTACCGCATTATTTGAATTTCAAAAATTATTTTCTAGCTACATATTATCTCCTAATTGTGCATATTGTGACAGCACTACCCTCATATTTTATTGTGGTATTGTTTTTGTTTTTGTTTTATATCTAAGTTGAACGTGCCTTTTTGTAAAATACTATTTAAATTGTGACACATATTTTATATGCACTTTTTAAAGCGAATAAAGAACAATTGAATTGATATGAAATATCTAATTCATATTATCATTTTGTTACATAAACCAAAAAATCACATCAAATCAAATATACTCAAATATACTAATAGTACATGTTTTATGGGAATGGGGTGGAATTTGTAGAATGTTTGAATTACAAATTTAAAGAATATTCTATTCATATCAATTTTAACATTTCCCATCATCTGACAATAGCAATCAACAAAATAATAATGAAATTAAGTATTCTACTTACTAGACAGAGCCATCATAGTCCGACAATGTTAATGCATTCAGTTCATCAAGAGAAACTTCTGGCTCTATGAATGGCTTATCTCGCTCCTCTTGCAGCTTTCTAAAGCAAAAATTGATGAAATATAAAAAAAAAATTAAGCATTCAATCATCACGCTGAAGTGGGCGTAGACTCCATCCCCAGCCCCTTTGAAGTAAGTCTCATGACGTAAAACATAATGGACCTGAATTGAATTACTATAGGCCTAGGTGCTGGGATGTTCTTATAAATATTGCCCCTTTCCAATATTTCAGCCTGTCTGTTAATTTGTGTGCCACATGATTAAGTCATAATTATGTCGTCAGTTTTTTCTTCTTCAAACTTGGAACAAAGAAAACGTCGAATCGAACTTCAATGAATGACAAACACATTTTCTCTCTCTTTTTTTTTTTTTTTTTTTTTTTTTTTGGGGGGGGGGGGTGGTGTCAATGCAACTGAGTCAATGAAAACATTTTTTTAATATTTGTGGGCCGCTTCCAGCATATTGCCGAAGAGAACACAATGATCAATTAATATTGTTCTAGATAAATCACAATCTATTTACTGCATCAAGCTAATGTACCATACATTTGTGAAAAAGAAAATAAATAAAATGAAATGATAAAATTTAACAAAATAGGACAAAAATATATATACATCTTTGTATAGAATTATGTCATAGGATTTATTAATGGAATTAGCGGTTCATTTTCTTTTTGGTTTGTATGAGGAACTCTCGATATAGGGGAGACTGGGGTAATTATGGCCCCTTTGTCTTTGAGAACTTATAATTCTTTGCTGCATTACACAATGATGATTTAAGTTTTACACATGCCTAGCTAAACTCTTCCTGCTATCATGTGAGAAAAATAAGCCATTTACTTGAAATTTTGTGCTTAGGGGAGCCTAAAATGTACGGCAATCACAATTCTGTTCGTTGGAAAGTGGCAAGTCTGCTTTTTAATTTGGGGTGTGACATCATTAATTAAAATCATTTAAGATGAAATTTTGATTGAAACTGAAACAATAGGAACTAAAAACACAACAGAAAAACTTCCACCTGAATATCTTCAATATAGCAGCTGTAAAGGGTGATCAAATTGAAAATGGCATTTGGGGTCATTATGGCCCCCAATGCATAAACAGTGTATTAGCGCAGATAAGCGTAGATGGGGACATTAACTTGCACGATTTTGTACATAAATATATGTGTTGCTATGATTGCAAAATTTCAACATTTTGGCTGAACCAATTATTGATTAAATCATTGTTGGTGGTTGGTAAGTGTATTAGGAATACCCAACAACATTTATTATACATTAACATCATTAATTAGCATAATATCTTTGAATTCATACAGCCATTACAATAGGGGCCATAAATACCCCAACCCGTGGGGGTAATTATGGCCCCACAAAGTTGTTAACACAATGGTAATTAATATGCAAATGAGAAGTAGCAGGTTTATATTTCCCTTTGTATATTATAGGTATGTGGACTGACTGTATTTTTACATATTTAGAATATCATTGGACTTTTCATTTAATGGTAGTAATAGGAAATGTGAAAAAGGGGGCCATAATTACCCCAGTCTCCCCTACATAATATGTATTGGCAATAAATATACATGTATATATCAGTGTTCTAGGTGTATGGTAAAAGTTTACTTAATGAATGTAATTTTTCTTTGAATTCTTCCTTTTTTTAACAATCTTTTCTTCTTCTTCTACTACTTCTTCAACTCCTTTTCTACTATTTTTTCTTTTATTTACTGATTATTTCATGTTTATGCCAAATATTGCCATTTACAACTCGTATGGTTTTGATAGTATTTCTTCCAGGCCCCCATGATGGCGTTCCAAGAAATAAAATATTGTTGTCATTGTCAGTTTATAATTGTATTGTAAAGATCAAATCGACCTACTTCAGTTTGGTCTCCTTCTGACTTCCCCAGAATTCAATACCAGACTTCAAACTGTCGATCGACGAAAATGCCTCTGAATCCGTTGATGATACACGATCTATGTCTGAACCTGCTCTATCCCTCATGTCTTCTTGGTCTATTGATGATACATGGCTATCCGTGGTCGTAGCACTGAACAGTGGTTCGACAACGTTCTCGTTCTCCGTTGGCAGGTTTGGTTGATGAGGATCGGTCGCCTGGTCTTCGGTTGGTTGCTGAAGATCATCCCCTGTGGCTTCTGGAATCTAGGAAAGGGGAAAAGGACCTTCTGAGCATGAGTGCTGTCTTCAATACCAACGATTATGTCAGGCATCAGCAATAAAGGAGCTAGCACTTATTACGTATAAATATCTCATGCCTTGTTTGATCTTCTCCCGAGAAAACAAATCACTTAAAAGTACCAGGTATTTCAATAAATTTCTACAAGACCAAATGAATATCAAAAGCCTACATTCTGACATTATAATCACTGATAATTATTTAAAAAAATTGTAATTCATACAGAACAAACAAATTGATGATATGATTGATAAACATGTAATAAAGGTCATGTTCGGGTATGTAAGAATCACCTATCTCATCCGTTAGCGAAATATTAACAAATAATTATGTGAGATTATAATGAGATGATACTACAAATTACTGGAATAATAAATGATAACACGATTATGATCTATGCTGCAACTAATATACACTGTCCGTCATAAAGGTGGAATATTCTTTTAACGCTCGAGCAACATGATTTTGTTCCAGCTTTACTTTCTTGAATATGTTTGTCTCTGCTTTTACATTTCGGGGCTCTTGCTATGTATTGGACATTCTCCCAACCCTTCCCGGGGATTTTTTTCAAAAAAAGCTTTGTCAACCCCCATGATGCCAATTTTTGTCATTTTTTCTCATTTTGGGGCCCCTTTTTCTTTACCCTGCCGATCAAGCCCCCCTCAGTCCTACCCCCAGGAAATGCAGCTGAAGTGTATTGTGGTTATTATTCTTTAAGTTAAATCAAGGTTTATATGGTGACAGGCTTAGGTCTCTTGTCTAGGGGTGGGATTGAAATAAAAAGTTTGATCGGTGAAAATTCCGAATATTTTATTCCAACTTTATGCTGAAAACAAAAGAAATAAAAATCAACCTAAACACCTTAGTTATTATCATTTTCTCATAATTTCTTTTTTATTCTTGATGACAAGGTTGTAAAAGGTAACTATAAATTATTTTTTCATTTCATTTATGTTTTGCTGAGAAAATAAAGTATATTTTTGCGAAGATAGAAATTTCCATGTTGTAATAATGAATAAAATAAATGTTGAACCCCAATCAAAATGAAATTTGACCCCTCCCCTAGACAAAAGACTTGAGCCTGTAACAATAAAACAAGATTTAACTCAAAGGGCAATAACAAGACTACACCCCAGACGTGTTTCCTTGGAGTAGGACTGAGGGGTCCTTGGTGGGTCGCGTAAACAAAAAGGGGCCCCAAAATGAGAAAAAAATGACAATAATGGGCATCATAGGGGTTGACAAAACTTTTTTGGAAAACGATCCCTGGGAAGGTTTGGGAGAATGTCCAATACATAGCAAGGGTCCCGAAAAGTAAAAGCAGAGACAAACATATTCAAGAAATTAAAGCCGGAGCAAAATCATGTTGCTAGAGCATTAAAAAAATATTCCATCTTTATGACGGACAGTGTATTTCTATTGATATCAACATAATTATAGTAGATGAGGATTTTTGCGATTTTTGTATTTGTGATTTTAATTTCAAATTTTTGTTATCTTATGTTGAAATTAATTATTTTTATGTATTGAAAGACAGACTTGCTGAAAAAAAAGCATTACGGCTGATAGCACATGTCGTATTTAAATGAATAGAACAATGTATTAATTATTCACCACTGTTTTAGTCTGTTGGAATGTAGACACAGCTCTTTTGGTTTTGTTTGTAGATGGTCTTCGTTTGATACTCTCTGACTTGCTTCGATCACGAAAGACTTTCTTCAATCCTATCATCTGACGGATTGCCTTCTCCCATTCATCCAGACTTTCACTATTTTTTGAAAATATAAAATAACAATATTATCCTGTTATCAACTTTTATTAGTTTCACAACATTATTCATTATTTATTTCAACCAAAGATGATGAACAAAGGGGTCTATAGACTTATGTTGCAATTAATACAAAGCAATTTAATGTATAAAGTATTCTGTGTTATCATATTACCATAATTAATTGTGACAATTTTACTGAGTCTTTTGTGATTCTTTCATGGTTGTCCCATTTCACCCCCTACTGATGTCACATTGCTCCCCGGGGTGTCCCGAGCCACCCCTAAATGAAGATTGTCTAAAATCATTAATGACCTGACATTAGGGTTGGGCAAATAATTACTTTTTTCTGAGAAGTTATATCAAACAAGTTGTTTCTATAGTCAAATTTGATGTAGAATCCAAAAATGACAATTATTTTTGTGTACGATGATGTCTGACGTCGCTAAAGTGCAAAAAACCGAAATAGTGTATTTTTCCCATTCATTACACACGTTATAGGTACAAACCGGTTTTATTTTGTTTCTCTATGGATTTTGATGGTCTAGAAACTCAAATCTGACAATTTTATCATGACCTAATGTACCTATGCGTTATAGGTGTTATTTAGTGATTTGAGGTGATTTTTGCTCGATATTGACTGAAACTAACTACCAAACTACACTAACAGTCAACTTAGGTAGGATCAATCATGTTGGATTAATCATGTTGGGTTCCCTGACATCCCAAATCCATATAAAAACGTAATAAAAGTGGTTTATACCTATAAAAATGTGATGATTTGGCAAAATACGCCATTTCGGCGGCCATTTTGTTTTTTTGCACTTTAGCGACATAAGACGTCATCGTACTCAAAAATAATTGTCATTTTCAGTTTCTACATCGAATTTTACTGTAGAAACAACTCGTTTGAAAAAAAAAAATTTAGATTCGCCCAACCCTAATGACATAAGATGTAGGGTCATCACTAAATACCTCATTATACATGTTATACAGTTCAGTAGCTATACTATTTATACTATGATAATGACTTAGCTTCACAAGATATTTAAAAAGTTACAAGGAATCTTTCTCGACATAGCGAAAATGTCTCATTTCACCCAGGTCTCTCCTAGAAATGATAAGGTGATATATATTTTGAAATGTCTACTCTCAAATGGCATACATGTACTTAAACATAATATTTTAATCTAAGGTAGATATCAAGGTATATATAAAATTGATTAACCCTACCTTGAATCTCTAAAATCAAGCAGCATGTACATAGGAGCTTTAAGAGGTCCATATTCCACACACAGAAACTTTTTCCCCGGCTCGTCAATACGCGTGATTTCATGAGGTTTATATCTCATGAATTCTTCTCCTTTCTCCGAGAGAAGACATAGAAGGCTTTTCTCTGAAGAGGATGTCCTAAAGTAACATTTCCTCTGGATCTGTAGACGAAATTGAAGGAACAAAACTCTATCGAGATAAAATGAGGTATTTGAAATGGATGAGTATTAATGAGATATTGAGAAGAACCAGAATTCTGAAAGGCCGAGGGGAAGGGGGGGGGGGGGGGGGTGAAGGGGGCGATTCCCTAGTCCAAATTCAGAAAACGGGTACACCAAAACGGATAGAAAATGGCTTCCCCTCACAGACCAATATAAGAAATAGGGGGAAAATTATGAAATAGATACAACTTAAGTGTGTGATTCTTTATCTATTTTGATTTTTTTAAGGATACCCCCCACCACCACTCAGGAAGAGTATTCGTTATTTGTGTAGTATGTTCGCTGGAAACTGACAAAAACCAAAATATTCACGTTTCATTGTTGCAACAAAACAAATTTTATTTAAGTATTTTGTTCATAGTAGTCTGAATGTGGTTTTGGTCAAACCATAATTCTCAGAGTTAGGAAATCTTACAAATATAAAATACGCCAACATTAAGAACAATACTAAACCAGTGATTAACTAGGCCTAATCATAACAAAACAAATTAACTGCTGTGACCTGAATTCTGTGTTTATCGTGTAAAATAAAGACATGTATAGCAATATTTTCATTCATTGATAGAATCATTGATCGTTGGCAATAACATAATAAACAATAATTAGCGAGTTGAGCCTTTAATAAAGCATTCCATAGAACAAAATTGTTTACATCTTATGAATAGATATTAACATAACTTTTAGGGGAGTTCAAAACCCCCTTTAACAGTGACCAAACAAAGAAAACAAAGTATATATACCAGTACAAAATGCTTAATTAGTCTGAAACATATGAGTGCCCACGTAATAAGCACTCATCAGAGTTTTATCAAATTATTAGCAATTATCATAATACTATTGATATTATTATTAACTGTTACAGTGATGCTTCCATGCAAGCATACAAAATTACAACTGCGACATGAACAACATTATGATATTGCACCCTTTGAACCTTAATAATAAAACGCCATACTGTGGGCGTATTACTCGTGTAAACATTAAAACATAAGTTATGGTACGACAAGGCAGCAATGATTATGATGCACTACAATGAAATAACATAATAAAATGGTACTAGAAATATAAAGTAAATACTGTATCACATTTTGTATACTACCTGTATACTACCTGTATATTATATTTCTATATAATTATTTTTTACCTTGCTTTGTACATCCTGAACATCTGATGTGAAGTAAGAGAATTCAGCTTCTTTCCCCTCATCATTCTCCAGAAAAATAGGATCCTCGGTAGCCATCTTGAATCACGCCTGCTGATTCATAATTTACACATTATGTATACGGTACATATTAATTGATATCATTCAGCAACCTGATATATAATAGGCCTATATATTCTTAACTCTGTAAAAAATAAATTAATTAATGTTTTTTTTTATTTTTTTTTTAAATAAATTCAAAATTAAAAGCAAAATACATCCAAAATATTACCTACAACTTTTGAATTTGCTGTAGGCCCATCACAATCTGATTATAAAGAAACATTTTTAAAAGATATAATATATTATTTTCATGTCTATATCGTCTTATAGACAATGCATGCACAAACTATAATTAGTAAAAGCAACAATTTCTTCCTTAGTTGCAGTGCAGAGGATTTGAAAAGTCATCAATTACGGATATTCAAAGATTATTTGTATGTAAAAAGTACATACTTTAAACAAAAATAAACTCACCAATAATGTCCAAAGTGTATGTTTGTAGTTTCCGAACTCAACACTGTTCGCGAAGCAGATAATAAACACGTATTGGTGTATAATTATGAGAGACATAAAATTATAGTCTTAATAATGTCTCTCAGCCGCAATACCGTAGATTTGAAGAATGGTTGCTGTTTGGCATTTAAATTACTTATATCCAGGTCTGTATAAGTTTGATAAAACTCCATTGGTTTAAGTGGACTCGTTTAATACCAATTATATCCGACTACTTCCTCTTTGAAAGGGTAAGACGAAATGACTTCTGTAATGCTACAGTCACACAGACACTTACGTTGAGTTACGTCCGGTTGCGTCCAAAAATCATTTTCTTTTCTTCGGATTCCCACGGATGCTTACCCGTCATAGTTAGCAGTAGCAATATTGATAATTTCGTTCATCCAGTAAAACAATGATATACATAAGAAATGATAGAATAGAAGATGAAATAAGATTACAACAACACAAACGTATCTATACGTAAGTGTCTGTGTGACTGCAGCATAAGTGACGTAGATATAGTCCGGCATCCCAGAAGATTTATTCATGTGAAAAGCGCCGGAACAACTGACCCCATAGGGGGTTGGGATGGACCCTGGGCCTCACAAAATGAATTGCTGCCGGGTCTGAGCTGTGGCCTTCCCGCCCAAATCACGCATTTTGTGACGTCACTACCGGAAGTCACTTTTGAGACAATGTACAGGGAGGTGCACTTGACACTATCACACAAAACGTGTCCCGACATATTTTTAGGTTCATTTTTTATTTTTTTTTGAGTTGATTAACCGATAGTATACGATGCACCACAATGAGTTTTCCTGGCATTTTCGTCCCTGAGATCGATGACAGCGACGCTACATCGCGGAGCGACGTCGTCGACTTGCGACATGTCCTGTTTTTTTTACTCGTTTTCTGCTTTCAAATTTTGAAGTTTTGTTGAGATTGTGTTTAAAATACCTGATTGCTCTGAAACTTTGCCAACGTCTTAAGCAAGTCCTCCCGCTTTCTGGAACATATTTGGTTTTATAAGTTACATGTATTTTTAGCCTATTTTTAGGCCATTTAAGTAACATGGTTTTAAGGAAAATCGGTCAAAAAAGAGAGTTTTTTTAGGGTA
The DNA here is from genome assembly GCA_940671915.1 of Paracentrotus lividus. Taxonomy (NCBI): domain Eukaryota; kingdom Metazoa; phylum Echinodermata; class Echinoidea; order Camarodonta; family Echinidae; genus Paracentrotus; species Paracentrotus lividus. The sequence continues at coordinate 31,393,235 of CALNVZ010003432.1, forward strand.
ATATTTGCGAGCCATTCATAATACACGTGTTGTATGGGGATTAATACCGAACTCATTATAATGTTACAACATACTCATTATCCCCTTGTCCACTATTTGTCTCCTATCATATGACCCACACCCACCCCACCCACCACACCACAACACCCTCACCACGCACACACACACTCACACACACACACACACACACACACTCACACACACTCCTCTTCACCCTCTCTCTCTCCTTCTTACGTCGTCTCAAGTACTTATTTTGCGTTATAAGTCCTCACGAACTTTCATCCCTCTCTTTGTCACAAATTACTCCGACCCTTCCGCTTTCCCTCTCTTTATCTTTCCTCTCTCTATCTACACCTCTCTCTGTCTTTCTTCTCCTTCTCTTTATCTTTCTATTTCACTCCCATTACACTTCTCTAAACAACCTCTTTTACTACTATCCTCCATTCCCCTTTTCATTAGCATAAGTGAGTATAGTATAGATTCAATCAAAGTCTTCGTTTTGTTTTGATATATTTATTTTGTTCTTTTTTTTTCTTGGGGTGTTTTCCTTGTCAACATTAGTATCATATCAATGTGTATATAAACAAAGATTATTTAGCATCTACTTGCGAAGAAGTGAAGATTCAGTGGGAGAAGAAGGATGTCAGGTGTTCCTTTCAATTTTCATCTTAAAACTTCATTCGAACACCGGCTTTTTCTCAAAATATTGTACGGAATGCCTCCTTAATCAATTGAAGACAGGGCCTAAAGTCAAGATTTAATCACAGGGATATCATTTCTCAGCCCCGTCAAGCGTTCCGTGACAGTTTCGCAGAAAAAGAAACGGTGGGCCTATAAAATGGTCATTACCTGACTGATCTGAAGGTATATTCCATTCAAGTATCAAGCGCCAACCTAATTAAATTGAATATAACATAGTTATGTGGGCGATTTTTACTAATAGATGTTGCCTTTTGGGGGAAACTCTGCGAACGCGCTCGGACTGGATGCAGTAAAGAGCATCTTCACCGTAGACCGAGGCTGCTCTGTCCTCATTCCAAGAAGATATACGGCAGGGGACCGCTCGATGAGGACAGAGGCAGCCTCGGTCTACTCTCACAGAGGCTATAGCAATTCTGTTTCGAAAGGATCACTTGCCTCAGTCATGAAATGCAAGTTCTACAAACTGATTTTTCTACAACTCCAGCGTACGACAACTTCAAATTCTAACTGACAAATGCTGTATTGAATGATCCCAATGAGGTACTAGATTTTTTTGTCGGATCAGGAGACCTTTATACGCGGAAATAATGGAGGCACAGCTACTAGATCTTTGTGTCGTAGTATCATGTGTGCAGATACATTATGCGTGATCTACAGTACACCCACGATAATGATTATAGATAAGTCTTTTGGTTTTCCCTTAAGTAACCGATTCGTTTGTTTGGAATCTCAAAATATTTCCTCCTTTCGGCCAACGAATCTAGGACATGGATACCAAAGAAACGCGATATTCTTGAGGCAGGATGTACGACTAATTCTATGTCTAGAACTTGAGGACGATATAAGGCAGAGCAATTCCTCATGATTCTCTTTTTGTGCTTTGAGAAAATGGGTTTTCACTATTCATAACGAAATGTGTAACCCCCACTGCTTCTTGAACTTGTCAGTCTTGACCTAGAGGCAGAATAAGTGAACAAGCTGACGTAAAAGGGTGCTTTCAAGAGCTAAGGGTTGATACCTACCAGCCTACCTACCAGGCCGGCTAAACTACCGAGACCTAGCACGAATCCTCGAGTTATCCCTCTCACGCATGCAGTTTTTCAGCTCGTCTGTAACAGGTTGCAACTAGACTCCAGTATCAGATTTCATAATGCCTGGGTACGTCTTGTGTTGTATACAACACTTCCTGCGTCAGGTCCCAAAGGATAAGACTGCTGGCGGTCAACTCTGAGTGTCGAAAGCAATGACCATCAGCATTATTCTTAAGCTTATAATTTGATTCCTCAGGGCAACATTGACTTCCAGATGGCACTCACTTAATTGAGAGCTTTCAGGGTATCGTCCCACTGATCGTGACATCAGACTTTGTTGAATTTACCTATGAGCCAAGGTATTTAGAGTCCTCTAGCTATCTCTCTTAGTCCAAGTGCATACTCAAGAACTATTGTGAAGACAAAGGATATATATAAAAGTATCTCCTTGCAAACTCCTGCAAGCAAGAATGTTAAATTCTTCCATCTCTCCATTTGGTGTCACAACTTTAGCCCTTGTGTTTAACAGTGTACACGTTGTC
>CALNVZ010003432.1:31426412-31440392 GCA_940671915.1 Paracentrotus lividus
CGCAAGGAATTTGATTCTGATTAGGATTTCGAATTGACACAAGTGTGAGGACTTTTTTTCAGTTTTGCAGTAAGTTATTCCTATTTCTGAAAAAAAAGATCTTTAGCGTTACTATTCAAGTTGATCAATTTCTTTGAAAAGGTAGTTGCTCGCTCATAAGAAAACAAGTTAAAAAAAACTGTGCAAAATACAAAATGTCTGTGGCAGCGTTTGATTTGCGTAGATGATAGCGCCCTCTTTTTAGTTTCAACTAGAATTGATATGGACATTTAAAATTGTTCAAACAGTTAATAATAATATTATACTAATAATGCAATACTATTTGTTATATGCTTAGCAAACTCAAACGGAAGTCAAAACAACAAACGTCATGTGGTGTGTCCGGTATTCCCTACACAAAAATGACATGACGAGCACTTTTAACAAACTGCCACCACCAATACACATAGTTTTAATAGTGCAAACACTCATACGTATTTGCCCACCATCCACACTGTCCATATGCTGAATAGAGGTCATGCCGCCAATTCTATTTTTATACATATTCTCTTAATGTAGCTTTACAATCAGGCCATTTTTCAGGCTGCAGATTTTCCTCTTGACAGATTTGGTAGTTTTCTCGGAGATTTCTACTTGTTGTTGTCGAATACAGCATTCAACCTTCCCAAACAAACCACCTGACAATTAGAGCCGGTATTTCAACTCAGTTGATCTTATGTTTGGCAGCTAGGGCTGGACATGTTGAGTGACCGTCCGATATTCCTACTGTCCGCTATTCCCTACATCTACCCTATTTTAAATTTTTTGTTAAATTTATTATTATTATTATATTATTATTATATTATTATTATATTTTTTTTTTTAATTTATTTATTTATTTTATATTATTATTATTTTATTATTATTATATTATTATTATTTTTTTTTTTTTTGGGGTGGGGGGGGGGGTCAAGCGGACCCTGCTCGCCTGCGGGGGGGGGGGTTCGTTCGAACCTCCGAACCCCCCCCCCCCCCCCAGTTACGGGCCTGCAGAAGTGGAAATAATGATTATTTCGTTCATCCAATAAAGCAATGAAATACATACGAAATAATAGGATAGAAGATGAAATAATATTAAAACAACAAAAACGTAACTATACGTAAGTGTCTGTGTGACTGCAGCATAGTGACAGTGCTGTAGAGGAAAAAAGCTAACAGAGTGAAGCACTGCATGCAAATTCAAACTGAATCCCGACAATGTAGCAGGTAGTGCCACAAACGAAACATATAAAATGTTTTAGAGTATTAAGCAGACATAATTACCTTCTAGTTCTAGTAGAAATCTTTGTGAATACAAGATTTTTTGATAAATCCAATAAAAAATCCTAGAATAAAAACAGCAGATAAAGAAACAGATGTGGAAAACATTATTTAATCGACGATGTCACAAGGTAAGTGTTTCACTATCGGTGTCTGGATCTGAAATGACTGAAGTTCTTTATCTACAAATATATTTTTTAATTTTTGCACCATATACTTCCTGATCTGAATAGCAACAGAGGAAGCATTGTATCGTTGTTTTTTTTTTTTGGATTTGTCACCCGTGTATACCGATATGAAATACAAATAAAAGGCGCACGTTTTGCCACCCACACACAATGGGTAAAGGGAATACAGGGGATAAGAAAAAAAGAAAAGAAAAGAAAAAGAATCATAAATGTCATGTATGAGTTGTTTTATTAACAATACTACATGCAGGAAAGGGGAATTACCAAAAATCGATATAATTTTCCAACCCATTTTTTCCCCTCAAAAGTTCATCAAGGACCCCGAACTTTTTCAAAAGTGGTGGGGGTGGGGGGGGGGCATACATGCCACAAATATGTACGCACCCTGGTCATAACCAGTTAAAATGCTGTATGTATAAGAAAGCGGTATCTATCATTCAAAAATATACTTATCTATATCATGTTTATTGATTGTGAGTAACTTTGTTGATTATGCAAGGACATATTACACATTGTTTTATTGAAGGCATGTAAAATACAAGCTTTGCTTTTTACCGTGTCCTTCTGTTATCATTTATCATATTGTACGATATTTCCTGTTAATTACATGTACTTGCTTTAATTACATGAATAAATTTCCTAATCGTTCATAAAAACTGTATACACTCTATGGGAAATTATATGATTTGATGATGATATGGAAAATAATAATTTCAATTCAATTCAATTCAATTGTTTATTGTTATTAAATCTTTAATGTGATGGTAATTTTTTTTTCGTCAACTGAAAAAAAGTTAAAGCCCCATCCAAATCTTGCGAATTTTTGAAACATATAAAATGTTCGCTCGAGCATGTGTCGAGAGTAAACTGTTTAATTTCTATTTAAAAAAAAAAAGAGGAACACAGAAATGTTCTGGACATCGTACTCTATATTCTTGTTAAAATATCGTAATCAGGTCAATTATTATTGCGAAATCAATAAAAAGCAAGGGGATTCACAGCTTTTAAGTTCTTCATCTGAACTTGAAAAGCTGACCTGGAGAAATAGATAATTTTTAGATTAGTTTCATACACTGTTAGAACGCGGTTCGAAAATTTCGCTGTTTAAAAAAATGCTGGTTTAAAAGTTAAACATTCTTGTTTAGTATTTAAACATTGTTGTTTAAAATCGGAAAAGCGAGGTTTTATAGCCTTATAAAAAAACTGTTTAGAGATTAGAGTTCAGATATTAAACAGTTTTGTTTAAACATGCCGAGGCAAATGTCACGTGATAGTTATGATCTAATGGCATCACTCGTTATATGCAAGGTAAAATCGGCCCAACTTTTCAATCATGGCAAGGGACTATTGCCTCACACATTGAATAAGTGTATGCACTGATGTGTTGGCTCAGTGGATAGAGCGTCTACCTTATAATCGAAGGGTCGTGAGTTCGACACCCGGCTGCGTTAACCAAATTTTGGAGCGTTTTTATTTTTGGAGAGAAGCATTAAACAATACTGTTGATATTTTAAACAACCATTGAACAACAGGTTGTTTAAAATTTTAAACAAGAAGAGTGTTGAAGTTTTAAACAACTACAGGTTGTTTAATTTTAAAACAACACCGTGTGATTTACCGGTTAACACGCAGTTGTTTAATATTTTAAAGAACTTGTTTAATTTTTTTTCTAACAGTGTATATAGATGGAAAAAAAAGACGATAAATTCTAAATCGAGTTAAACCCATACGTTTGATTTCCATGCATTTCCATTTGTTTTTCTACAGCAAATGTGTCAGCAGAGTTGCCACATTTTATTATTTTTAGTTTTTTCTTCTTCTTGTTCTTCAGGCAAATATTTACGTGAGAGATACAAAATATACAACGAGCACGTTGTGTTTCGTTTCATACCGTATGGCACAGCAATTCTGACCATTTCTTTAAAATCCATTTATTCCTTCTTTTTTTTTTTTTTTTGTTCGCTTCTCTCTCATGTTAGAATTTTGGAGAGAAAGAAATTTAAAAAAATTGTCTTACACCAGAGTTAATGGGATTTTGCTGACACTACAATGCCTATACAGAGTTGTTTTTTTTTTAACTGTGTGGTTCTGTAACGTTCAGGGGAAGTCCGAGCAACTTTGCGTCGGGAAGGTGTTGGTCGAGATTGAGAAATATCGTGTTTTTTTTTGTTTGTTTTTTAAATCAATGATAAACCTTTTTGTCAGATATACAGTCTGTGTCAAAAAAGAATGGTACAGTCGGGGGAAAATTAATTAGGTGTGAAAATCTTGTCAAATAATATGTGTATGTGGTATCAAATTAAAGCCAAAAAGATTTTCCTTGCCAATGTGCTTTTTTGTATAATTTGCTTTCCTAGAACAATGCTTCAGCTAAATTTTTGTGCGACAAGGAACAAATCAAAAATTACGCACATCTATTATTCTGGAGCGCTGAATTCATGACCATTATGCGAAACGTACACAAAGACACGGGACGGCGTGCGAAAATTGATTTTTCTTGATTGTAGAAAACTAGTATATCTCAAAAATTACAGCACAAATGTGTGATGAATAACATTGCAGAAGAAAGTCTGATTTTCTTGCTTATGAAAATACCAAACAATACCAGGTTGTGATTAATCTTCATACTCTAAAAAAAAAATGTTTTTCCACTTGTACCATTTATTGACACAGACTGTATTTTCAATAAACATGATGAAAAATCGAAATATGATTAAACTGAATAGCGTCATTACGAATGACGAATGACGAAGCAAATTTCTAGTGCTTATCAGATACCAAAAAATTGCTACCCTCCAAGAGCAATAAAAGCGATATGTCCCTAGATACTGACAGACTTTGTAGGGACGTTTTCCTGTTTGATGAACAAGAACAATGGTATGACGTCATATCATATAAAAGGAGGGGTATTCCCCGTGGAAATCCATATTAGGGAACTATATCACCATACTCAATTGAGTTGAGTTTTTTTTAGAGAGAGAAACGGGAGAGAGAAGAGAGAGAGAGAGAGAGAGAGAGAGAGATGAGAAAGAGATTGAAGAGAGAGATAGAGAAAAGAGGAGAGACAGAGGGCAGAAGAGAGAGAGAGAGAGAGAGAGAGAGAAGAGAGAAGAGAGAGAGAGAGAGAGAAAGGACCCTGGAATCCCTAAACTGCACGCCGAATCATACTACGAATAGAATGTTTCCCCTTTTCAGATAAAGTCATATCCTGTACATGAAATAAACCCCTCAAAAAAAGTTCCGTAACTCGAATTTTGGCCATGATAACTTTTCAGGTTCGCTTTAGTTATTCCTAATCTTTATACCATTAGCAAGTTAACTTATTCTCATTTTTATATATCATATTTGTTATGATTGTGTCATGCTTCAATGCACAGAATATCAGAATATACAGAAAAGTTGAAAGTCAAATGTTGCAAAATGCATTTTTATTGATCATTGACATTATTTGGGTTCCGCAACTCGAATTTAGGCCCTCATAACTTTTGGGGGTAATTTATCATTTTTATTTAGTGTTATACCATTGTCAAGTTCATTTATTCCTCTTTTCAATACCCTAATTGTAACGATAGTGTTGTGCTTGCATGCACAGAACACCCGAGTGTTAAGGCCCGGTCCCACTGGCGGGAGGATTAATTGCGCATGAGTTGCGTATACAAATTTCGTTCATCCGCAACAAAAAACAAAAACAAAAACAAAAACAAAACAAACAACTCGCAATTCATTCGCAACTCATCCTAAAAAGCCAGTGGGACCGCGCCTTTAGGACAAGTCATATTAAAGTCAAATGTTACAAATTGAATGCCTATTGCGACTATTATTGTCTGTTGCGAGTTACTCAATTTGATGATTCACAATTCATTTTGCAACTTTTCGATTTTCACTTTGCCTTATATTCGTGAGTTACATGTATATGATTGCAAATAGGGTATCAATAAAAAGAAGAATAAATGAAATTTTCAATGGTTTAAAAATCTATAATGATTAAAACCCATATTAAAATTTATCAAGGTTCAGATTTGTGTTACAGAATTTTAAACTGAAAATTATCTTTCGCTTTTCCTTGTATTCAGGTGGTATTTAGGGTTTCTGTGGACCCAGGCATGACATCAGCATAACAAATTAGGTATCAATAAAAAGTGCGATAAATTAACTTTTCAATGGTATGGAAATTAAAAATGATTAAAATGTACCCCAAAACTGATCTTGGTTCAAAAGTCGTGATGTGGAACTTCAATGTGATCAATAAAATTACAGTTTGCAACATTTGACTTTTTACTTTTCTGCATTATTCAGATATTCTGTGTATTGAAGCATGACACAATCATTGCAAAAAGGGTATCAATAAAAAGGGGAATAATTTAACTTTCTAATGGTATAAACATCAGGAATAACTAAGGCGTACCTGAAAAGTTATCATAGCCCAAAGTCGACTTGCCGAACTTTTTTTTGTGGAGTTTATAATGTAATATCCTAACTTTCAATTGGACCATTTCTGAGATATTTGAACTAGCATAATCATATTCCAATAATCAGATAAAACGAGAGACAACAATCATAATTTCAAGTGTATCAAAAATATATATTCAGCTGAATTGTGATTCCATCCTGATTATAGATTGACAATGTATAAAGCACAATGATTTACTTATGATTTATTTTATGATTTACAATAACAATTATAATGACAATGCTATAACATATACAAATCTAAATAAGATTTCATAACACGAACACAATATATGGCATAATATTCCTATTTTCCTTTTTACCATTAAATTTCCAATAAATTTACCTATTGATTCCCCTGTCTTGACTATAACTATATCAATGCAAATTAGGTTGTGATACTTCAATATTCATAAAATAATTTTCCATGAATGAATTTATGACGCAAAGTATATGAAATCTGGTAATAGAAGCATTGTAAACATCATAAATCAACTCAAATTTAAACTGTTGCAGCGAAACGAAAATGAATGCTGAAGCCATACCAAATCTATGTATGAACATGATTATAATCAAATCACCCTGTAACATAATAATTCCAATTATACAAGAATTACACTATATCACTAATTATGAATTCATGAACCGATATTATGTTTAAAGTAGCACTCAATGTATGATGAAATGACAAGTAAAATGTTTGGTTTTAAATATTCTATAGGTATAATACTGAAAGACAAATGTATCGAACATGAAATATGAAAGATGTTGTGTTTATAAAGCTCACAGACACAACATTGAAGTACAGAAAAGCATCACCAGAATAAAAATAGCAATTAAACATTGCCTGTGTGCATGGTCATAAAATTGATTTTATTTTTTGAATCGCTCAGACAAATAGCTCAATAGAAGACGATCATTACGTTGTAGTTGCTTGCCGTTGCATTTCCTGAATATACAATTAAAATATGTCATTATTACCAACACCAACGTTTGATAAATAAGGTAAATTGCCATTTGCTCTAAACCCACTTTGATTAATGCCCGTTTGGTCTCATCCCACATGGTCTACAACTATTTTATCTAATTCCCATTTCGTCTGATGTCTAATTTCCACTTGGTCTAACACCAATTTGGTCAATACCTGTAACAAACTGATGTAATAGACCAATATTCATTTCGGCGTTAAAAGACGAAGCATTTAGAACGAAAGGTAAATAGACAAATTGACAATTTGACAAACGGTTGTTATTAGACCAAGTGAGAATTAAATCAAGTATATATGTACACTCTAAAAACTGAAGTGCTGTTTTAAGCACTTCAGGGACTGAAATCAGCACTTTTTAAGAGACTGTACAGTGACTGCACTCAAAGTGCCGTTTAACTGCACTCAAAGTGCTGTTTTAGCACATTCACGTGAGCTGAACTTTCAGCAAAAATGGGCAAAAATGGCGTGACTACGTGGGGATTCGAACCTGGGTCCCTTGGATGAGAAGTGCTTACGAGCACGTTTGACCAATTCACATCTCACGATTGCTCGCAGATCATATTGTTTCATGATGAACTTTCTTCAAAGGTGCCATAATTATCTACTATGCTTTCATAATTCAAACAAGTTATGGAGATCTCCGTTGGTCTATTCGTAACGTCAGCGGTACTCTTCCATGTCGTGGTGAAACCCGGTTCGAATCCCATACCGACATTGAACATTTTTTTGGTTTATAAATTATCACTTGGGTAAGTGCTAAATCAGCACCTGAAGTAAAATAGCATTTCAGGTGATGATTTAGCACTTCAAGTGCAGTCACTATACGAGCACCCATAAATTAGCAAGTCAGTTTTAGGGTGTATTACTATTAGACTAAGGAGAAATTAGACCAAATTGTTAGTAGACCAAATGGGCTTAGCCAATGTGGTATTAGACAATCAGAGAATTTTACCAACTTTTGGTGGACCAAGTGGATACACAAAAGTTTACGCCCATCTACAAACACAATGAAGGAAAAAACCCTGAGTTTATACGTATACAAAAAAAAAACGACAGGAAAAGCTCATGATACCCATTTTCATTTCAGCTATACGTACACATGAATCACAATTATATATAGAATGCACAATTTAAAAAAGAAATATAGCCTATACAGTCTGGGTAAAAAAAAAATGGTACAGTCGCGGAAAAAATAAATTAGGTATGAAATCTTTTCAAATACTACGTAGGCCTATATATGGTATCAAATTAAAGCCAATATATTTTTCTTGCTGATGCAATCTATTTCAAATAATTTGCTTTTGTAGAACAAAAGTTATGCTAATATTTCTGTGAAGACAAGATATTTAGTTCTGCACAAACCTATGGTTCTTTTTGGTCAATTTCGGCGGCTTATGTTCGAAACCTACACAAAGGCATGGCAAGGCGCGCGCAAAATGGATTTTTAATTATTATAGAAAACTTATTATATCTCAAGATCTACTGCACCACTTGAGGTTAAAAAAAATTGCAGAAGAAAGCTTATTTTCACTGCTTTATGAAAATACCAAGCATTCCCAAGTGGTTACTAATCTTCATACAATAAAAAAATATTTCCCAACTGTACCATTTTATTTGACACAGACTGTGCAGTGCGTCCCAAAAAGAACTATACACTTTTGAAATGGCTACCAAATAAAAATTACTATATTCTTGGATAAAAAGGTTTGTATGTATATAAAACTCATATCCTCAACTATCATTATGACACCAAAAATTCCTAAAATAACGCATGCTTCAGTGAGTAATGCCCACTTTTGTAAAGGACACAAAAATTAGCCTGCGCGGGAATTCACTCTTTATTTTGCACCTGCTTATGGAACACCATGAATAAGTCAAAATTAACGATGGAATAAATCAGCCAACAGAGGCAAAGATGAACCACAAGTCAGAAAAAAACAATTAATATTATGCAAAAATGTAATGTTTGCCCGTTAGTTTCTATATCATTGATTTATGCTTTGACTTCAATTAATTGTTGTCTTTGTTGGCCGATCGATTCCATCATTAATTTTCACTCCTTCATGGCGTTCCATAACCAGGTGCAAAATGAACAGTAAATTCCTGCGCAGGCTAATTTTTATGTCCTTTACAAAAGTGGGCATTACTCACTGAAGCATGGGTTATTTTTAGAATTTTTTGTGTCATAATGATAGTTGAGGATATGAGCCTTATATACATATAAATTTTCCCCCAAGAATCATATATTTTTCTATTTGGTAGCTATTTGAAAAGTGTATAGTTCTTTTTGGGACATTGAATACATTAGGTCATAACTTTGATATATAATGAATTGTAATATATTATATATTTTTAACCCAAAATTCACATTCTTTATACTTTATGTCTTTCTATCTTTTTACTAGATTAACTTAATTAGTTACATAATTATTTTGGTATCACCCTCAGCTATTTTAAGATATAAATGTATACCCACATACATGTATTATACCTTTATTATTTATAAATATAAAATGTCTGTCTATTCTTTACTCTTATATATTTCTTTTAATGATTTTATTTTCTCTTTTTTAATTGGCCCATGAACCGTAAAATCCTCCATTTTGCATTATGATTATATCATAATGTTTTACATTATGAGGCGAACTGCTGTTTTGTGGGTAGCGAAGTGTTATCCATTCATCATCGTGAGAGCATCTTCATGGTCATGTGCTGGGACATCGTCGTTGTCGTCAACGCCATCATTTTCTTCTTCAGAAACATCACCCAGTACTTACATTACGGAGCTCGGAATGAGGCGAAGCCAGAGAAAACCATTACCTAGCAGGGCAGCCCTAATTTCATCCGAAACCTATGAATTATAGAGTAAATAACTCAGACGGCTCCAATATTGTGTTCTCCATCAAACAATAAATAAACCCCTCACAAAAAGTTTCGCAAATAGACTTTGGGCCATGATAACTTTTCAGGTACGCTTTAGTTATTCCTGATATTTCTACCATTGGAAAGATAATTTATTCCCCCTTTTTTTTTATATCCTACTTGTAATGATTAAGTCATGCTTCAATGCACAGAATATCAGAATATGGAGAAGAGTAAAAAGTCAAATGTTGCAAAATGCATTTATCAAAGCGAAGTTCCGCAACTCGACTTTAGGTCCTGATAACTTATGGGGTATTTTCTAATTTTTATTGAACTTTAGACCATTGTCAAGATAATTTATTCCTTTTTTCAATGACACCCTAATTGTAACGATAGTGTTGTTCCTGCATGGACAGAAAACCTGAATGTTTGGACAAGTTAGAAGTTAAATGTTGCAAATTGAATGTCTATTGTGAGTATTATTGTCTGTTGCGGGTAATAACAACGCATTTCGCAACTTTTCACTATTTACTTTGCATTATATTCGTGAGTTATGTGCATTCAAACATGATGTTACTATTGCAAATAGGGTATCAATAAAAAGAAGAATAAATGGAATTTTTAATGCTATAAAAATTGACCATGATTAAATCCCCACATTAAAATGTATCAAGGTTCAGAGTTGTGTTACAGAAATTTAAACTGAAAATTATCTTTCGCTTTGTCATGTATTCAGGTGGTATTCAGGGGTTCTGTGGACCCAGACATGACATCACCATGACAAATAAGGTATCAGTCAAGAGAGGAATAAATTAACTTGACAATGGTATAAAATTCAATAAAAATTAGAAAATATCCCCAAAGTTATCAGGACCTAAAGTCCAGTTGCGGGACTTCAATGTGATCAATAAAAATGCATTTTACAACATTTGACTTTTTACTTTTCTCCATATTCTGATATTCTGTGCATTGAAGCATGATACAATCATTACAAATAGGATATCAATAAAAAGGGGAATAAATTATCTTTCAAATGGTATGAATACCAGGAATAACTAAAGCGTACCTGAAGAGTTATCATGGCCCAAAGTCGATTTGCGAAACTTTTTGTGAGGGGTTTATATACAATTTCCCATATCGCCAAATGAGTAGAAAATGGTAGACAAGGTCCTGGGATTTAAACTTTTGCTTTTATTGTTTGTAATATTTAAAAAATATACAGGGAATACCCCTGATATGAAAAGGGAGATTAGGACTTTTGTAAAAGTTTGGAAGAGCGCCTTACTACGACACGTAATGTGTCAATTTTGTCTTTGATCATTTAATAATTTATTAACTTATTACAATTTCCTCTGTCTGATTGGAATAAAACATTCAATCTTCTGCTCCTCTATTTTTTCCATAAAAATAAAAAATATTAGAATATAGACTTCCTCCTTCTGAGTTGCACAATATATCATTTACAAACCACTGTTCACATTTTCCGAGGCACCCTTCAAAGCATGACAAACAAGGCAATTTGAATACATTTTCATTCTTTTATTTGGATAAAATATTATTTTCTACCGAGAATGAATAAAACCTTTTTTAAAAACATATTTGTTTTCAAAGCATTTTGACTTGATATTTAATGAAGGATGAATTTGATTCGACGACTTTCTCAATTCTTTGTTAACTGATGCTTGTAATGATGCATTAAAAAAGTTCAGAGTTTTGGTGGAGAGGTGCCAAAAGTATTGCGTCTTTTTACTTTTCTTTTCAGAATAACACAATACCTCTCAATTCATTAGGACCGTAACATGAGATTCATAATTTTTTTATTCGGAATGGTTTTCATGACCTATTTTATTTATTATTTATGGAATGCGATAGTTTCATCAGTAATTTGATTTGTGTTCGGAATGAGGATTAGAGCGTGCAAAACATTAGCTTGGAAAAAAGAAAAGACACTCTTGAACAGGGATGTATCTATAAACACATACATTCTATAGGCATAATACTCGGACTAAAGATGGCAACTGAAATAGCTGAATAATAGTTGGGATTTTTAATCTATTATTATATATTTAAATTTAATGGAACTGAGTTTAATTCCACATATTCATTAAAACAAATATACAAATATACAAAAGATGTAACAAAGAAATTCATAACGAGATTAATAATAGAATTGTGGTGGAATCATAAATAGTTTTGAAAAAAAACTTGTAAATTATCTCATGCAGGAAACATAGACACGAAATTAATAAATAAAATGCAAAATAATTAATTGATGAGGGGGGGGGGGTGGGGTGAAACTCACCTAACCTGTAAACCATACTCCAAACTAAAAAAAAAATCACATTATATTACGTTTCATTTACAATTCTGATCCATTCCTTTTTCCAAATAATGGTTACGGAATATATTCTAAGAATATGAATTACCTCGTTTGGTTGAGACCTGGTATCCAAGGCGGAATTGTTGATCTCGGTTATGATAAGCCTAGACGTCTCATCATCATCAATGATACAAGTGGCTGAACATGCCCTCATCACTGTATCTACTGGATCCGGTTGAACAATCTGGGATCATGGGAACAAAACAATATTTAATTGAAAGTTAGAACAATCCTAAGGTCCACTTGGAATAACTCAATTGATAAAATATTAATATGATAAAATGTCTACAAATCTATATTATAGTAGTTATTAATACCATCCGTTTATGAAATCATTATTAACATCTTTTCGTACACTATTTTTTATTTTTTATTTATTTTTTTTTTTTTTTTAGAGCAAATCGGTAACTCTGCTGCATGGTAATTTATTGTAATTTTTCATTTACAGTATAAGTACTTCCAACAGTAAATTAGTGTAAATTCCCACGAGCTACAGGAAAATACAGTAAAATATGATGATGGGGATGATGATGATAATGATCCACAGCATTTATATTGCGCCATATTTCTCTTTTTACCGTGCAGCAGAGTTGCTAGTAATTTAAACTGCAATATTTTTTTTTACAGTATGGATTAATTATAACACTAGATTTATAGCAATACCTTTGATCCTTGGATATTGATGACAAGTCCAGATTCTTCTGTTCTAACTAGACACACAACCCCTTGTATTACAGTTACTCGTACCTAAAGATATGAATAATGATTATTTATAATGCAATTAATTGGGCTGTACATGCATATATAATGTTATGTCAAAAAAAAGCATATAAGTAAATGTATACAAAATTTGTATAAACAGACAGGAATCTATTTTTACGAACCTTACCTGATAAGTTTTACGTATTTTTTAAATGCTAACATATATTATATTTTTAATTGTGTGTTGATTTAATGGTGTATATTATGACAAAAAGTCGTGTGTTTTTGCTAATGGTGCAATAAGTAAATTCATAAGATAAAACATGCACGAACCGTCTGTTCAGGGGGCGATCTTTGAATATAGTCCAACAGTTCTTGGGCGTTCATCGGGAGCCCTTCAGTGTTCCTCACCACTATGCTATCCCCACAGTACAGCTTGCATTCAGGTAACGATTGACTTACGCTACAAGATAAAACAAAGGTTTTCAGAGAATTGAGGAAAAAACATAATATGATTATTAATATTTTCAATCTGTGCCGGATCCAGGATTTTCATATGGGGGGGGGGGGGGTGGGCTACTGGAAACAACAAAACAAACAAAAACATTATCTGATGGGCATAATTTGTGTTCTCATGAATCAGTGCGACCCTGTAGAATGTCATCAATCAAATCAAAACCACGAAGTCACTGTAGAATAGAGAGAAAACAAAGAAATTTAAAATGGATTCGGACAAGGAATAAGAAAATTATGCCTTTTTGAAATTTCATTATTTGAAACTACCATGTGTGTGTGTGGTTTTTTTATAATAAACTAGAATTTATGGATAACACTCAATCATATTTTATACCAGACATAATTGCACATGCACAATTGGAGAAACATTCATACAATCTTTTGAATTTGGCTAACAAAAATGTACAAATCTTGGAAAATTAAAGTATCTCGATGTTTAATAATTACTTTAAGCTCTTAATGGACCAAAACACCCCGCGAAAAAAAAAAACACAAACACGAGATACAATGACGATTCATGTTCCCCCTTTCGTACCCACAATATTCAAACAATTTCGACATAAGGGGAACTACAAAAAAAAAATAAAATTAATAAT
>CALNVZ010003432.1:31455646-31467287 GCA_940671915.1 Paracentrotus lividus
GGGGGGGATGTTTGTACAGGCCATCCCCCCCTCCTCAAAATCTGGGGGGGATGTATCCCCCCCATCCCCCCCGGGATTTACGCCCGTGCATACAGCCGAGAACTGTGTACGTAATTTTCTGGTTATAAATATATTTTTAAGAGAACTGATACCTCGGCGCATAGCAACCCACCCCGTCTGCTGGTTATAGCTTACTCCAGAGGACCGTTATTTCAAAGGATCGTTATTATTACGGTCCATTATTATTAAGTCTCAATACACCGAAATTGTGATTTTTTTTTTTCGAGTCACTTTCAAATTAATGAACCGATTTCACTTTCGGATAATCGAACGTTTGGATTATTGGACCCATTTTTCCCCCTCGGAATAACGAGGAGGCGGCCTACCTCCGCCTCGGAAAATATTGCGAAAACAAATATTGTAAATTAAATGTGTTTTTCTTATTACTAACAGGATGAATCCCAACCCAAACAAACAAATTAATTTCCGTAATAGGGAGACAAGACAATATGTTTTGACTTTTCTGACAGCAAGTTTCAGTTTCGATATCGATAGAATGCTTGGACTAGGAAATGTACTAGGACAATTGTGAATAAATGCAGATCAGAACAATTATGACATTTAAAAAAAAAAAAGAGAGATACACTGTAAACAAAATAGTATGTTCCTTTGTAATTATTCCATGATGAATTTACTAAATTATTTTAAAGGTACAATTTACATTTAGGAAAATTTCAAGTAATTCTAACCTGCTTTGATTAAGTAAATTTAACTTCAATTAAGCACATTTCTTGTAAATACTTATTACTTTCAAAAATCAAGTTGAATGTACTTATTTTTTTTTTCAATTAACGCCTTATTCACATAATACATGAATATTCATTAAGAGCCAGTAAATGTTCAAAATTTTAGATAACTCATACAGTGTGTTTGAAATTGTTTTGGATTAGGGTGTGTAAAAAAAAAGTTCAAATACTTTGTTGAAGCAAAGAAAGAGCAACATTATAAACAGCAACTCAACTGAAGTTCTTCTCTTTTTTAGGTTTTCGGAAAAATTTCTCACTGTTTTATATGTTAGGATGCACTGTTTGAGATATACACTGTAAATATAAATGTCAGTACCTTATCAATTACAGGTAACTAAGTGACAAAAATAAGTCTGATATTTGGTTTAAACACGTAGGTTAAAATGATGTCAGTGGACTTTCGTGCTTAGATAGTCCCTCTCCCCCATTAAAAAAAAAAAATATTCTTTTATGCAATTGAATTAAGTTTTACTCAATTGAATCAAAATAATCATGATAATAATAATAACTTAATATCATTTTCAATAGAAGTTACTTAAAATAGCATGAGGCAGTTTCTTAACATAATTGAATTAAGTAAATACGACGGTAATTTTTTTTTTACAGTGTACAGAAAGAGGGAGACGGACAGGCATAGAATAAGACACATTATAGACAAATTAGCTGCATAATCTAACGTTTATTACAAAGTTCCAATACAATTTCTCTGTTGTGTTTTGCACTTAAAATGATATTGCAAGCATAGTACTTTTTTCCTGACTATTTCCATAATTTATATGTACACTATCTACATATTGCGATTAATGGTCAAAATGGGGGAAAATTCAAGGTCAAAATTCAACGGTCTTTTCAAAGCGGAAAAAGAAAAGAAAATGATTCATGAGTGTAAAAGAATGAAGATATGAATGTTTAAAGTTTTGATTTTGTGACATCAATGTGAACGGCTCTCCCTTTATACATGTATTGTGTATGTAAACGCCAATACATTCAACCTTTTTTTTCTTTTTTTAAAGAATCTTGATGAAGGAATAGAATGTATATTTTATCGAGGTATGTATAAAGATTATATATGACGGTAAAGGTGAAATAATTAATATTCTGAAAATGGTAAATTATGGCAAAAGATATGGGAGAGCAGCTCGCACGTGACGTCGCAAAATCAAAATTCTTAACATTCATAACCCCGTTTTTCTTTTGGGGATTGTAAACCAACATTGAGCAACAAGGTGTTCATAGTGCTTATACCGAGTGAGTCAGAAAAAACTAGACACCAAGAAAAATGTCAATAAAAATAAAACCAATTTATAAACTCCAAATTATTATACATATTCCGAAAGAGCAACTTTTCCCGCATTTTCGGTACCAAGTTTGTGTGTTATATCTCTACGCTTGGATGAACACGGCGCATTGTTTGCGACCATGTAAATTTCGAATTGTGCAAAAGTGGAAGTAAAATCACAACAACAAAAAGTAAAAAAAAAAGCAACTCCATCGTGATTAAAATAGCATAACTTTTCTAACGAAAATGTCTTGCGCTTAATAACTTCGCAGGGGTATTATAATACATAATACATTTTGTGTGAAAATGAGATAGACCTGCAGAGTCAGGCATGAGTGAGCACACGTCAAAGACAAAATAATCACTTTTCAAAAGTATTAGAGGCCTTTTTAGACCAATTCGTGGATTGCTTGACAAATTAATCTAATTTTTACACAGAATCTAGCCGATAACTGTGGCAACACCCTTGTCAAATTATTTGGCTCAAAACATGTTCCTTAAAAAGTTATGCTATATTACTCAGGATGGAGTTGCTTTTTTGTCCGCTTTTGTTGTTTCAATCTTATCCCCACTCTTGCACAATTCGAAATTTGATTTGATTTGATTTGACTTTATTTTACATATTTCACAAAGGTACAAACAACAATATCAAAAGACTCGAGATAATACAAATCAGACATGACATAATCATTAATCTAAATTAAAGAAAACAGCGATTTGGATTTAAAGACAATTCAAAAAAGTGAAATATGAGGGAACCTGCATAAAAAAGCAAAGCTTGTTAAGTCTGCAGGATCCAGAAAAAATATCAGTCTTAATGTGTAGGAGAGGACACGTAAATAAATTGATTATAACGGTAATGCCAAAATACAACAATTGTGAATATGTAAAGAATAGGAAAAAATTTGAAAGAAGTTTGCCACCATTACTCTACGACTATTATTTAGGGGAGAGCGGGGTTATATGGAACATTTTTCACAAAAATGGCCGTAAAACAAAAGCGGATTTATTTCAAGAAACAATAAACATCAGCATCTGTGTAGTGACTATCAGTATGCTACAAATGTACCCCAATAAAATTCTATTTATTTTTTATCTTTTTTTTTTTTTTTTTTTTTTTTTTTTTTTATCTTTTTTTTTTTTTTTTTTTTTTTTTTTTAATCTCTTTTTTAAAGCGTAAAGTGGATGGTTTTTCCGGAAAAAAAATCCATCCTTCAACAAACCTGTCAAGTGTTCCAACTAACCCCGGACACGGCGTTAGTTGGAACAAGGTATGGGGTAAGTTATGAACATTGTGCATGGTATCTTCAGAATATTATTTATACTACGTACTTTCATTATTGATGGGTTACTACTTGCTTTATGATTCCAATAAGATTATTAAAGGTTGGTGTTCAAATTCTTTTTTACTTCATGTTTTATTACACTTGATAGCATGCCAGTCACATACAAGATATTCTAAGTCCTGTGAAGTAGCATTCTGCAATATATTTTATTAAACCAAAATAAAATGTCCAATGTGCACTAATGTACATGTATAGAATATTTCGGAACACTTAATTGAACTATAATGATTTTTATTTTTTTATTACACTGCAAACCTATTACTTAGTACATGTTCCAACTAACCCCGTTCAAAATGTTCCAACTAACCCCAGAGGTCCATTTGACATTTGTAAGCCTTACAGCACAAAAAAGGGACAACAACATGGCATATATTTACACTTTGTTTTGTAGCTTGATATATAACTGTTTGCTATACTCAAAAACTGGCAAACATAATTTATGATCTTCTCTGAGTTAACTAAAACATTTGTAAAAATGACAAGATTTACTCAGAGTGTGAAAACAAAACACTTTGCTTCTAAACTTCATGAGGCTTGAAGCAAATTTGTGCTGTCTAAAATGTTGGTGGATGGCAGTTGCTAATAGCAACAACTTGAGACGGTATAAGATGCATAAATATATTTATTGTCTTTAAAGAAAATTGCAATGTTTCAACTTACCCCGTGTTCCAACTAACCCCACTCTCCCCTACTACTCAGCCAGAGCGTATTAACAAAGTACATGGAAATAAAAGTTTATACAGGGAAATTATAAGAATAAATTGATCAGCATTGCTTTCAATTTACGTTTGAAAATATTAAGTGAGGCACTATGTACCATATCATGGGGAAGATCGTTCCAAAACCTGGGCCCTTCAAAAGCAATTGTTCTCTGAGCAAGGAGAGTGCGAGTACGTGGAAGGTGATAGGAGTCACTTAGCCGCGTGGGATATGTGTGGATTAGATTGTTCCTTTGAAACATAGAAGCAAAAATATCAGGCAATTCATCTTTTGAAAGTTGAAACATGAATATACCAACTTGAAATGCATAAAAATCAGAAATTTTGAGTACTTTATTTTTGAAAAATAATGGATTTGTATGGGAATAAAAACCAACTTGATTGACAACCCTAATTGACATGTTCGCAATCAATACGTCGCGTTCATCTATTGCGTAAAGATATAACACACAAAATAGGTACCAAAAGATGCGGGAAGAGTTAGTCTTTCAGAAAATGTATAATAATTTAGGGCCCATTGATTGGTTTTCTTTTTATTGACATTTTTCTAGGTGTTTAGTTTTTTCTCACTTACTCGGTATATTGGTTAAAATCTCCCCAACTTTAACCAAGTTTGGGCACTTAAAGTAGTAATTGCTCATATTTGAGTAATAATTACTTTAACCAACAACCAATGGTTACCCAACTAGAGTCCACTAGAATTATCCAACATGCTAAGTTTGTTTATATGCCAGCCGCGTTATCTGCAACAGAGGTAGTTTTGCATAAACGATAATATTCACGATATTAAGGAAATATTAATAGATAAAATGTTAAATGGGTTATGTGTTTTCCACGGCGATCTCATTACAAAACAATTGGAATATATTACATCCCTTTGAATTTACACTATAGGCCTATATAACTTTGAAATAGTATAAACAGTCCGATCGAGGAAATTCATGACTGCGTAGATTGCATAGTTCTTGATATTATCATATAATATTGTGTGAAGTGTAAAAATAATAATTTGTATGTAGCCTTTTCAAATTCTCAACCATTATGTGAGAGGTACTATGTTCTTCAATTCGTGACAGACTTATTTGTATAAAACAATATATTCTATTCGACTTGAATAAAAGCCACCATGTCTAAAATATATGAATGGTTAATAAATTATGATTATAGTGACTATGTACATTATAGTTCCGTACATAAATAAAATCATAGGCTAATTCATATTGAAATATACTGTAATAGTCAAATTGGAATATCATAACACTATACAATATTTCATAGAGAGCTCATACACAGTGTGGACCAGTTCGGTCTTCATTCCCCTCAAAGAGCTTTGGTCCATTTAATTCTGGGTCGAGAGACATCGTTACTCCGGTGTTTGCTTTGGGAAGACCCTTCCATAACGTTTTGATTGTATATGTCCATGATGTCTGGATAGTGGTCTGTTACCATGGTTACGAAGTGTCACTTCTGCGCTATCAGCACTACTACAAGAACTATTTTCTTCCTGAAGACCGGCAAAATGTCCTTCGATACTTGATGAATCCCTTTCCAAATCAACAAAGGTGTTAGCAACACGGTTTTGGGCACCAGGACTTGATGAATCGCTCTCAGGATCCACAGTCGCAACATCCCCAAAAACCTCTTGTTGGGGAACTTCGCAACTCTTTGAGGCCTCCATACCGTCGTCGTCGTCAGAACTTCTATGTTCGCTGTCATCCACCACTTCGTCTGTTTCGACTCCTTGGCCGATGGAGATGCCCTCAAGTTCAGACAATGCATGGAGCAGACATTCTGGTTGGAGGTGGATCTTTGCGAATCCAGGTGTTTCCTGGAGGATGTCCTGGACTTTAGCTCCAAGCTAACCATAAAACAAATAAGTGACAAGAACTTTATTCAAAGGTTAACTTATTTAGCGAAAATTTGTCTTCAAGCAAGTATGATACAGTTTCTTACACGGCCGGGGGAGGGGGGTTCCCCAAGTCGTTTGCAAGCTATGAACAACCTTACAAGTGACTGGTGCGTGTTCGTGGGTGCTATACTAATCACTTTCTCAATCATTTAGCACAAAGAACTGATCACCAGTCGTTCGTACAGTAATGTGTTCGTAACTTACGAAAGACTTGGTGAAACACCACCCATGTACAATTTATTGATGAGACTATAAGACAAAATCCACCTCTCTCTCTCTCTCTCTCTCTCTCTCTCTCTCAATATGAAGAGTTTGGTTCAAAAAGGTACTTCATTCCACTTTTGGTTATTTAGAGTAAATGACTGAGTTTTATTTTACCACTATCCCTTGTTCATTATATCTTCAAACTTGTTTAACAAACTTGAGGTAATTCAAAAATGATAGGGCCTAAATAATTACCATTACTTTTATAATGATTTTTTTAAGTCCTTTAATCTGATGAGAATGGTTGAAATGAAGGTTTAATGCCTCTTCCTTTGAAACGTCGTTTTCTTGAGGTAATTCAGAAATGATAAGGCCTAAGTAATGACCATAATTTTTGTAATGATTTTTTTTTAAAGTCCTTAAATCTGATGAGAATGGTTAAAATGAAGGTTCAGTGCCTCTTCCTTTGAAACGTCGTTTTCTTGAGGTAATTCAAAAATGATAAGGCCTAAGTAATTAACCATTATTTTTTTAATGATTTTTTTTTAAAGTCCCTGAATCTGATGAGAATGGTTGAAATGAAGATTCAGTACCTCTTCCTTTGAAACGTCATTTCCAACCAGGATGTTACTAGCGCCTGTAGTGACAGCTAATTTTGAACTTTGAACTTGGCTGGTTGAGCACTCCATATTGCACACTTTTGATACTAACTCTTGTACATCAACCTGAACCATCTGTTTAAAATAAGAGAATACATAATATTGAGGGCTTAAAGCCAAAACAGTTTATGTCCATTTTTGGAAAAATTTAGTTATGTCCACCACATTCCTATATATGCATATGTGTTTGTGTGCCCGAACTGTATATGCCCTCACAGGACTCCTACATAGACAGTTCTGACAATCAATATCCTGTGAGGATATATGCAGTTGTTACAGACAAAATGTACATTGATATGCAGAAATTTGGTGCACTTATAAAATGGACAGAAGACTGTTCTGGCTTTTTTAAAAGCCAGAACAGTCTTAAAAGCCCTCCATATGAGGGTTAGTTCAAAGCTACTATCTCAAATACTATGACTAAAACACCCTAAAAAAACAAATAAACCAAACAAACAAACAAACAAAAAGAAAAAGAAAAAGGAAAGAAGAAGAAGGGTCATGAAAAAAAAGTTACGGCTTCGGAAATATAAAGTATGTTGGCGCCCTTTCATAACTTGCCTGTGTAAATCATCCCACATCAACACATGAGGAAGTAATTATCCATTTGTGGTTTTCCATGTAAAACAATGCAATCAATCATCATGAATAAATCAATCTAACCATATCTACATTATAGGCAATAGGCCTAAATATTCACTTTTTTCTTTGTTGTTGTTGTGAATGAATTCATAAAAGAGATCCTTCAAAATGGATCCTACCACTTTCATGGAGTTTTTGTTTGCTGTTTTTGTTTTGTTTTGTTTTTGTTGTTTGGGTTTTTTTTTTTTTTTTTTTTTTTTTTTTTTTTTTTTTTTTTTTTTTTTTAACAATAGACCTATATTCAATCTTTTATTTTGTTGTTGTTGTAAATGAATTAATAAATGAGGACCTTCAAAGTGGATCCTACCACTTTAATATAAAGGCCTGGATTAGTTTTCTGTTTATTTCATCACTTTTTCTTACCTCACTCCCCTTCACGTCAATTCGAAATCCCTGTTCTTGTGTTGAGATAACACACCTTACTCCATGAGATACACGTAGTGTAAACTGGGCACATAAAAAAATGTTATTAATTTATCGTTAAAATCTCAGTGAAATTAAACTCGAAACCCTAAAGTTTTTAAAATACAGAGAAGAATGTACACTTTTGATATAAGACATAATATACTAAATATATAATCACATACTTATATTTTCCTTGAATTATGAGGAAGCCATAAATCTGGCACATGACTGAAAATGGCTATCTAAATGTGAATTTTTATTGTTGAATATTCAGCCCCCGCACCCACTTTCATTTACGGTCCGCAGCCCCTGTGGGCATAATATTTTTTAACGAAAAATTGCGAAATATAGAGAATCAGTATTTGCTTGAGCTTATCATTTTGCACTCTATTATTTGTTATTTTTCTACGAAATTCAATACTTGGTCCACACTATTATTTTTATTATGACATGTTGTATGATGGATATTATTTTCGTGTATTCATGATCATCAAAATTCATAGAAATTCAAATAGTCGATGGATCAACTATATCTATTTTTCAGTTGACAATTAGGTTTCACTTTTCATTGTAACTTCCGATTTGAATTTTGATTTATTATAAACACTTGATTAATTAGTTTCGTATTATTCAATGTTGGCATATCTTTTTGAGTCAACCCATTCACGAACCTTGTCACTGTCGGTTGTTCGGATGTACTCGGACATCGTTCGGGCATCCATCGGATTCGGATGAGCATCGATGGCCTTAATACAATCTCCGACATGTAGTCTCGATTCAGACTTTGTTGACTTGACGCTATTTGATCACAATTATAAAGACTCATTAAAGAAAGAAATCCCTTTCATATTCATATCAATATGTTATGGGTTGTTTTAAATCCTGTGCAAAACAAGAATAAATGGCATGAAAATGAATTTTAGAATTCTTAAAATAATCAATGAAATATAACTAGTTCAATGTGTTTTTGAATGGCGAGACAAAATTTTTTACTTTTGACAGGATATCTTTTTAATGATTAAAATTAGTTTCAATACTATCATATATATTTTGAAACATAATGCATTTGGCTGTGATGTTAGTGATGGGAAAATAGAATTATCGAATTTAAGGAAATCCATAATTCGTTCAAAAACTTTATTTCTATGGTTGATATAGTTTGGCACTTTTACCATGCTTTTACCCATTCGTGATGGTCCTCAACGAGGTCATGTTTGATAGCACGATACGAAACTACAAAAACTCAAAACAACAATGAAAAATACAAGTACAAAATAAGTATAGGGCCTACCTCATATTGCTCCTATACTAAAGAACACTTCTTCTAAAGTACATATTTCTTCTAAAGTATACTTCTTCTAAAGTAAAATATACTTCTTCTAAAGTGAAATATACTTATTTTAAAGTGAATTGTAATTCTTCTTAAGTATCCTTCGTATAATGTATACTTCTTCTCAAGTATACTTCTACAGAATAATTATTTAACAGTATATTTTGCATTCGTGCACATATACCCTATGCACCAAATCGGCTTAGAAAAGGACTCCAGGCCGAAATTGAAATGTTCTGAAAAGTAAAGTAAAATTTAACAAGCACTACACAGAAAATTTCATCCAAATCGGATGAAAAATAACAAAGTTAAGCATTTTTTTTTTAGTTTTTAATTTTCCCGCTATAACAGTTCATGGCATAGTCTCATGTAAATTCAATGAGCAGGTTGATGATGTCACAGCTCCACTATTTCTTGGTATTTTATTATATGAAATCGTTTTTTTTTTTTCCTCCATTTTTCATACATTGCGTATACAAATAATATCCCTCATATTGAAATAAGTAAAAGCAATTATGACCTTTAACATTCCACAATGAGTAATCCCTGTTTTAATGTTCTTGGAGCATAAAATCTGAATAATTGGTATTTCATAATAATGAAATAAAAGGGAAGTAGTTGAGCTGTGACATCATCAGCTTGCTCATTGAATATGCATGAGACTATGCCAAGAACTTTTTCATTGAAAAAATTCAAAACCTAAGAAATTCATAATATAATAATAATAACAATAATAAAAATATTTATAAAGCGCAACATATCCATCTCAAGAGATGCTCAAGGCGCATACAGATAGCAAAAAAAAATAACAAACTAAACATAAGAATAAAGAACTAGACTGTAAACTGCTGGTATGATTTAGCAGTATAGTTTTCGGTGTCGTGCTTGTAAAATTTTACTCTATTTTACTAACAAACTCCAGCCTGAAGTCGTCCTTTAATACTTTCCCCCTAAATTTCACATTCTATATATGTGAAACTAAAATTAATCTTTATAAATTAAAATACTCACTATACGAGACCATTGTAGTCTACCAAGGTAGTATCCATTAGCTCATCTTTAGTGTATCGGCCTAATGGATCACTTTCCAATATGGAACTGTTTAACAATTAAAACAATAAAAAAAGTAATCCGACTCGACTTGATGTTAATTTTATCGTTATTGTATTCTTTTCTTAATCATAAAATTATGAAATTATAAAAGTTATATGGTAACAGCCAAATTGTGGTAACTTAGCGTTAATTAATGACAAAGTGAGGGGAAAATGAAGGCGAGTGGGCAAACATTATACTGATAAAAGGTAACAGGAAATAATGAGAGAGAGAAAGAGAGAAAGGGGGGGGGGGGAAAGACAGAGAATGCGGAAGGGGGTAAAATAATAAATAATGTTATAGAGGGATAAAGAGCAAACATAGACAAGGAGAGAGGCAATGAGATGCGGAACATGCATACATAAACTGCTCTGGGGATGGGAAGAAGAGAGGAGAGAGTGAGAGGGGGAATAAAAAACAAATGATACAAAGAGAGATAAATAGACAGCATTAAGGGGATGAAATTAATAATGACGGATTAACATACAGGGGGGGGGGGACAAAGACATTAAGGGGGCATGAGTCCGTGTAGGTGAGGAGATTATGAAATTCCATTTCGAACCTGCAATTGCATGTCTCATATGATCTCAGGCTGGCTGGTTCAGACATATCTGAAAAATCAGTCGAGCTCGATGAGGTCGATGATGATGACGACGACAATGATTCAGATCGCACTAATTCCTCACTCTTACCCACTTCTTTGTCTTCTTTATTTTTCGAAGAAGCCGCCGCGTGTGTCTCCCTCGTTTCTGCTGATATAGTGGGGGAAGTCGATACTTTGTCTTTCGGTTTCTATGTAAGAAATTAAATAAGGGGGATTATGCTAACCACGATGACAATGGTCCATTTTAATTTCAACATCATATTCAAACGTCATTATATACATTGTGTTGTTTAATTATCTAACTTTATATCATTTCCCTGTAATACAGTATTATAAAGTTTGAATAAGTGGAATTCGTTTACCACAATAGTCCACTTTCTTTTCGACATCATACTCAAATGTCATTACATTGATTAGTTTTTTTTTTTTTTTTTTTTTTTGGTGGTCTAAATCGTTTTTTTTTTCTTCTAAATCATTATACAGTATTATCAAGCTTGAAGGCCTCCATAATGCTATTCTTAAGTATATAATTGGTGTGGTGGTAAAAGAGACGGTTGAGATGTTATGACAAAATACCTCTGTCTTCAAAAGAATCAATTAGTAAGGCAAAATCACAGTGGTAATTAAAAGAAAGAAAGAATAATAA
>CALNVZ010003432.1:31476968-31498788 GCA_940671915.1 Paracentrotus lividus
CAATTACACAATTATTGAAGGTTCTCAGAATTCTGAGAGTTAAAAAGAAGAAATCAAACTACCATAACAACATCCATACATTGTGTTGTGTAATAGCAACATCTCAAAAGTTATTGCTGGCTACTTGAGTGCATATAACTACAATGATTCTTAGTATAAATTGCTCCCACCATGACTACTACTACTGGAGATGGTACACTTATAGTCATCTTCCCTGTCCTTTCCACTTTCAGCAATATATGTCGCTATACATTTGTAGTTTCTCAGAGTATTAAGTCTAACCCATCATAAATTGGCACATAATGCCCTTCCCAAATAAATCTGCCTTCTGTAATCTTGTGTTTCTGCTTTCAGCAACGCCTAGTCTCATCCCACTCCAACAGCTACCTGTCTGTGATCCCTGTGACATTCAATTCTGCTTGCCACTGCGTGCCCTCCGACCTTCAATTCTGCTTACCGCTGCGTGCTCTTCGACCTTTAATTCTGCTTGCTAACTCCACTTGATAGCACTGCATCATCAGGTATGTATTGATTGATATTGATAAATATTGATAAATACCTTGTATTAACTAAGAAATTAATCTCAAATTCAAGACCTCAAGTTGACAATTAAGAGATTTTTAAAACATACCGTCAAGTTCTAAGGATTGTTCATTTTAAAATCAAATGTCCGTTTGGATCCTGAGCAAATGGAAAATGCTATGACTTTGCCACTTGCAGCGGTAATTCTAGGATTTTTTTCAATCGGGGGAATTCCTCCTTTTTGAAAATTCCACCTCTATTCAAAAGTATATAGCCAATCTTCATTTTAGCATTTTTGCCAATTCTTCATTTTTTAAGCATACTTCATCCTGCTATGAGCCTGCAACCCCAATGCGGTCAAAAGAGAATTTCTTTCAAAATAATCATCTAAAACGAAGAATTTTAAGGCCTTAATTTAACAAGGAAATAATTGGTTATCTATTTAAAATTTGCACATACAATGCTGATCTAGGGCTATTTTTACGAATGAAAAAGCAAGTTTTCAATATCATATTTGCTTGATGATAATGAATATTACAAAAAGTGTGCTTGGGTAAATTTTAGAATACCCTACCATTTTTATAGTCTTGTGTCAAGTCTTGCCCTTCCCCAAAATAATCTGCCTTCTGTAATCTTGTGTTTCTGCTTTCAGCAACGCCTAGTCTCATCCCACTCTAACAGCTACCTGTCTATGATTCCTCTGACATTCAATTCTGCTTGCCACTGCGTGCCCTCCGACCTTCAATTCTGCTTACCGCTGCGTGCTCTTCGACCTTTAATTCTGCTTGCTAACTCCACTTGATAGCACTGGATCATCAGGTATGTAATACCTTCCGATATTGTCTAACCATTACATTATCCTTTTTTCTGACCATCTGGGCAATGTGGGGGAATTTATGTCTCGCATTCATGTGCTTTGAAAGCCATTATCCAAAATTATTGTCACCCTGCACGTCAAGTCGGCTTTTAAGTCGCATAGGCCTATTTTAAGCTAGGGGTGAATTTTAAACCATTGTGGATTTTCTTCAAAAATGGTTGATAAATACCTTTATCTAACTAAGAAATTAATCTCAAATTCAAGACCTCAAGTTGACAATTACGAGATTTTTAAAACATACCGTCAAATTCTAAGGGATTGTTCATTTTAAAATCAAATGTCCTGTTTTGGATCCTGAGCAAATGGAAAATGCTATGACTTTGCCACTTGCAGCGCGTAATTCTAGGATTTTTTTCAATCGGGGGAATTCCTCCTTTTGAAAATTCCACCTCTATTCAAAAGTATATAGCCAATTCTTCCATTTTTAGCATTTTCCTCCTTTTTGGCTTGACCATAATCTCATGCCTGTAAGCAACAATGTTGCCAAAGAGAATTTCTTTCAAAATAATCATCTAAACGAAAGAATTTTAAGGCCTAATTTAAGAAGGAAATAATTGGTTATCTATTTAGAAAAATTGGCACATACAATGCTGATCTAGACCTATTTTTACGAATGAAAAAGCAAGTTTCAATATCATATTTGCATTGATGATAATAATATTACAAAAAGTGTGCTTGGTAAATTTTAGAATACCCTACCATTTTTATAGTCTTGTGTCAAGTCTTGCTTGAATGATTTTCAATGGGTATTGTGCGTCGTTCTTTAAAAGACTTGATGTGAGTCTATGTTTAGTGGTAGGGTATTCTAAAAGAACTCCAAGTGCTTCATTGGATTGACCATTTCTGCAGTCAAATGACTAGTGCCAGGAATCAAGGCCTACTAAGCTATCATTTGGGCTATTGACAGACCTTGTAATGACCACACTAGTTGACAATACGACTGGACATAGAAATGGGATTTTCATTCAGTTTTTCTGCTTGAAAAAGAGAAATGTCACTCTGCTCTCAACAATGTTTTTGTAGTCTGTGAGTAAAATCTGAGAAGTTTCTTTATTGGAATATGTTTCGAAGTCTTTTCCAAACATACATCGATAGTATTTCCTCAAATATTTGTGTATCTTTGCCCAGTTTTAGGGCTCCAAAGTGCTAATTAGCTTTAATATCATTCATTTGTGTACTATTCTTGCTTAACAATGTATTTCACACAAGAATGACCCCTACAAATGGCAAAGTCATAGCTTTATCTAATAGTTCAGGATCCAGAAATTGGACACTTAATTTCAATATGAACAGCCCCCTTATTAGAACAGAGCCAATAAATCCAAGGCATTCCTTTTTATCTCATCACTTAGACATGTATGTATTATGTAATAATCAATTCAATGTTATTGTAATTGTTAATTTTTTTGCAATTAAATAAACAGTGCTCATCTGACATCACTCCTGCAAATGTTCACTGAGGTGAAATCATTGACTTTTCCGATGTCAATACCGATATGAAAAGGTTTGGTGTAAATTATTTTCCTTTCTGATGGATGAAGCCATTTGGAACAATCATTTTACTGGGCATTTTCACATCGGTTCAATTCTCAAAGGTCAGTGGTTTCACACCACTGAAAATTTTCAGGAATTATGTCACATGATTACCCAAATGTAGTGTGTATTCTGTTGGCGAAAATTAACATTCAATTAATTATAGCATAAAATATAAAACTGATCAGATATAAAGGAAATGGCTTGGATTTATTGCCTCTGCTTTAATAAATTTGAACACCACTGGACGTAATTCATAGAATCTATAAACCAAAGTCAATCATTATACTCAATTTTCTAAACATATTTTTGCCGAACTTCCCTTTTCTACCAAATTCAAAATCCAAAATACCTCTTCACCTTTGATGATCAGACTGGAACCGTATCAAAATAAAGCTGATAATATGTACATGTACTTTCTGAAAATACACAGTCACAGTCACAACTGTGATATCATCCATTCGCTTCTCTGTAGGATTTCTTACAGAGATAATGGCTGCAATCCCAAATTCATTCTCCATCTGCCCCCCCCCCCCACAAATGCATGCTCAATCTGCCATCCCAATTGCATGCTCTATCATCTTCCATCCCAATTGCATGCTCTATCATCTTCCATAAAAATGGCATATTATTAATATTATTATTATTTAGGAGCACACGCTCAATGCTCAAGATTCCCTTCCAAACACTCGCACCATCTACACGAATGGCTTAATTATCTTCAACCGCATGCGTCAACGGTACGCAGGTCTGATTTGGAGGACTTTGCGACACTTTCACCCATAAACATCTCCACCCAATGTGAGTACAGACACTATCCCAAACAGTCACTTTCAAAATCAAAATCAGTAGGTGAGAGGATGCATTCCCTGTATGGGCAATGCATCCTCTCACCACCAGACTTCTTCATCAATAACAGTCATTTCTCCAACCACAGGAACGTAAGGGCTCACTTCAAAACTCAACCAGCGGTTGACCCCCCGGCTCTGGCGTTTCTGGCCGGTTGCCATTGTCATAACAATAGTAACCGGTCAGAACACCGGTTGAGTTTTGAAGTGTTCCCTAACACAAAATATGTGCAACATCAGTTCAAGACATGTACCGGTACAATAAAATCCTTTCACCATGCCTTCAACAAACACTCCATGTAGCCAAACTAATTGTACCTGATGATTTTGCTAACACTTTCACCTTTTATTGTCCAACACTATCATTAACATTTAACCCATACCCAAATCTTCATATCAGAATGATGTTTATATAGATTTAATTCTTTCTTATTCCAGATTATCCATGCTAGCACAATACCTGGAAACAGGGGACCTGGATGCAGCCATGGCAATATTGAATCACCCGACGGTAACTAACGTGACGTTATCAGAAGTCTTGACCACCATCAGAAAACACAAGGAGGAAGTACACTCCCCCTGCGATTCCCTCATTCACATATGTCATCACTCACAAGTGAAGCGGGTATGGGAGCAAGGGAACAACCTCTCAAGAGGAGTGTAGTGGGAAGTATCGTGGCAGTATTCAAAGAATTCGAATGCACTTATAGGTCACTCCCCTCACAGTGGTTGTTCATTCATTCGCATATCTCTTTACCAGTGAGCGATTATGGGGAGCAAGTGAAAAACCAGAGCCAGGGTAATGTTGAAGATTTGACAAGGCCACAGTACTATGGGGACTAAGTGCAGGTAGGTCCATGTAGATGTATATAACGATGGCTAACAAATCTGTGTAAAGAAGTAATGCTTTATTAAATATTACATGTACATGTATGGGATGGTAGTTATAACCTGACTTGTACACTGCGCTAATAATCAGGGAGCAAATTTATTTCAGATATACAAGTGCATTGCGTTAATAAATGAACAAAAAGTGATGCAGCCCATGATTGAATGAATGAACATTGTTTTGATATTTATCACTTATAAACCACAAGTTCCCAAGGAAATGTAAATTAAGGGCCAAATAGCCAATCATTGTGGTTGCTCAAGTCGCAAAGGTCATTCAAGGGATTTTGATTTTAAGCGCATGTGCATAAAATCGGTACAAATTTGAAAGTACATGTACTATATAAACAACAAAAAAAGCAAGATCATGGTCAGAAACTAAAACATGAAGAGGAATCTCAGGTACATGTATTTGAATTACCCAATAACCACATGGGATGCGTTGGAGATGGATAGAGAAATGGTCATGGTGGTTAAGTTTCAGGGTTTGTGAGGTTTCTCATGGGACATTATAGTACATGGTAGTGATGGTACAGTTGGCTGAATAACGTGTTAAATTGGCATTACTGATAGTACACTATGCGAGATTATGAAAGAATACAGCTTGTTTTAGCACTGATTTTACAAGGTTACATTTCCTGATCATATACAAATGTTGGTAAATTTGTTCTCTATAATAAGCCCATGTCTGTAAAAACGGGGCCTGTCAATATTTTGAAATAAAATTCCTACAAAATTTTAAATACTCATTTCCAAACTGAATTCATGAAATCAGTAGCTGTCAATTACATTTCAACCAGTCTTCATTAGTGCTGAGGGATATTTTGTGTATGTTTGCACTTGTAAACAGATATACCAGTAGGTAAATGCTGGTTTACTTTTTGTTTACACATGTGTTTATATTTGTGAGTTAAGTACACTCCTATCATAAGCACAGTGTCTAATTACACATAAATACGGTAAAACCTAGAGTATCATTAAACCAAGTATGCAGGAGTCATCTGTGTGCAGTAGTGATTTATGGAAATTCTACGTCTACTGCATACATGGTACTAGGACTACATGCATGGCAATAAATACTTCATTTAAAAACGGATAAAGACCATTTTTGTTTGACCTGCAGAAGAGGGATAGAAGAGTTGGCTATGAATAGGAAAATACATGTATATTAGGGTAGCACTAGCTTTGTACTCCTGAAATGATAGCTGATTGTTCACTTTGTAAATGTTCTTGAGATAAAGATTGTCACAAAGAAAATCCTCTTTGTGTACTGTAGCAAATTTATTGAATGTGGCATTTATTCATGTTAGAAAATGAAGTCTTAAAGCGTTCAGTCTGAACTTCGAAGGAATTGGCCAGCCATGAAATTATGACAGAAAAAATGTCTTACCAAGGCCAATTTTCATCTGGGTACTTGGTTAACTTATGTACAATGGTGTCATTGTCTTTTATTGGCCACTGGCACAGGCGGGAGCGATATCTTATCCATATTCTTACCATCCTGCATAACCCTTCAACCATTTCCCCTCAAGAACACCATGTAAATGTTTGTCCACCACAATATCGTACATCAAGTGAGCATGATTTCAACACGTAAACAAATCCCAAGGGCCCTTGGAATTTATTTAGAATTTTCATTATTGATGAGATATCCACGCATAATAGGATTTGCACATGTCTTTACCCATCATACCCCCCTGACTTCTATACAACCTCATGTACAGGTAACCCCCTTCATCTGGCCAGACGCAACACATGGCATCTATCTCTGGTTCCGAAAAACTCTGGATCCGCCACAGCATATTGTGAATAGGCGTATCAATTTTAATAGGTGTTCGAGTCCAAGATCTGTGATTTCTAAAGAATGGATGCATATTTTAAAGATATACATCAGTGTATATGTTAATTTTGGCAATCAGATGAAAAAAACTTACTTGGTATCGAATTCGATGAAGGTCAGAAGACGCCCTCCAGGGCCACATCCAATAATGAGTATGTTTGTTCCTGGCCTTTGCTCTACAGACTCAATTGTATTTGATGAGCTACCACAATCGTCACCAGCTACAGAACACTTGAGATTACTATCATTCAGCTCCCACATGAACAGTTCCTTAGCGCTCTGTTAGAGATTTAAGAGAATATTGATATTTTAAGTATGATGATTCTACTGAAACATGACTTTAATAAATTAGTGTGTATCAACAAAATATTACAATCGGAAAACAATCAAATTGATATTCTTCTTTATATGTTTTCGTTTCATTTGGTGAGGTAGATCTTGAGATTTGAATATGTTCTTATGAGATAAAATTGAGCTAAACTTTTGTTTTATATACAGAGAAAAGTGTATCAGCAAGAAAAATCTTTT
This sequence comes from Paracentrotus lividus, assembly GCA_940671915.1. Taxonomy (NCBI): domain Eukaryota; kingdom Metazoa; phylum Echinodermata; class Echinoidea; order Camarodonta; family Echinidae; genus Paracentrotus; species Paracentrotus lividus. The sequence goes on from CALNVZ010003432.1 coordinate 31,484,005, forward strand.
CCCTTTAATATGATGCCACATATAGGGGAGAGCGGGGTGATATGGAACATTTTTCACAAAAATGGCCGTAAAACAAGAACGGATTTTATTCAAGAAACAATAAACAATCAGCTTGAGTGTATATCTGCAAATCCACCTTAATCAAGATCATGTCAAGTGTTCCAACTAACCCCGCATGTGGGATTAGTTGGAACATGGTATGGGGTAAGTTGAAACATTGTGCATGGTCTCTTATGAATTATATTTAAACTACCTACAACAATGTTGCATGGGTTCAGCGAACTTGCTTTATAGATTCCAGTTCAAATATTAAAGATTGGTGTTCAGATTTGTTTAAAACTTAAAAAAAAAAAAAATATGTTTTTGATGAAACCTGTTTACTTAGTACATGTTCCAACTAACCCCCTTCATAATGTTCCAACTAACCCCAGAGGCCCATTGGACATTCGTAAGCTTACAACACAAAAGAGAGACAACAACATGGCATGCATTTAACCTTGTTTTGTAGCTTGGTGTTAACTGTTTGTTGTACTAAAAAAACTGGCCAATTTAATTTATGAACTTCTCTGAGATAATAAAACATTTGTAAAAGTAACAAAAATTACTCAGAAGATGAAAAAACAAACATTGCTTTCTAACCTCAAGAGGCTTGAAGCACATGTGCTGTCTAAAATGTGGTGGATGGCAGTTGCTAATAGCAACAACTAGAGGGTAGATTTGCATAAATATATTTATAGCTGTTATAAGAAAATTACAATGTTCCAACTACCCCCACTCCTACAGTACATACTATCATGTAAAAAAAATCGATGCCAAAATTATTATTATTACTTTTCTTTTGTGGTGGCATTCAAGGAAGGAAAAGCAGTATATATATATTTTTTTTTTAAAGTACATATCAATTCTACTCTATGTAAAATGTAAAGTTAACGTATACCAATGTGTGGCATTGAATCGTAATTAAACAAGGCGCGTCCATTATCTAAGAGGCCAGACGCAACAAAGTGACGTTGGAAATACGGCTGAGAAGCGCAGAAATCTATACAGCTGACTGCAATAACAAAAACTCGCGTAAAGGCCTCGTCACACCGAGTCCGGTCCGGTGAACGGTACGGCAAACCGTCTCAAATCGCTCCAAGAGCGATCCCATAAAAACCGTACTGATTGCCGTTCCGGCTAGTACGGTATAGCCCGTGTTTGTTGTGACCAGTCTCATTACAATAGTACACGGCCGATTCATTTCGACCGTTTTTGCCCATTGTTGAACCGGAACGGGCCCGCGCCGTGACCCGGACCGGACTCAGTGTGACGAGGCCTTAAGAAGACTTCCCTGCATTCGAATGGTATCGCCCGTCCGGTGATGGAGCAAATACTGCGTGGAGGTGAAAGAAATTTATGAACTTTTCTCATGGTTTTAATTAGTAGATGCTTCAGACCAGATGGAAGAAAAAGACATTTTGGAAAGCCTATAACATGATTGTGCTGAAGTTGTAATCAGAACCTGTATTTTACATAGATTGATGCTCCAAACCAAGAGATCTCGCCAAGACGCCGTTCGCATTATTTTCTATGCGATATGCATGTGATTTGCGTAAACATTGACCAATCGGGAAAAGAGTCTCTTATAATAGTTCAAAGTGACAGGACTTTTTTTTAACCGATTGAAATAAATATACCATTAATGAAAAGCTGAGAATTCAACCTTTTAAAAACCGTGTGATCAATAAACTGTAATATAATTATGCGTCATTGAGGAGCAAGACTTTGAAGCGCATGAGCTGTTCTGGGCTCAAGATTGGCCATTGTACAGGAATATGATCTGACCAGGCTTTCAAATTGATAAAAGTGACAGGACTTTTTTTTCCCTTTGCAATAAGTTATTCCTATTTCTGAAAAATTCAGACTATGAGCGAACTCAATCAAATTGATCATTTCTTTGAAAGGGTAGTTGCTCGCCACAATAAAGAAAATAAAGTGAAAAACTGTCCAAAAACAAAAAAAGTAAATGGGAGCGTTCGCTTTGAGTAGAATGGTAGCGCCCTCTATCTCTTAAGTTTACAACTAGAATTGATATGTGTTTTTATTTCTTCCAGACAATACAACATAACAAACAATAAACGTACATTGTATTCATACTGCAGAGATAAATGTTCATACAACAAATCATAATATCAATTATATCACTGATTGATTGTATTAATCGATTTGAATAGTTCCCTCAGTACTATTTTTAGTACCTCTATCCACTGCCTGTATCATATAATCTTCTAATTGTTATACATGTGTCTTCTTAGATTTTTAAACAATACCGTACCATACGATTTCCCCCTAGATCTTTATGTACTTGCACAATTTGTATTGTCATGTGTGATTCGAGGAAATTGTGGTGTATAAAAGTGCTAAGCCAGAAACAGAAACAGTCTTACCAAACAAACGTTCTGTAATTTGTACCTCAAACATGTATAACAAATAAAGATGTACAAAACACCTGTCAGTAAGAAGGTCTGATTGTACCTGATTTTTGTATTTGTACTGACAAAATGTATCAATTATAGTCTATGTTTCAATGTATTAATATTAAGAAAACATCGGTCGGCCTTTCATGTGCATATACAATTTAATTATGATTCTTGATTACAGAAATATAAAAACTGGTGTTCGTCAATATATACACTTTAATTATTTAAACGCAAATTTTCGTTTGATATAGCACGAAATATATAGTATTTATAAATTTTTGCACATTACATTTTAAAGAATGCTTACACTTTAATAAATTTTTTCTTGTAACGCCATAATAGCTCTCCAATTTACACATTATTTCTGGTATTTACTATAGCACCTTTCCTTACTTGTACCTTTTCTCAATTGTAATATTATTCTATAAGTTTTGTAACTGTTTTGTAAATATGTTTCTTATGTTTGTATTTGAATGTATACACATGGCCTCCTTGTAAAACCGTGCTTGAATACTGATGGAGCTACCCTAGTTTACCCTGTTTAAAGAAGACGAAATAAATAAACATCGGGGCGTACGATTTTCGTTCATATTATGATAGATAAAAGGGCAGAGGCTGACAGGAAATATAACAAACCAAAATGGGATCATCTCATGATTTTTTTTTCCATTTTCTATAAACTACACCCTCTATCTCTTATTTTCTTTCCCAAATGGGTTCCCCTGCATGGCCCTTTGTATAGGCCTACTCTTTGTCCAGTTGAACTATTGCTACTACAAGGGTGTGGAAAGTTTGCAAATTATCGATAAAAACTAATGACAGAAATAGTCTGGTGTACTTTCAATTATTAATCAGGCCAATTCAAGTATCTTATTTCCTTCTTTACTATGAAACTATAAAATGTGTAATTAATTAGCCCTATTTACTTTTAAACCATTTGCACATCCAGTAGGTTTATATTTTATGTGAAACAATTAATGGTATAAAATATTTTGTTTAAAAAATACAAACAAAATAAGCGAAAAACGATAGACAAAACAAAACAATAGTTCCATATACATGTATATAATGTAACTCCTACAAGGTTCGTCATAAAGGTGGAATATTCTTTTGTTTTGCTCTAGCAACATCATTTAAGTTGCCCTGACTTTAGTTTCTTGAATGTGTTTGTCCCTGCTTTCACTGTTCGGGACCCGTTCTATATATCTTGGACGTTTTCTCAACCCTTCTTGGGGACTATGTTTGAAAAAAAAAAAAATAATGTCAACCCCTTTTATTCCTCACTTTGGGACACCTTTTATTAAGCTCGGAGGGTGTGAGGTTGTTATTGTTACTGAGGGTTAGCATTGTCAAAAATCTAAACTTATTTCTCTTGTCTAGGGGAGGACTATATAGTAAAAAAAAATATATATAAATAAAAGGCCAATCTTAAACCCTTAATTATTATCATTTTCTGAAAATTTTGTTTCAGTCTTTATCACAAGTTTGTATAATGGTAATTTTAGTTTATCTTGAATTATTATTTACGCTTAGCTGAAATAAAAGTAACCCTACATTTTTGGGGAGACAGCAATTTCCATGATGTAAAGATGAATAAAATCGATTTCTAACCCCAATCAAAATCAACTTTGGCCCTTCCCTTAGACAACATGCAGACCTAAGCCTGTAACCGTTAACCTAGATTTAACTTAAAGAGCGGGATTGGCCAGGTAAACAAATGTGAAAGAGTAACTCATATTCTATCCTTTCATATTAGACTTAAACCTATGCTATGACATATAACTGAGCACTTGGGTTTAAAAAAAATGGTGTCAAAATTGCCTTGTACTGAGTTGAGACAAAAGCAATCCTTACATATTTTTAATAGTCCAAGTAATCTGCTTTCCTTTCAATGGACTCAGACAGACTAGCCCTCAGGCAATGAATGAATGATCAGAAAGCCAGGCCTCTGCCAATACTTGGTACAAGCTGATGTTGACAGAGGTTTTTAATAGCTCAAATACTCAGTCATCCGTGACAGCAAAGGTATGAATTTGGTATTACTGTAGAGAAGATAAGTTACCATTTCCCCATGAAATAAAAGTAAATAAAAGTATATTAGTATCACATAAGCTATAATATAACATTTCAATATGACGCTCTTAACGTTGAGATCATTTATTTATTTATTTTTTTGTTATTTTTTTTTTTTAAATACCTCCATAAACTCGGGAGAGTGAGCCAATTTATTTTGCCAATTAGCATGAAAGCCAGGAAGATTAGCTTTCTTCACATTAGAGCTGTTCACCAGGCCAGGTGACATCTTTGAACCCGGAAATGATCCATCGGTTGGGGAATTTCTATAGAATACAACAATAATAATTATGAATTAATTGCAGAAAAGAAACGAAACGAAAGAAAAGAAAAGAAAAAATCATTTTACAATATTAAGAACCGCAGTACATTGAACCAAAACACCGACTCAAAGGAACATACATGTAGAAGAATACAATTGATTATCAGTGATTATAATTGCATTTAACAAATATTTACATTCTTCCTTTTTACCTCATAAGTATTCTGGATGGCAATGAAAACAAAATTGCATAACCTGCTAAGAAAAAAGGCTATTTGTAGGCATCGATAGTTAGTGAAAATAAAATAGTAGAGAGAACAAAAAAAAAAAAAAAAAAAAAAAAAAAAAAAAAAAAAAAAAAAAAAAACAACAACAAAAAAAAAACACACAAATAAACAATCAAAACAAAGAAGAGCTTGCACAAAACGAAAAAAAAAATAGGAAGAAAGGGATCTAAGAAGTAGAGTATAAGACTTTGTGATCTATAAGCCAGGATTATCTACAATTAACCTAATCATGCACCAAAGATATAAATGCATATTTACCCTTCTCTAGTTACTGGAGACCCAGATTCCTGATCCATTTTTGCTGGTCAAGTACGCCAATAATGAATTTCAAAGAATGTTTCGATCAATATACAATGCTCTTTCTCCCAACATTGTTCGTTTCATAATGATAAGATGTTTAATTGACCAGTGATTCGACCACATTCTCAATGAGGAAGTGACTGCGCGAATATAGAGTTGAAAAATTTCCCGAAATATTAAAACATTTCGACATATCGAACTTTAACACCATTGCGTGACACATTTGTCCCTTAATTCGAAAAAAATATGATAATATTTATTTGTTTACAAGTGTTTACAAGATTACCATGAAGACGGAGTTTGTTTTTGCTTTGTATTTTTTTTAAACACAATGGGATTAATCATGTTAATAGGGGTAAAAGTTTTTTTTTTTTTTTTTTTTTTTTAAATTATGTGTTTTATTCAATCAAAAACAATCAAAGTGTACAGGTTATTAAAAACATTTTGTATAAGAGGGGCAAAAGTTGACTAAGACCTAATTTATTTTCTTGGAATCAATCTTTGTTTTGCTCGAGTCCGACATTCACGTCACGCCAAACGCATAGACATTGAAATGGTATATAGATAAAGATTCTTCCTCCATACTATGTAAGAAAAAAATTAATTTAAAACGGATTTTGATTTGGTTTTTCATTTTATGATACTGGAGAATTCGAATACATTGTATTACGAAAATTATTTGCTATCAGAAATAATTCTAATTACTCAAATAGAAATAAAAGAGATGTAGGCCTACATATAATATTCAATTTAGTTGCTTTTTACTTTATTTATTTTTAGTCATAGAATTTTCAAAAATTAAATGAACTCAGGTTCTTATGCCTCCGCTCCAACAGGAGAGAAATCTAACTGGAAAAAATAAATAAAAAATTAACGAATACAGGCTCAATATTTTTTTATTTTTTCAGTTATCATGGTTATAGGCCTACGATATATCACATGATTTGATATTTGAAACTATACTGTAGGAGGTATGAAATGGGAAATCCCCTCTATTTGTTCAACATGTCAGCAAAAATGAAAACCACGAGCAAACGTCAATTTACCACGCCTTAAACAAACAAAATCAATTCACTCTCAGATTATTGGTTGTTTATATGAATTTCGTACAAACGGAAATTTCTATATTATCATTACATTGTTCAGATAAGTACCTTATAGTTTCACTCTCTTTCTTTAAAGGAGGACTCCGGGCTGATATTAAAAAACTTTTGTAAAGTAAAGTAAAATTTAACAAGCACAATACAAAAAATGTCATCAAAATCGGATGAAAAATAACAAAAATATGCTTTTTTTTAGGACTTTTTTTTTCGTGAAACAGTTCTTGGCAGGTCTCATGAACAGATCTCATGATTAATATTCAAATGAGCAAACTGATGATGTCACAGTCCCCCTACTTCTTGTATATTTTATTATATGAAACCCTATTTATCTCATTTTATCATACATTGCATATACAGAAAATCTATCCCTTATACTGAAATAAGTAAAAGCACTTTTGACCTTGAACATTTCACAAGGATTAATCCCTGTTTTATATCCTTGGGGCAGAAAATCTTGATAAGTGGTATTCAGTCAAACAATAAAATACAAAGAAAGTAGGGGGACTGTGACATCATCAGTTTGCCAATTTGAATATGCCAAGAACTGTTTCCTGAAAAAATTCAAAACCTAAGAAAATTCATAACTTTGCTATTTCTTATCCGATTTTGATGAAATTTCCAGTGTGGTGCGTTTTTAGATTTTACATTATTTTTCTAATAATGCTAACTCCAGCCCGGAGTAGTCCTTTAACGTCAAGCAATGAATGCTCAAATCTCTGTTTTAATTTAATAATAATAATAATAATAATTATGTGATTTGTATTGCGCACGTATCCACTCTGTAGAGTGCTCAAGGCGCATTATCATATTATTATTATACCCGGCTTAGCTAGGCTACCCCGAAAGGCGCTCACAGCATTCAAGGAATTTCTTCCTACCGGTACCCATTCACCTCACTTGGGTCAAGTACGGCAAATTTGCAGGTTGACACCTTGCCGAAGGATGTTAGTGGTATGGACGGGATTCGAACCGCGTACCTTGTGATCGTAAGTCCGCCGACTTTAATCCACTCGACCACACCACTCCCACATTTAGTGAATTGTTGTCACAGTTTATGGGGTCATCTAATAAAATAAATAAATTAAAAATAAAAAAAAATATGCGAGCTTCCCAATTCCCAAGCTCCGGCCCCAAGCTACTACCTGGCAATAATGCAATGCGCATGCGTAAATGAGCAGCGTGTACGTCAAAACCTTAAAAATGATTGCAACACGAGGATTAAAACCACCATCTTTTGGGGTTGGTGAAAGAGTTTTGTGTTTTGAACCAGATCCTACCAAAGTACGAGTCTTATACGATTCGAAAGTAAGCACGAAATGTTTTGTTTCTTGTTTTTTAGTTGAGATGTGCATAAAGATGTGGGGACAAGCGTCCTTCTTTGGGCGTTTGCGTTGTCCCATCTGCTGAGATTGGTGTATGGTAATATTTAGTTCTATACAGATGCTCGCACACACGGAGAAATGTTACTCCATAATTTAGTAATTTATGCATGACGCTCGAATGATCACGAATTAGCATATGAAATACACTACCATTGTGCCTTCCAATGAAAAATAGTCTCGATAAAATTTAGATTCGTCATTAATTTTTTTAGTAAGTCCTCATTTCTCTAACTTTAACGTTAGATCTAACGTTAAGCAGTAGGGGAGCAGAGAAAAAAACGCAGGTACCTGTGAATTCGCCGAAACCTGCATATATGCACGCGATTTTGGAGGTTTTTTGCTCTCTCTCAAAACCTACAAATATGCAGGTAGCGTTCCGATTACAGCCTCGTGCGGCCAGGCGTTTAATCAAAGGATTCTGGAAATTGCACCATCGGAAACAGCGTTCAATCTACCCAAGATACCAAATTTTTAGAAAATTCTGGGCTGCTGGTTTGTTTTTTAATCGCCGATAACTGAAAATACAACTATCGATTTGCAAATTTGACATGACGTCATTATTAGCGAGCGGGTCACCTGACTTGCTTGCGACACAACCCGCAAATATGGTGGTAGAGTTTTATTGCCGCGATCGGATTGAAAGGCTATCAATGTCAGTCCCTGAGGAGTTGGCTTGATAACAATAATTGAACTATAGTGTCGTCCTTGGGATGTTAAAACAGTGGTTTTAACTCTCAAAAGTGTGTATAAGATGTGCATGTGAAGCGATATATAGTGGGTGAAATATTGTTGTGAACTTACGATCGAGTGCCGAGTGTATGTATAGCTGCAATGTGTTGCCACAGCATGCATTGATGTGCATGCTGCGTGTGACTGTGTGCTTCTGCTGTACATGTTTTTGCGATGTGACTTGTTTTGATTGTGTGATTCTGACTCATGTTGCCTTTGATGTTAGGACTTTGGGATCGTCGTTTTCTGAGCTCTTCTTTTTGTGATTACATAATTTTGTCACCAGTTAAACTTTGTTTTATTTATTATGTTATCTAAATGCCTTTTGATATTATTCTTATCATTTAAATATTTAAATTCGGCAGTAGATGTATTGCAAAAAAAAAAATGTTGGTTTAATTTCTTTGTTTGTTATATGTTGTTGTTTTTTTTTTCAGCACTACTATGTTTTGCCAAAAATGAATTAAACTGTGAGTTATTGTTATAGAATTAATTAATTTATGTAGTATCTGGAAGAAAATAGGGGTCGAAAGTGTTTGTTTTAATTTTTTTTAATTATTATTATTTATCAAGGGAGATTATTTATTTATTTTTGTTTTGTTTTCTTTGTTGTTGTTTGTTTTGTTTTGTTTTGTTTTTTTTTTTTTTTTTTTTTTTTTTTTTGGGGGGGGGGTCATTTATGTGTGAGTGGTATTGTGATTACGATTCATGTCGAATGTTGCCTGTTGATGTTGGGGATTTTGTCTTTTTTCATCTTTTTTTAAATACACAATTTGTTTTCTATTATGTTATGTTAATGCATATTCTGATATTTTTCTTGGTAATTTAAATACTTTGAATTCAGCAGTACTGTATTGCAAAAAAAAATAATAATAAATAAAAATAAATAAATAAATTGTGAGTTATTATTTATAGAACACAATGAATTCACAATTTCTAGAAAGAAACTAGGCGTAGGTTGAAAGTGTTGGTTTAATTTCTTTGTTTGTTTCTTGTTGTTGTGTTTGTTTTGTTTTTTTTAGTACAACTGTTTTGCCAAAAATGAATTAAATTGTGAGTTATTGTTAAAGAATATACGATAATATCTGGAAAGAAAATAAGGGGTCGAAAGTGTTTTTTTTTAATTATTATTATTATTATTCTTTTTATAATTATATATCAAGGGAGATTCATTTCTTTTTTTTTGTTTTTTGTTTGTTTTTTTGTGGGGGGGGGGGTCATTTTGTGTGACGTGGCTCAAAATTATGAAAGCAAATTGACTAGATATCGGGTCATTGGTCACTCAAAAATTTAATTCTTTAGGCATGGGTTGGGTTATAGGGCCTATTATGACCATTTCTCCCATCAATAACCTACAATACATGAGTATTTATGCTTTGTGACTATGTGAGATATAGTTAGGAGGCCAAAGTATTATTGCTTCTTTTTTTCTTTTGTGAAATCAGTAATATAATCATAGCCTATTGAGAAATATTATAGTCTACTTAAATTTCCCACACATGAATATAATGCTGATCGTTTCATTATAGCCTAGTCTTAGTGTTTTAAAAACTGATATTTAGTTGTATTTTTTATGAGGCCTATTATTTGGATAAAATCATTATTGATTTGGTTTATGTACAATAATATATGTCGATCAAGGATTTGTCCACTACACCTGTACATTACACTTCCTCTGTGAATTTGTTCCCAAGAATGATGTCCTAGCTGCCTCTTTCACCATGTTCATGTTCTTTTATTAGAGCCTCTAGCCACATACATTTTATTCTTTTAAAGGGGAAGTGGCATATATTTGTAATAGACAATAAACAAAGAGAAAATAATAAAATTAGAATATAACTAAGAAAGAGAAAAGAAAAATATAAGTGTCCCTCCTTCTACATGTTCTCTATACTGAACTTATTCCATTGTGAAACTAATGAGTATTATTTTACGGAGATGGTGAGGAAAGAAATCTTGCTGTTTATATATTTCCTGATTAAAAGTGAGCCCATAATAATGGGAAATTTGATGCAAAACATAGATAGGATGAGTCGATGAGTTTCCCAATATGAAAAATATATTTAGTCAATCATTTCTTTGATGAAATATTGAATTAAATTCAACACTCATTAATATAATTCTTAATTATTTGAAGAAAAAACTGCCGACATTAGTTATTTCACTGGAATTCAATCAATTCAACCAATCCATTAATTGTCTCTCTGATTTGTGTATACAACGTGTTTACTCTTTGTCTGTCCGCCCCCACCCCCCTCTCCCTCTATCTCTTGCGCATTTTCCTCAGATATCTTTTAATAATTAATTCTGACAGGCTATCAATTATTATGTAAACATTATTGCAACAATTCAGAATTTGAGCTTTTATGATGTGATATAATAACAGGGGCCGTGGAGCGTTTTTAAAAGTGGAGGGGCTGAGCCAAAGTGGGGGGGGGGGGGGGGGGGGGGGGCTGGTGAATAGCCCAACAATCACAAATCATTTTTGCATTTTTAGACACGTTTGCTGAAAAAACTTTTGGGGGCTGAAGCCCCCCTCCCCCGGCTCCGCGGCTCCTGAATAATATTGATGTTGTAATGATTTTTGCAATTTTACTGTCATGACTGTGTTGTCAATAAAATACAATTACTGTTATAATTCGTATCCGGATAACTACCCCCAAATAGGATCAGGTTATAGGTGTATAAGGTGTAGATTTACGGCGGGGGACTCGAACCTCGTTCGTATCAGTTTAATTGGAAGCTAATTTCCTCCCATAATTAATCCAAATTATTTTAGTTATCTTTTCTAAATTGGCCTACAAACTAATGGTAATAATAATTGGACTAAGGTTCGTATCCAAGTCACCAACGGCTTGTAACGACCCGTATTGCTGCACGTCGCATAATGTCACAATCTGCAGGTCACAAAAATCCATTATTTGGGGGGGGGGGGGGACTAAAATTTGACGTCATCGTCCTAAAGTCGTGATAGGGATTCGAACATCCGTCCCATTCTCTTTCTCTTTGGGCCTTTTATGGTATAACTGAAATCATTTGAATTGTTTACATTGTGCAAAAAGAAAATCAGCCTACAAATTGGTGTGGATTGGTTAGAGGTTCGAATCTCAGTCACGTCTTTTGGATGGTGACGTCACAGGATGGTTCCATACGTAAATAATGTGTTGTTTTGACAGTATGCGTTGCTGCGACTTTACTGGTCGTAACAACAAGGGTTTAGTGTTGCAGTAGCGTTTTGTGTTAGGTTTACGGTATAGTGTTTAATAGTCCAAGGTTGAATTTAATCATTGTAACTTGTAACACAGTGATAGTTTTAGAAATTCTAAATATGTTCATCACCCTTCTAAATACACTAAATAAGTAGAAGAGAACATGGAGAAAAGAGAAGTGGTCTGAATGAGTGCATGTTTTGCTGAAATAACCTGCTGAATCGCAGGTTACTGCATATGGCTGCAAATTTTCCTCAGCAAGTTTGTATGGCTCCGACAGAATGCCCTTCTCATCTAGTCTGCAACTGGTCTGGAGGCTCATACCCATACCTGTCGTTTACAGTTGGGAGATACTTATGTAACAAACAAACATTTGCAATGAAAACTTCTAACTGCCATGCCTGTTGTAATGCTTCAGTCACACAGACACTTACGTATAGTTACGTTTATGTTGTTTTATCCTTATTTCATCTTATATTCTATAATTTCTTATATTTTTCTTTGTTTTATTGGATGAACGATATTATTACTATTTCCACTGCGGACTATGACGGGAAGGCATCTGTGGGGATCCGCAGAAAAGAAAATTATTTTTCGACGCAACCCGGACGTAACTCAACGGAAGTGTCTGTGTGACTGTAGCATAAGCGAATCCGGTTATATCACAAAAAAAGTCATGTACGGTGAGAAACTTGACTTGTCTGAGCTTCGGCAGTGCTTCTCGGTGGTATCTTACTTGCCATGAGACGGATTCGAGACTAGTTTGAAACGGGTTTGATACTTCTTACGGCGTCTTTCCGAATAACTTTACTCAAGGCGCTTCAGATAGGCCTACAAATCGCCGAGACGTATCAGAGTCGTCTTAAAGACATACACGTATCAGATATGTTTCCCCGAGTCTCTGCGACGTCTCATGAGTCGCAGGAAAATGAAACATGATTATATAGAAGTAATCTATCACTGTTTAAGGCTGCAGTCACACAGACACTTACATTGAGTTACGTTCCATTGCCTAAAATTATTTTCTATTCTGTGGATCACTACGTACGGTTGTTTCCCGTCAAAGCGAGCAGTGAAGATAGTGATATAATTTGTTTGTTTGTTTTTATTTCCGTAAAATCATACAATCTTACATAATACATAATACATCTTAACATGAAAAATTACGGCGGTCGGATAGCCCATTTTTAGCAGTATTCACACAATACTGCTGTTCTTCCATGGGGTCCTTGAATTTCGTTAATCCAATAAAACAAAGATATACATAAATCTTTTGATTATAATTTGTCTCATAGCTCACTGATAATCCCGACCTCCGAAATTTGGGAGCCTTTATTATTTTGCCTTTCCCTAATAATTGTTAAAATGACGAGGGTCTGGCCTCCTTCTGTCGTATCACTTAAAATAGACAACTCTGTTGTGAATGAAATGTAAATTATTATGAGTGCTTGAAAATGAAAGGGGATGAAGGCATTTTTAACCATGTTGCACTAATAACATTAACAGGGAGGGTACATTATAAGGGAGAGGGGAAATTAGAAAGGAAAATATAGCAGATAAATTAAATTACTTATAGTTTTTTAATCGGTATCTGGGAGCATTTTTCTTCTTTATTCTGCTTATTTTTATTTTTATTTCTTTCTTTCAAGTTCATGGCGCCAAACTGTAAAAAATATATGAGGTTAGGATTGCATGACTGAAACACAACAAAATGTGTTCAAAAACTGATCCCCCCCCCCCTCCAGATCTATGCATGCTTTTTAGTCTGTTGGTCTTAACGATCATACATGTAGGCATGTAAGTCTCCGAGTCAAATATACGCACATTTTTGTAAGTGTCACAAACTTATTGAGGAAAACAGCAAATAGCAAATAATCAACAGTTCCAATTAAACTCTGAAAGATATGCGATCAAAGGTTAATAATGGAGGCAAATCATGTTTAAATAGAAAACCTCTCGCAAAATTGACATAGGTATAATAAAATGATAATACATTTCAGAAACATTTATATATAATCCGTCCAGGGAAAAAGAAAATACAAATGACATAAGTTATAATTATAGTTACAATAACAAAACAACAGCATTATATTAGATAACATGAATGTGTACGGCATGAATGATAAATTATTATTATTCAAATTACATATGAATCAAACGATTAATATAATTATGGTGCTTGCTTTTGGGGTCAGCTTCATTGCTGAATGATATGAGCAAGACATTACACAAATAATAAATAATCATAATGATGATGAATTTTTAATGATCATGATTCTGCAATGATTGGTGAGTACAATGATTGATAATGGGTAAGTAATAAACAATCCACTCTTTCTACTTTGTAGTAGCATAACCAACATGAGCGTAACACCTACCTGGTGTATTTAAAAAATAAAAAATAAAATCCTAAAAAGACACCTTGCATTGCATCATAGGGCATAAAAGTATGACACATAATAGTGCCACCGGCCCTGAGGAAGAAGAATGATAATAAAATAATGATAATAATAATAATAAACCTTCCTACAAACAGAGGAGGGACCTACCACCTACCTACCTACCAGGTTAAACTGCCGAGACCTAGTACGAATCCTATCTCTGTCGTGCATCCAGTTCTTTAGCTCATCTGTTCCAACTACTCCAGCATCCGACAGCTCGGAGAGAGGACATGGGGGATCTTCCCCCCTTTTTTTTTGTAGTGGTTGGTTCCTTAAATAAATCATCCTGGGGTGGGGGTTGTTGGCACAGACGTGAGGGTTGAGTATTCAAATTGTGAATTTATTCGTTTGGTTAAGAAAATTAGCCTACTTAAAGAAAATTTGTTGCGTACGATATTGAAGTAAATTGTTGGCCTAATGGCTAGAAGTCAGGCTAATTTGGCTGGTCATTGGCTCCTTACAAAATTGTTTGTGGTATGCTACTGGGTCTACTACCATTTTTTCTTCTTTTTGTCCAAGTTTTTTGTTTACTTACTTAA
>CALNVZ010003432.1:31516074-31543716 GCA_940671915.1 Paracentrotus lividus
GGTAGCGTTCCTACCATGTGGATGGATGCAATCGTGAGAAGAGAGAGATCGTCCCGGTTGCCTCCCACCTTTCCGGGGGTACGGAGGACAATCTGGATAGCCAGGACTTATCTCTATCCCTGAACAAAGAACTTCCTCGGGGCTCTTGCTCCCACCCCGAAGTTTCAGGAGAGAAGGAGGGGAGGGAGTGAGCTTCTGCTTTTTCTTTCTGGACGCCGTTCCTCTCTATCTTGGGAAGGGGTGGAAGGCGTACGCCCTTTCCACCATTCCAAGTTTTGAAATCCCTTCTGGTTCTGCAGACGAAAATCATGGAAGATCAGACAACAGTGGGTCTTGATTGAGCTCCCCTGACTGGCCCGGCGTCTTGCGGCCTGGTTTCAGGATCTGTTGCTCCTGTTAGCAGGGGAGGCCGCTGCCCCTTACCGGCCGTACCGACTTATAGTTTTTCAACCGTTGTCGAGGGGGAGGTCTCTACATGCGAATCCATCGCACCCTTCAATCTAACTGCATTAGGCCCTACGGCCGAGACGGCTAAGGATATGAAGGCCTTTTCAACCGGAGCAGCTGACAGCTGCTAGTTGTTGAAAGTAGGCGGAACGTCGACTAGGATTGTATTTCTATTCCGCCTTGAGGCTTTTCCCTGCCTGGTGCAACCTCTTGGAGGGTTCCCCCAGAGAGTCTCCTTTGCCTTTATGCCGAAACTTCCTTATTTTTCTCTGTTCTGATAAGGTAGTAGTCTTCTCTCGACGATTTCCGGAGGCACGGTAGTCGTTTCGCCCTTTTTTCGGCCATCTTAACTGTTTTTGCTCTATGTGGGATCGGTCTCACCACCCCCCACCAGCTTCCGTGCGTTTGCTTAGGCCTTTTTCTTGTAAACACGCCCCTATTTCTAAGCCCTTTGGACTCCACCTGGAGTCTTCCCAAAATCTTATGGAAGGGCTTTGTCCAAGCCCATCCGATTTCGAGGCTTTGAACTCGATTTCCCTAACCCTAAACAATCTCCTACAAACCCGCAACTAGGAGTACGCACAACCCCAATATCACCGTCTTCTGGCGTCAATCGTTGGGGGAGAATGTTGTCCCACCACACCCCAACTAAAAGTAACCAAAAAGAACAGCCTCCTTTCCGGCTCTATCGAGATCTTCATTCGGCCTCTGACGGGGTTCTCATCTATAGCAGAAGACATTCTGGGTTTTCTTGCCCCGTCTAGGCCCTCAAATGGGTATTCATCAAGAAGACTGAGAATCTTCGCAATCTTCACAGTTATTTGTTAGTTACACTTCCCATCGGTTGAACCCCATAAAGGGGGTTTCTAGAGATACGTTATCCCGGGTTGGATAGTCCTCCGGCAATCAGGGCGCGGGGAGGAAGGCCCTTGAAGAGAGGGAACTTACTCCCACAAGGCCTCAGACCAGGCATCAGGCTGGCCTCTTTGGCCTATTTTACAAGGGTGGGTAGAAGAATTTGCAAGGCGGCCGTTTTTTGGCGTTCTGCAAATTTCTCTTTTTACCTCTTTACCTGAGAGACGTCTGCGCAGTGAGGGTGTTTTCTCCACCGGCACCTTTCAAGATGGCAGGCATCTCATAGTTTCATAAACGTTATGGTTGCCCTCCAAACGACGCCTGTTTGTCGGTGCTGGTCGTATAGCAATGGTAGGCAAATGTATAGTTCTATAGATGTAAAATAAATCATAAAAATTACAATCTAATTTTATTATTTACGATATAGAAATATACATTTGCCTACATTCCCTCCCTCCGTCCCCCTATCCGTTGTGCATACGGAAGTTTTTGGGGCGAGAGAGTTAGAGGAAGAGTATCAGATTGCGCGCGGCCGCATCCTTATCAATGGAGGGCGCCATTCAAGGGGGGTGGGGGTAAATAGGCAAATAATAAGGCAAAAATATTTCGGTGAAATTTTCGAATTAGTGGCGATTTGAGGTCAAATAGCAATGGTAGGCAAATGTATATTTCTATATCGTAAATAATAAAATTAGATTGTAATTTTTATGATTTCTTGGTTAGAAGAAGCATGCAGAATAAGCACCTAGCTCAACTTCAGTGCACAGTATTGGATCCACAACCCTCTCATCCCAAGCCAAGCGACTCGACCATTAAACTATGACACCTCTTCAGTCGTGAACATGACAGATGATCAGATAGCTAGATATTTTCTCAAATTGTCCTTGAAAAATACATCTGGCATGTGGAAGCTAATTTTGGCAAAAAAAAATGTACATCTCTGCCTACATAGTTGTTGTACTCATCACCAAAGATGGAAACAGAAGTACTCTAACCTTTTGTAAGAAAAAATTAATTAGTTTAATTTTTTTTTTCTTTCTATTTTAATAAAGAGAATGTAATTACTACTTAACTATGTGTTTAAAATCTCCCATTTAAGATGCAAATTATTGTCAACAAATTTTGATAGATAGAGTAAATGTTTTGTTTGCTTGTTTTTTATCAGGGGGGAGGGAGGACAAGGCAGGTTCTACTTACTGGAGATTGTGACAAGTATAAAGTATCCTCCTATACATAAAAGAATCAAGCCTAACATGGCTGCCCCCCCACGCCATCCCCCCCCTCCCACACTCAGTCACCACCATCAAACTGAATAACAGTAAATGGCTCTAGGGCAATAACAGTTGATTTTTAACTTTTAATTGTTGCATTAATTTCTAAAAGATGTTTCTTTTCATTTCATGAACTTTCCATACATGAGAGTACATGCATTTTGCATGTAGGTTGAAGTTGAAACAGTGCACTACATGGTTAAATGGCATTAGAATTAGGTTGAAATGGCTGAATTTTCAACATCAAAATAATTAAAAACTTGTTTGTCACATGTTTTAAGTGAATATTTCATTGGTAAAGGATATGTGTGATTAGCATTGCACAAATTTTGACTAAATATGCAAATCTGATTCAATGGTGTCCTCCAGTTTTGGTTAAAATCCATTTGTGGCTTAGGTAGCGTAATTCCGTTACCACTTGAGTAAGACATGATTCTTAGTCTGTGTGTGTTTCTTTTCATCATTACAGTAGGCAAATAGTGACAAGCTGGTCCTAATAATCCTGCATATGAAGATGAACTAAAATTCAGTTGCCATTAAACCATTTGTAGCCTGAAAAATTAGGTTTATTCGCAGCAGAGACACCTTTTCAACTTTTATACTTGAATTTTTTGAAAATTCATAGCTGTGAAGTACTTAGCTTGTGTTTAGTATGAAAGAAGAATGTATTAACAAGCATTATTGAGGCATCTCTGAAGTCATGGATGCCTAAAACTTACATTTATCACTGTAAATGTCAGAGGCGTAATTCCGTTACCATAATCTGTAATTCCGTTACCATGTACTTCTATTGAAGAAAGACTGATCATGAAAAAGTATTGATGATATGTGTGAAAACCTTATTTCCAAAATAAAGTTGATATCATAATGAACTGAATTAGGCATCAGCCTGGAGCTAATGTGTTATAGATTTCAGAGA
The DNA here is from genome assembly GCA_940671915.1 of Paracentrotus lividus. Taxonomy (NCBI): domain Eukaryota; kingdom Metazoa; phylum Echinodermata; class Echinoidea; order Camarodonta; family Echinidae; genus Paracentrotus; species Paracentrotus lividus. The sequence continues at coordinate 31,519,567 of CALNVZ010003432.1, forward strand.
AACTTTCCCTAAACTTTGTGTTGCAAAGTGACTCAATTCTCTGGTAATTCCGTTACCGATGCACATATCCGTCATTAACACCTGAACGGGAGAGAGTTTTTAACTAGTTTCTTTTTCAGAACATAGCATGAGTGGCTGTACATAGTATTAGGTAGAGAAAATAGGAAAATATTGTAATATCTGGATGCTGTAAGCAAATGAAACAGCCAAAATTCTCTGATTTGTAATTCCGTTACCGTGGAACTGCCCAACATGCATTTGCAAAAGGGTGAATTTCCCATTGACTTGTGTATTGTAGCATCAGAATGTATAGAAAAGCAAATATGAAAGCCTATATGATTAAAAATTTTGATCACTCAAAAAACATTTAAGATAAAGGTATGAAACTTTGGGGGAATATATTTCATAATATGTCCTACTAGGATACTAAGTTTCAGAAGATTAAATATATCCATGGCATATATCTTTAGGGGATTGAAATCAATCCAATTTTTCTCATTTTCACAAAAATTCCGATGTAAAATTTACCTGTTATTTCTCATTATTTGCCAAAAACCCAATTCTTATCGTCTATTTGGTGATCAGAAGATTTTATAAGACTTATTTGAAGGCAGATTTAATTTCTTTTCAACAAAATCCCAATCACTATCTTTATTTTCCCAAACTTTGCTTGTTTGTCAAATGTGACTCGCATGACAGTACCCTAAGAAACCCTAAAGTGACTCGCGTGACAGTGATTTAGGGTGTTTTTTCATAAGGAAGGGGTTTACACTTGGAAATCTTCTTTGGTGGTATGATTGAGGACCCTAAGCTCCTTACTTTTTTATCAACTACAATTCATACACTCTACTACTTTTTAAAGAGAACTAAAATATGGATGTATTTTTGTGAGTCGCGTGACACATTTTGAGGGTGTTTTCAATTTGAAATTTTGTCAAGCTCGGTTCACATAGATTTAGGAACTAATGTGATAAGACAAGATGGGTATAAAATAAAACAGAATACTAAAATTTATGAATCAACTCACTATGGAACATGCTTAAATAGTATTATTAAAATCATTACCAAAAAAACATACTTTTTGGTGCAAATTTGTTCCCTCTTTGAGGTGGTGTAACTCGGTTGTTTGAAGATAAGAGGTGGTGAAAATTCAGATTTATACCATTTGAATATGTACTTAGCCAAAAATTACTTATTTTTTTCATTGGTTATATTTGAAATTTTAAGCAATGGGCGTCGAGTTACACGGAATGGCTGATTGACAGTTTCTGACCTTGCTTTACTTGACTGAAATTTGCTCAGAAGTTACTTACATGTATCCAATTTACATCAAATTTTTTGCAGAAAATTTAGAAACATTATGCAATGACCAGGCAAAATTTCATTATCCTTTGGCCAGTTGTTTGTAGTCAATCGCCATTTCAAAATGTGACTCGCGTGACACAGGAGTGTGAATTGTGTGACGAGTGTCATTTTGGACTAAAACTTTAACCAATTATCATAATTACATGTACATAAAGTAGAATGGGCCACAATTCAACCCAACAAAGAAATTACAGTCAGTTGTATCACATACAACTTAAAACAAAAGAATAATTATTTCATTCAAGCTATATTTGGAGGTCTTGGAACATGCAGAAGCAAAATGGTGATTTTCCAATTGACTTGTGTATTGTAGCAACAGAATTTATAGAAAAGCAAATATGCAAACCTATAATTATAAATTTTGATAACTCTGAAAATATTTAAATTAAAGGTATGAAACTTTGAGGGATTATATATCATAATCTATCCTAACAGGATGCCAAGTATCAGAAGTTTTAATATCTCCATGGTAGAGATCTTAGGGGGTTGAAATCCATCCCATTTTCCTCATTTTCACCACAATTCCAATGTAAATTTACCTATTATTTCTCATTATTGGCCAGAAAACCCAATTAAATCTTTAATTTTTTTTTCTTTTCAATATACATTTAAAAAAAAAAAAAATCGCAAATATGAATATTATTTTGAGTTTAACAAGTCAATAAATTATGGAATGGAACTCTTTCTGAATCGGTCGGTTTTACATTTGAATTGTCTAAAATTTGGAATATTTCTTAAAGAAATTGTGACATTTTTCTTTTTCAGGAGCCAGTTACTACATTGCGGATTTTATAAAAGTGATTTTGCGAAGTGAATACATATATTTTTTCTTCTTGTTTGTAAAATATGCCCAAATTTGGCTATTTATAGTTTATTTCATCATACTTGAGATGGCTGAAAATTGGTGTTTCATTTGACAATTCAGCAGTTGTGATGTACAATGTACATGTAGCCTAAAGTTAATGGTGCTAAATATAAAAAAAAAAAAAATCCATTTTATCTACACGCCATTGTGATACATAGCTATAGTTGGAAAAAATATTGGAGACTTTATGTGTAAAAATAGTAAGTTGTCTAAATCGCTGGTTTTTGCACAAAAATTATCCTTGAACATCATTTAAAAACACTTGGTCATGTTGGTCACCCTTCTGACAGTTCTTAATAAATAACAGGCCTTATTAGATTAAAACAATATATTGTTCATGTGGGGGTGGGGGGGGTGGGGGGATACATTAAAGCTGGTGTATAGTGTTGGGAGAAGGAAACATTTAATTTGTATTCACAGAAAATATGAAAGACTGAATCCTATAACTATAATAGAGAAAGTTATATTAAATGAAATATTGTTTTAGTGTCTTAGAAACACCAAGGTGGATATATGTATTAAGCGCTATATAAATGTAACTATTATTATTTATTTCACGATATAAGTATTAAAAAAAGATAAGTCGGGGATCCGTCTTATCTCAGTGCGCACTAGGCGTTCACATGGAAAACCAATGGGGATTCTCTTGTGTGGGTGATACACACAGATCGCTACACTCCATTCATGCAGGAAGTTCGGGGGACTGGACACCCCAGCAAAGGTCTCAAAAACCGTTAGGTTATGTTTTCGGTTCAAACATTTCACTGAAATTCACCGAAAATCGTGTAAGGAATATCACAAAATCTCTCACACATATCTTTTAGTGCAATGTGAACAACATGAGACTATATTTAATCGGTTTTATGCCGATTCCCTTTTTGTTACCAAAACTATACACCAGGTTTAACATATTAAAAATGAATAATCAATCAAAACTGGTAATCAAATCTGTGAAGTAAAGTTATTCTCTGTGAAAGTAAGAATTTAAATATTTAAATAAACAAGCAATCAAGCTAATAAAAAAATTAACCATTCTTTTTTTCCTGAATTTATCTACCCAATTTTTCACAATCTACATGTAGGCTTTGAAGACATTGCTTCCTTTCTTCAAAGAACATTGGCAGCTAAGTGAATGATTTCAGCTTTTATAAAAGTATGTTTTAATTTTTTTTTTCCCCCACCAGATACTGAAAGTTGACTGGACAAGAGATGATGCAGGCAAAAGAGTTCCTGAGTACCTTGTTCACTTCAATGGTTGGAATCACAGGTAAGACTGTTACAAGTTGTTATTTTTTGTTAAATAGTTTTGGGAGATAAATAAAATAGAATTAAAAATAACGACTGCCAGAATAACCCTAACCAGGGCCCATTGCATAAAGAGTAAATATTAAATTAACTCTGCTATCAGTGGCAAGTTTCATGAAATTAAGCTTGATTGGCCCTTGAGCAACATTACTTTGGTACATGTAGTTACCACTGATGGCAAAGTTACTATGATATAATAACTCTTTAAGCAACAGGCCCAGAGCTCAGTATCCTTTGCCTTAATTGCAAATTTCTAATTAATCATGATCATGATGAATTAATCATTCATAAACTATCCTGTTAAACCTGGTGTATAGTTTTGGTAACAAAAAAGGAATCGGCATAAAACCGATCAAATATAGTGTCATGTTGTCCACATTGCACTAAAAGATATGTGTGAGAGATCTTGTGATTTTCCTTTCATGATTTCAGGTGAATTTCAGTGAAAATGTTTGAAAGAAACATAACGTAATAACTAACAGTTTTTTTTTAACCTGAGTTGCTGACTTGCCCGCTCGCCTGAGCTTACCGCATGAACGTAGCTTAACGATCTGTGTATATCACCCATACAAGAGAATCCTCATTGGTTTTCCACATGAATGATGAGTTGGTGTCGGGTCTCTGACTTTCCACGTTTTATATTGTGAAATAAAGACACTAAAATGAGATTTCAAGTACCGGTAATATAAAAAAAATTCTTCCTTATTGTTTATAGGATTCAATCTTTTATATTATGTAACTGTGAATCCAAATTAACTTTTTATTTCTCCCAAGACTATACACCAGCTTTAAGATACATATATTGTTAAGAATATGTAATGACATGAAAATAGGGGGAATGGAAGGGTAATCTTCTCCATGTAATGGGCTATCACACCAACATGTTCCAGTGGGGGAGAGTTGGGGGGGGGGGGTGGGTGGTTGAATACATAATTTACATTGTACCTCCCATCCCAGATCTACTGGTGTGCCCCCTGTTCTACTAAGAGTGTGTTCAATGTCCAGTTTCAAATTTATACGCCAACATGAATCATGATACAAAACGCTTATATAAAGAGAAACAAAGTGTGTGTTCATCGTCCCCCATCCCCGGTCGTAAAAGTAAACGTGTTTCAAATCTCGATTCAGAGGACAATTTAAACGCCGAAAAAGATGCGTTTTGAAACACAATCAGCTTCAATTTTACGACCTTGAGCATCGTGATTGCAACAAAATGCGACACTGAACAGGATTGAGTTTTCAAACGTGTTTAAATGTGCTCTCGCAGTGGAAGCTTCCGGTGCAAGTGAAAAAAGGAGAAGATGTTTATTTTTTGAGAGCGGGGAATTTAAAGACGATGGAAATATAATCAGCTTTAAATTTTTGACACTAAACGGTCGCACCGCTGATCGCGTTTGTGTTTTGTAAAAATTGTGCGTTTTGTATTATGATTCATGTTGGCGTGTAAATTTGAAACTGGACATTGAACACACCCTATATCACCCGGCCAAACAGAGTAATCACGCACACACAGGCACAAACCTTCATCCATCGCAAAGTTCACAATGAAGAGTCCGAGTATAAGAGACTAAATTCACTTTAAGATGTGTACTACATGTATCTATAGGCCAGAAATAGGCTACTCCAGCTGAGGATAAACAGTGGGTTTGAGTCTAGTCTTCACCTAGTCTGAAAGCACAGACCCCAATTTTACACTTTTTAAACAAATAATGTCCTGTCTAGGGTGGAGACTACATTGTGTAGACTCCAAACCCACCACTTTAGGTCAGAGCAGTTACACAATATACAATACACGAGTGAATCTAGTCTTCTACATCAGACACAGCTGAGCACACAGTGCAAAGACCACAGATGTGCCTGAAAGCTAGTCTCCACCCAGGAAATACTGTATTTATATGCCATATATTTTTGCTATTTTACTTCAAGACGGGGAATTCCTGAGAGTATATTTTTGCGAATTTATTATTTGTATTCAGATATCAGGAAGCGCAAATTTTTGCGTTCATTAAGTTGAAAAATGAATGAAAATAAAACCACTGCGAAATATTCAGCATAAAGTAGTACAAATCTGTTACAATGCCAATAGGTCTGTGCTTGCAGACTACATACAGAGTCTGGGACAGTCAGCTGGTTATCTATTGTAAGTGTGCTGGGTCATGAAGGTCATCAGTTGGCCCATGAACAATTGGCGGGGGATTCGGTCTACTCTGCACAATGGGGTAGTACTTGCGGACATGTTTGTATACATTGGTTGGAAAGAACGTGCAATAGTACATGGGGGCAAAATGCAAAACTATGATTTTCTATAAGTTTGTATGCATGCCTGATGAGAATGAAAGATGGTAAGTGGAAATTGTGTTACACAGTATATTTTCTAAGCTTGGAGGAAAAAATTACCAGAAAAAACATGTAATACAATATAGAATTGTTTGACTACAGTACTACCATTACATGTTATGTGTGCACGTTTAGGTGCATCAAGCCATCATCTTTCTTTTTAATGTTAAAGTATGCATGTACATGTCAATATCAGGGAATAATTTTCACAGTATTGCATTACTAGGGTTGGGAGAATCTCAACTTTTTTTTTCAAACGAGTTGTTTCTATAGTAAAATTTGATGTAGAAACTGAAAATGACAATTATTTTTGCGTACGATGACGTCTTACGTCGCTAAAGTGCAAAAGAACAAAATGGCGTATTTTGCCCAATTATCACACTTTTTATAGGTATAAACCACTTTTATTACGTTTTTATATGGATTTTGGGTGTCAGGGAACCCAACATGATTAATCCAACATGATTAATCCTACCTAAGTTGACTGTTAGTGTAGCTTGGTAGTTAGTTTCAGTCAATATCGAGCAAAAATCACCTCATATCAAAATCACTAAATAACACCTGTAACACATACTAGGTACATTAGGTCATGATAAAATTGTCAGATTTGAGCTCCTAGACCATCAAAATCCATAAAGAAACAAAATAAAAGCGGTTTATACCTATAAAGTGTGTGATGAATGGGCAAAATACACTATTTCGTTTTTTTTGCACTTTAGCGACGTCAGACATCATCATACACAAAAATAATTGTCATTTTTGGATTCTACATCAAATTTGACTATAGAAACAACTTGTTTGAAATAACTTCTCAGAAAAAAGTAATTATTTGCCCAACCCTAGCATTACAGTCTTCTCTGCAGATTTGTAATGATTGCCACACAAAATTTCTTTTTTTGAAGCTACTTTTGCACATTGTTGCACTGTAAATACGTGTAGTTTGTCGGAAGTACTTTTCCATCAACCAAAACTGCTATAAATCGAATCTGAGAAGTAAAATTAGTCCCTGAATATGTTTGTTGCACAATGTTCATGAACTTCAAAATGTTGTATATGAATCATATCACAAAGTTTCTTGCAGTATGCACTTAATTTTGTGCAGAAATGCTTTTAAATTGCAAGGGGGGAAAAATCAGAATAAAATGTTTTTTCACGACCCAAAATGAGTTATTGTACACATATTCAATGAAGTACATTTTTTTTTTCTTCCTGCACAAGAAATAATCATCATTGTTACCCTTAAGTGCATAATATCAACTTTTATCTTCATCTTTTGTTCTTTGATGATGGTAGTTGGGATAGATGGGCACCGGAGCACTTCATCCTCAAATACACAGATGAGAATTTGGAACTCCAGGAGAAGCTCCAGAAAGAAGCTGAAGAAAAAATGTAAGTGAAATGCTCTTTCTTTTCTTCACAGACTTCATTTATTTATTTATTTTCAGATAAAGTAGATGTGGCATAATATGAATTTTTAATGCTGTATGTGACTGCCAGGAAAGCAATGTTTGTAAATAAGCGATTTTGATAGGGGATCTAAGGGTTTTATGTACTGGTAATTCATATTGGGGGAGGCTAAATGAAAGTCGATATATGCACATTTCATTTTTCTTCTACCATGATGTAAATTGCAATGATTTTTGTACAAATACATAAACACATAGTTAAAATCCATTTTTTGTATTTTGTATTGAGATATTGTTTAGCCATTGTAAGTTGTGATGTGGATTCTTATGTTGACCTTTAACCTTTTGATTTGTATTTTCACAGGAGAAAGAAGAGGAGGAAGAGGACATGGTCAGAAATTCTTGAAGAAGCAAGAGAAAAGAGAGAGAAAATGGCCAAAGGTATTTTGAATCTTTTTAACTGACATTGAGTTTATTGCAGACCCCATTCCCCCCCCCCCCAAAAAAAAAAAAAAAAAAAGTCAAAGCTAAGCAAGAGTTATTCATTCAAAAAACTTTAATAGATCAGTATAGATTAAAGTTCATTCAGTTTGGAAATTCAAGAGTCATAGAAGAAATTTTGTTTCTGGTTTGGCATCTAACTTTGTGGATGAAGGGATTTCTGATTTTTGTTTTAATAAACACATTTGTTTACTCATAATCTTTATTGGAGGATAGTTATTACCTTGTTCTTTTAAGTTGTCCTCATTTACATAACTTAACTTAACTTGTCTTTATTTTTGTGTGAATTGAGGATGTTGGACTCTCCCCTTTTGCTTTGTTTTGTTTACATTTTTGCTGTGTATATACATGAAGTTTTCTGGTGTATTCTAAGCGAAACGATGCGACTGTAACGAGCAATGCTTTTCAAACTGTATAGAAATTTGATTTTATTTTAAATGCCAACAAGTGGGACTAGGAGAAGCAAGTTACATGTATTTCTTTTTATCTTTTTCATTTGATAGAAAACAGTGCAAGTTCAGCTGATGACAGTAGTGTGGATTCAGTAAGTATTGTCTTTAGATATCCGAAATACAGAATGAACTGGATTGATGCACACAATGCAATGTAGGAGATGTATTAATATAGATATCAAGAAAAGGTGACAGTAAGAATGAACATAATCCACATAATGAACATAAATAACATAATGGGCATATGTGTATTACTTCATTTCTTATGCTGAAAAGGGCAGGGCTATACCGAGTGAGTCAAAAAAAACTTTACACCTAGAAAAATGTCAATAAAAAGAAAACTAATTTATAAACCCTAAATTATTTTACATATTCTGAAAGAGTAACTCCTCTTGCATCTTCTGGTACCATTTTTGTGTGGTATGTCTTTACGCTTGGATGAACACGACGCATTGTTTGCGACCATGCAAATTTCGAATTGTGCCAGGGTGGGGATGAAATTGAAACAACAAAAGCTGACAAAAAAGCAACTCCATCATGTATAACATAGCATAACTTTTTAACGAAAATGTATTCCGCTTAATAACTTGGCAGGGGCGTTGCTACACATATTGACTACATTTTGTATGAAAATGAGATAAATCTGTAGAGTCAGGCATGACTGAGCACACGTCAAAGACAAAATAATCTCTTTTCAAAAGTATTAGGAGGCCTTTTTTAGGTCTGTCAGTGGCAATTTACTCTTTGATGTGTACTCATTCATGCATTACTTGACGAGTCGATCTAATTTTCATACAAAATGTAGTCAATATGTGTAACAACACCCCTGCCAAGTTATTAAGCGGAAGACATTTTCGTTAAAAAGTTATGATATTTTAATCATGATAGAGTTGCTTTTTTGTCAGCTTTTGTTGTTTCAATTTCATCCCCACCCTGGCACAATTCGAAATTTGCATGTTCGCAAACAATGCGTCGTGTTCATCCAAGCGTAAAGACATACCACACAAAAATGGTACCAGAAGATGCGGGAGGAGTTACTCTTTCAGAATATGTGAAATAATTTAGGGTTTATAAATTGGTTTTCTTTTTATTAACATTTTTCTAGGTGTAAAGTTTTTTTTGACTCACTCGGTATAAGACTTCCGATTAGTGTCCTATCCGTTTGTCAAGAATTACTAAATTAAAAGCCAATTTCTCCAATGATAATGGAGAGGATAATGATAAAAAGATGATTGCAATGATGATTGATGTTAGACATTGTTCTGATGAAGATGATTATGAAAAGTTTATGACAAAATTAAGAATGGTTATACTGACGATGGTTATGTTGGTGAAAATGTTGTATACCATATCAGGAAAAGTACCCCCTCCCCTGGACAATTTTCCACAGGACAACTACATGTACCCCCTCCCCGAAAAGTAGGGTTAGGGTTAGGCATAGAGTTAGGGGATATATTTTTGAAGAAATCCTTTTTTGTCTCTTTATATATTTCTGGTCAGTTTCCTTTGTTGCTCACATTTTTATTCAAAAAGCTGCATCACTTCACCATGATCCCTCGCATTTACTCCAAGTTGATTTCTATCCTTAGGGTTTATGCCAGGTTTCAATAGCTTCTGACCACTCGAGCATTGAAGAGTTAACAGGTTTCAGGGACGGACCCCAGCGTGGGTTTACTATTGCTCAGCCGGTAGACCGCCTGACTAGTATCAGGAGATCTCTGCTTTGTATCCCGTTGGTTCCCCATTTTTTTTTTTTGCTAATTTTTTTTTTCACATTGTATGATTCTGGTCAGTTTCCTTCGTTGTTCAGAGGGATATATTTTTGGCGGGAGTAGGTGTCCATGGGGTACTTGCTGGGGGTAGTTGTCTTAGTACCATTGTTTACGCCGATTATCCCCTTACTCTCATTATTTACAGAGTGACAGTGACGATGATGATGATGAGGCAGTGGAGGTACCAATCACTTTTCCTGAAGCTTTGCATGCCAAGCTAGAGGATGATTGCTACTTTGTCACGTCCAAGAAACAGGTAAGAAACACAGTTTCATTGTTCATTTTTTTTATTTTCCCCTTATCTTATGTTTGTACTTTACTATTAAAAACAAAAAACAAACAAACAAATAGAACATAACCTATGTAACATCAATAAGACAGACAGACATGCATATTTGAAAACTTTGAGAGCAAAGAAAATAATAAGAATTTGAGTAATGAAGAAAATTAAACCCTCAAATCTTCAACTTTTTTTAAAAGTAAAGCCCTGCACATGATTAAAGGGATTTAGTAACTTTCAAAAACAAGAGCAATCATATCAAGATTAATAAAATTATATTGTTCCAACAGTAAAAACAAACTACTGAAAGTTTCAGATCAAATGGAAGTCATTTACTACCTTAAAATGGTGTAAAGCCCAGCGCACACATTGTGATGCGATTGCACTAAGATCCGATTGCAACAAATTGCCAATCGCATCGCAGTGCAGTACAGTGCAATCGCATCGCAGGCCAGCGCATACATTGCAACAGGCGCTGCATATCACCATGGTACTCCTCTTTTACGCGTAGGCGCGCAGTAATACAACCTCCATCTCTAGCCAATCTGATTGGCTGAAATGATCAAAATCGCAGGAAAATCGCAGAAAGATTTGACATGTCAAATGTCTGAAATTCGGTCTGCAATTTTTTTTTCTGCAACACATCGCATCGCAGTTGCAGCGTGTTGCAGGTTGGCGCACACTGCGCAATTTTGTTGCAATCGGATCTTAGTGCAATCGCATCGCAATGTGTGCGCTGGGCTTTACAAACAATGCCGAGCATACAGCCGAACACCAGTACCCTCTGCTGATAGATCACCAGGCCGCTAGGGACGGGGGACTATACAACAGGAAATGGGTGTGTGGAAAAGCACATGGTTTTATAAACCATCCGGTGTTGGTTTATAAATTTTGAGTATGAAATCATTGATATCTCGAAGGTAAAGCAAGCAATTAGCTTGCAATTTTGAAGAGATACCAGACTGACCTAAGTTTTTATAATTATGTTGGCAAAATAAGCTAAATCGAATAAATGTGATTTAAATATCATTCAATGTTACTGCATCCCTTTAAAGAAAAAAAAATATTTATCTATTCATAATCTGTAGATATGGATTTAGTCGTCACTTTTTTTTTCACTGGAAACAAAAAAGAGAGATGTGATCACTTAGTCAGCCTTGATGATTCAATTTACTATGTTTCCATTTGTGTCTCTACTGTAGCAATTCTGTAACAACTAACATTGTAATTATTTTTATAGAATATTGGTAGCCTGTTAAAAGTCTGTCAGACACATAAAGAGAATGATAAGTGCATGTATCATGATCTATAAATAATTCTTTATCATCATTATTATTCTTTCTTTAGTTGGTTAAGCTACCACCAGACCACACAGCTCTGTGCCTGATGGAAGCATATGTGAAGGACTTTGCATACAGGTGCCATGCCCATAATATGAGAGTGCATGTGAGACAACAGGGTACTGCTGGCATGCCAGTGTGTCTTACTACTCCTAATGCTAACAATGGCGACTCGGTCGTTCCTCCTCCATTACCGCAGTATAAGTAAGTAGTTGAATTCAATGTTTAGTATTTGTATAGTTTGGTTCCAAAAGGAGCTATATCCACTTTTGTCACTTCTGAGAAAAAGGCATTTATTTGCAAAATTTTGTACAGGTGTCTATGGAAATGCAATATTCAAATGTGCACTTTGTAATAATTGCCCTCAGAATTTAGGTTAAAACTTTGTATGTACCAGTGTGAGCAATGGTTTGATATCAATAACTCAATTTCATCAAAGATAGATTTAGTTACCTTTAGAATCAAACTCTTCATTTGTATATCGTTGGTGACTAATAAAACCTTGTGTCTGAAACTTTGGTAAGAATCACATTTTTGGGTTAATCTGCAAGTAATCAGTTGAGTGATGTCCTGTCTAAATCCTATCTCTTTTACATGTGACCTTATAAAATGAAATCACCACAGCATGTTAAAGGAAAGGCAACCCAATATGTTACACTGTGTTGGCCATCATGTGTTTTCTCTCTCCTAAACAGTTGACATTCTTATCAGCCAATCGATGATACATATTTCTAGAATCATTCTCTATAAAATTATAGGGAATTAATATGTCATAAGTCTTTTTGGAGAATGCCTTGCTAATAATTATGTATTTTACAATTACTGATTGATTTTTTTTAATTTTATTTTTTTAAAGCTGTGTCTGAGCCTAACTTCACAAAGATGGGTTATTTACATGTATCCTCAATTTAATAACATTTGGGGGAAATTTCCAAATGAGTACATTATATTTATAAAAAGAAAAGATAATTTGCAGGTTTTATTTACTCAAGGAGATTAATTCATAGTCCATGGATGTGTGTCACAAAATGACTGGTGATTGGTTCTTGTCCTAGAAGATCAAGAATATGATTGGTATAGCACCCAAAAACACGTTCCTGCCGTTCGGACTGTCATTTTTAACTTAACAAATGACTTGATAAAACACCCCTCATGTTGATATATTTTTTACCATTTAAAATACTATAACCTCAAACAACATAAAGTACAATGTTGTTTTTGATAAATATAACTCATCTTATCAAAATGAGACAAAAGTCGCCGAGAAAAGAGTCAAGACGAGTCACAAAAATCATCAAAATAATTAAAAAATGTCAATTTTTAGGGGAAAATAAATTTAATTTCTGATTCTTCAATGTTTCATGTGTGATCTGTAAAAAGAAGAGTTAAAACGATAATGGGAAAGCGTTATAAGTTCTGTTAATTTCCTTGACTCTTTGCTTGACAACTCGTGTCTCATTTTGACATGATGCATCATATATTTCCTCTTATCCCTCTATATTCTCTTGTATACAGTGTTGAGCTTTGTAGAGAGGTGATGGACGGCATCCGGATCCTCTTTGACTTCTTGTTGCCGACCAATCTCCTGTATGATTGTGAGCGTGCTCAGTACAACGGTCGCTATACCCAGCGCCCCCTGAAGTCTAATGGGATCAAGGAAGATGCTGTCAAGGTCAAACCGTGAGTTCAGGGGTCAAATGTGAGGGTAGCCAGGGGTCATTGGATTCATTTAGGATCCCGCACTTTACAGTGCACAGTTTCCATGTCTTGAGGAAAGTGAACCACGTAGCATTTGCAACCCTTCCAGGTACCCATTTTTAACACCTTGGGTGGGGTCAAGCATGTTGATATAATGCCTTTCTCAAGGGACATAAGTGCCGGTGTCTGGGATTGAACCCATGACCTTTGAATTTGGGTCATTGGAAATTGGCAGGGTAGTGCCCCAGTTGGTCACCTACCATCTGGAAATCTGCTTAAAGTTAATACTAAATAAAACAATTAAATTAATAATATTGAATTGAGTCTACCAGAAGACCTTTACAGTCCTTCTGCATCCATGGGAGAACTACTACTACTACTTATATAGTCTACTCATGTTATATCGAGGTGCTTAGTACCAAACATATTGCCTTGATAAAATCTTGTTATATGAAACGGTGGGGGGGGGGGGGAATAATATACACATATGTGATACTCGACATAATTATTGTACCGTAAATTACCGTGTATAAGGCGCACTCGTGTATAAGGCGCACCCGATTTTTGGGGTCTTAAAAAAAAAAAAAAAAGTTTCACGAAAGGTGCCAGAAATTATTTTATCATCGCATCTTACCAATCTTTAAGAAAAGTCACCAGATTTATTTTTAATTTATAATTATTTCTTAATAGTTACAAATTTATTCTAGTAAAAGAAAAAGATAATTTAATTATTTCATCCCAAAGAAATACATTTTATCAGGTTTCAATTTTATATAGTATATTAATTAATATTGGGGAAAATATTACAGCAAAAAATCATACAGATTTAAGGCATAAAGAGCTAAAAAATGAATTTAAAAAAAAAGTAGAAACGATTCCGATTCCGATTACGATTAAAAACGATTATAATAACACTATATAAAATAATAAAAATAACTTGGCCCCATTTCTTCCTAAATAGCAGAAAATTGTCCATGCATTTTGGGGTTATAAAATCTATTTTTTAGAGGCCAAAATAGTGAGAAAGATGTTTGAAAAAAAAAGAAAAAAATTTAAGAAGAAAATTAAAACCAGAAAATTAATTTTAAGGAGAAACGATTACGATCGATTACGATCGATCATAAATACTGTCATCTAAGAGCATTTTCCATGCACAATAAAGCTATAAAAGTCTGTATTTTAATCAAAATTCTTCCAAATTCAGGGAGGAAATTTTTTTTAATTGTTCATAATTATAGTTAAAGAATAAAAACTTTAGTTTGCTTAAAGAATTTTAATTAAAAAAAATCAAGAAATGTATGTTTTGATTTTAGTAACCGGCAAATATACGTACTAAAGTTTTGATATTTATTAGAAGATAACATAGACATGTAACGCTCAGAAGTTGAGAATTTTTATTTTGACACTTTTTTGTATCTGTGTATAAGGCGCACCCCCGACTTTGCGTTGTCAAATGGTGGGAAAAAAGTGCGCCTTATACACGGTAATTTACGGTATATAAGTGCATAAATAATATGGCCCTGAAGTATCTATCAGAACTCATAACAATTTGATACACCTTGTAGAAAATTACGATTCTCTCAAAACTCTCTTCTCATTGCCCCGAAAATATGTATATACTAAAACGTATGGGTCAAGATCCTTTTAAGCAGCAAGTGTTACATAACTTGTGGAATAAACCAAATGAAATCAAACTCTCTGACACGAAATTCACTAGGAAAATAAAAACTTCCTCATTTCAATCACACTTTTGATCATGTATTATGATGTACTGAATATCTCAATTCCTTTTGTCTATCTTTGTTACCTTTCACTCTATTTTAATATTCTTATAGTGCATATAGGGATGTAAAAATGCTGTATGATTTTCATCTTTTTTTAATTTATTCACTAGTTGTGTCAATGGGAATGTAAGAACCACCAGGCGATGTAGCATGTCGTCCTCCAAGGAGGTATTACCACCGGTATTAGAGCCTGAGACGTTTGGTCCCAACGATCCTCCGCCGGTCCTCAAACCAGAAGCTATACCAGATACCAAGGAGAAGCAGGACCAGGCTCCAGCTAGAAGGATCACACGCAGGTATCAATCAAAATTATTTACTCTGGAATTATTATTTTAGGTCACAATACCTGTTACAAGGTCCTTAGGCTGATGGAAATTGCCTCTGTTATATAAGGAATAAGTTTGTATTAGGGTAAATACAAAGAAAAAAAGAAGTAATTTTACAAGGTAATTGACTTGGTCCCGTGATAAACATGTACATGTAATGCTAGTGAAATTGTATTCCACGGTTTACTCAACTTTCTAAATGAAAATATGGAGGTGAATACTTTCTTCACATTTTGATTTGGTCGGGAAATGTATAATACAAAGATAATTCATTTAAAGTATGTTTCTTTTTTACTGAAGTTTTTATTCTTAAGAGAGAGGATGAAATGGAAAAAAAGAAATATTCAATAGAAGGAAAGATGAAAGTAAGCAATCCCTGAAAATGGGAAACGTTCTTATTTTAATAGATGGTATTGATGATAGGAAGTGATGGTGTAAACCCAGATTGATAGCCTGCATTCTCTCTAATGATGATTTTTGAAGTGCTGGATGAATAAAAAACATGCTCTTGTCATTTTTTGTTTTTATTATGTGATTGGTTAGGTCGTCCAGCAGTAGTTTCAACCAGTCACCACCACCACCGCCACCGCCATCCACATCATCGACCAGGGAATTAAGATCATCAGATGGCCAAAGACGACGGAGTACTGATACCAAGATGGCCTCCTCCTCCTCAACTCACTCTACCACTACCACCACCACCACCACTTCCACCACAGCTCGCAACAAACAAGATGAGGCTGACAACACCAAAGACCTCACCAACCACCATCCTCCATCTCGAAGCCTTCGTCACTCCTCCCGGCTAGCATCCTCCTCCTCCTCCTCAACTACCTCTCCTCCAGTCATCACCAACATGGACAGCATCCCGTCACTTGAAGCTTCCGCCTTAACCCCTGCATCACCAACTCCACAGGTGATGAGCAACGGAGATACCAAGGACACCATGAAGTTAAGAGGAGGGCGGGGTTCGTTATCGACGGCGGACGTCGGGAAGATACCCACGACGGCGGAGTTTAGTATCAAGCAGGAGGAGAGTGAGGATGGGGTGTTCAGCATCGAGAAGAACTGCTGGAAGCTCCTTCCAGACACTGCGAACTACAATGGTGCTGAACCTCCATGCAGAGTGTATGGAGCTCAACACCTCTTACGGTTGTTTGGTAAGTTTACAAGGCTGCTGTTCAATTGTTTCTTTATTATTATAGCAGGTCTTGAAGGGCAATAATGAATGCAGATAAAAAAAAAATTATTTGGTATGGTTAAAAAGAGGTAGACAAGTACTGAAATGGGATGGGAATTAAAAATTTGACTTTACTTATGACATGAGGAAGAAGAAAGCCAAAGTTAGAGAGGACTCAAGAAGGAACTGACAAATCAAATCCCCAGTGTGGGCCTGCCCCATTTTCAGAGCTCACCAGAAGAAGAAGATGGTAACACCATAATTTTGAAACCATCTTGATGAATCTCTTTAAGAAGAAGATGATGGCTCATTAGATCATCTTACAGAGATGTCTTTATTGTTTCATGTCATTCTGTTTGCAGTCAAACTACCAGAAATCCTTGGTCGTATGGATCTTCCCCCAAAGAAACTGAAACCCTTGGTCAAGCACATAGAGATGTTCCTCAGGTACGTAATACCTAACCAGAAAATTTTGCGGTGGTTTTTATTTTACTGAACGTGAAAATTTTCATTTAATGATATTTCTGTATAAAGTTAATGCAAATACTATGAATTCACAGAAATATACTTTCACGAATTCCATGTTTTGAAGCAAGATTGCGAAAATATATGGACGCAAATTAGATGGCGTATGCAGTACTGTAAAAGTGGAAATATTCAGTGTGGTAATTTTCGCGCCAGTGTTCATGCAACCATTGTTATTCAATTTGACGGCTGAACTATGCAAATATAAACGCATTTTTCAATCCTTTTTCCACTTTTACAGTACTTTTATCATTTCACTAGTAATCTCTAAGAACATCACATTACACATTGACCAATATGCAAGCTGACATTCTGATTGCTCTTATCTTCTAAATTCTAATGGGCCCACTTGCTAGATGTCTGATATTACCGACTTTAACCCTATTCAGACTGGCTTTTCAAGAGGAGATTTTGACTGGGGGGGGGGGGGGTCAATTTGACCCCCCTGAGATTTGGCGCGGATGGTCCGATACGGGTTGCGATTCGCTCGGTTGCCGCAGTCGCGATTTCGTACAGGGGGTGGGGGGTCAATTGACCCCCCCCCCCACCCCCCCCCCAGTCTGAGTCTCTTTATTTTTACTGTTTCTTCTTGATTGTCCATAAATTCTAATTTGATGTCAACACAATACGTACATATACATGGTCGGGTGATTCACATGTTAAATATAAGCAATATAATTTAAAGAGGTTTCATTTTCAAGAGTCTATCCTGTGGAAAATTTTACATCAATATAAGGCTGCCTATTGTAATGAAAAGATTTAAAAATTTGTGAAATAATCAAAATATTGTGTATGCAAAGATAATAGTATATACACTACTTATATTATTTTTATTTCTCCTGTTTTTTAACAGATGGTTGTCAGCTACAGACCAGCTGCTGGAATACTTCCCAGATAAGGCTTACGTTAGTGAATCACAGGCGTTAAGAGACCCTGTGGATTGTAAAAGCAAGAGAACAATGGCTGCAAAATGAAAAGGATCACTGATTATGAGCTAGGGAATTGTGCGATTGTGCAAGGATTCACGGCTACTCGTGCTTTAATTTGCACGAATACAACAACATTTCGTCATATCGAGGCAGTTCTCCAATCCCAATTTCAAACATGTGCTCATGTATCTTTTTGTTTAATATACAGCCAAAAAAAGGACGACCTCATTATAACAAGAGTAGGGTGTACAACTTTTATAACATAAAAGTCAATGAAAATATTTGCAGAGTTAGCCTGCCATATTTTGCACTGGCTACATGCATGCACACAAGGCAACAGCAAATGGCAATCACAATTTGCTCTTTACAGTCCTTACAGGACCCATTTTCTCTTGGCCAAATTGACAAATGTAGACTACTGTATAAACATTAAAGTTATCAAAGTTGTTGGAAGTCTTGACAGGACTCCTGCTTTTAGCCATTTTGTTTTTCTTTCTTATTCTAAGTTTTTGATAAATTCAGTTCATTCAAACGTGTTTTGTGCCAAAAAGTTCAGTGGGTCTACTTTCAAGTGACATGTTGATGTGTTTGCTCAGTGGATAGAGCGTCCGCCTTGTAATCGGGCGGTCGTGGGTTTGATCTCCAGCTGCGTCATACCAAAAGACGTTAAAAAATGGTTGTTGCTGCTACCCTGCGTGGTGTAAAAAAAAAAAGGGAAAGAGCAATGTCGATATGGCGCTGATCAGTGGCTGAAATAGTAAAAGGGTGGGTAATGGACTTGATTCAAGAAAGGAGAGGTTGCATGTCATCAAAATGAAGTTTTGTTCTTGGTAGTGAAGCTCACTGTATCAACATGTGAAAAGTTTCTGTGAAAACCAGTTCCTTCCTTTCTTGCAGATATTAGTGATAGAAGTCGCCTAACTATACAGAAAGTAATAGAACTTTTTGTTCTTTTTTTCAAACACAACATATGAACTACACCATAATTTGAGATGAAAAGAGCATTGTTTGAAAGGTTTATTTTTTTTGTTTTTGTTTTTAGTTTTATGTTGTTCTATGTTATATTGGCCTTACTTGGGAAATGTAGCGATTGATGTTTAACCCGATTTGCAATGAAAGTCTACCCTATCAGGACAACCACTCCCTGGACTGTCCTCGAACCAATTCTTCATGTGTACGCATTAATCAGATTTTAAATGCTCATTTAGTATTGAAAGCATTGGTTGCGTAGTGCAAGAGGGATGTATCAGTGCTCATGGCCAAATCTGGCACTTATGATTATCATGTACTTGAATAGATGATCAAAGAGGATAGTCATAATCATGATTATTGTTATCAATCTGTGGAGGTTCCCGTGCTTTCCTATTTGTCAGTACGGTTTCTAACCTCTTACAAGACAGTTTTGAATATATAGAAAGTAGTATTCTGTAAGGGGGAAACAAGAAAAGAAAAGAAAAAAAGAAGCTCATTGGCATATAGACAAAGTTGTTTTTTATGATTGTTTTGTGCCAATGAATGTTGTGCATATGTACAGTTATAGAAGTGTGCACAAGTGCACAATGACATTCCTATTTTTTACGTGTTTTTTGTAATTGTGATGTAAATAAATTGTTCATTTTATAAAAAAAGAAGAAGTTATGAAAACCAAAACAATTCTGTCTGCATATGTGTGTCAATTCTTCTGATATTGTAAACTTAGCGGTACCATTTAGATTTTCCTGGTCAATTTCCAACCATCTATAATCAATTTAACATTTCAAGCAATCAATTTCGTCTGAAAAAAAAGATTACCATTCAGATTTGTTTTTGAGCACTTGATATAAGAAACTTGGCGACCAAATTGCAAATTGCACCAATCAATTTATATTATGAGCAATCATATTTGTGAATCGTCATTCAAATTTGTTGATTCTTATCATTTCTATGATACCTTAATTTTAAAGTGCTACAAGAATTTTGAATTTCGTGCTCATGAAAGAAATTGATGTACCTATGCACAGTTTTAATCATGCAAATGTTTAAAATATATATAAAATTGAGAGCTCGTTAACTAAATCACTAATTGTCTGTGTTAATTTGAATGACTAATAGCCCAGCTCCATAAGGTATCATTTAAATTGCATGTACAGTACAAATTTGATTGCAAAGAGTTGAAAATTGACCAGGAAAACAAATATTATGTTCTGAGGGATAGAAGGGGCTCAAAGCCGAAGGGGGGAAGGGTGTGAAAAACTGAAGAACATCTAGAAACTGCTTAAATCCATAAAAATGAGATATGTTCCAAAAATAGTTGTTGTGGAAGTAAGATAGAGAGTTAGAGTGGAGGGTGGGAAAGGGGATCGGAGGGAGATGTCGAGAGAGAGAGAGAGAGAAAGAGAGATGAGAAAATGCATTTATATGGTGGCTATATCTGTAGGCCCCTTGATATAAAGCAAGATATAAAAATTAAAAAAAAAAATCATCCAGAATGTCGTGGACATAATTAAAGTTAAAAATGAAATGAGATGAAGACAGTTTGAGTCATCAGATGAAAGGAGTGGAAAAAATAATATTTTAGGTCAGAATACTGAAGGGGAAAATATATAATAAGACTATAAATTTGTGAATGTTCACTTGTGCACTATGTTTCCTAGTTACGAAACTAAAGAAAGATAGTATATCACTATATGACTACATTGATGTAAATATAGACATAGAGTCTACATATACTTTACATTTGAAAATCTAATAATTTTAGGACACGTAGGTGTAACTATTGCAGTTGAAAAGCATTACTAGGAAAGATTGCTCAAGATTGAATCATACACTTTGAACCGACGTGTTATTACACGTGTACAATCGATCGGCGGTATAGTAATCCATCATCAAAACACATAACACAACAAAACCGCACACACGTTGTCAATGTGAACACATTATGAGCAACGGTCTTCCCGAAACCAACTAAATTTTCCAATTATTAGGACCATTATGGCGGCGGTCAGATCATCTTTGATGGGGGTTCTACTTTTGACAGTTATGCTGCACATTTCTGTGCTTTGTGGTGTTATTTCAATGGTAAGAAACGATTTATTTCAAGATGGATACCATATTGAATTTACCCTGTTTCTCGTGCTTTTGTCTGCCGGGCCCAGCCCGGTCGTTGTGTCATGTCGCACCCTACCGGTACCACGGTCAAAGACGGGCGATGGTCGAGTCAAAGTCAGCTCAACGTCGTTTTACTTTTATTGATATAATTCGGTCTCATTTCAATTTGTTCATGTTAGAGTACTAGTATTTCCTTCACCTGGTAAAAATGGATCAAGCTATTCTTCATTGGTTTGGTTGTTTTTAGCCTAAGAAATAATCAAACAATTTGACAAACAGACAAAACAAAACTTCATTCAATTTATTATTTAGTTCAAAAGGACAAAAGCATGCCAATTTTCTTCTTCTTCTTCTTCTTCTTTTGATAAGTACAGTCCACCATCTGGTGTATTTGCTTACTGTTTGGCAGGTTCGGTGCGGTGAATGTACAGTGCCATAAACAAGGTCAGGGGTCAATTCCCGCATGTTGTTGTACGACCAGGATGAAGAACAGACAGTAGACTAAATGTATGAACCGTATTTCTTTGTGCCAAACGAGTGAGTTTGTCAGGTGTACGAATTAGTAGTAAAGACACTACATTGGCGACGAGGATGTTGTTTTACTGATCTGTTGGACAATGTTCAATGGTAAGAACATTTATTTTAAGATGGATAATCCATATGAATTTCTTACCCTGTTTCTCGTCTTTGTTCGTCTGCCGGGCCCAGCCGTGCTTGTGTCATGTCGCCACCTACCTATGGAATAAAAAAGTAGAAAAAATTAAAGAGTCACTCTCACAGAAAATACTCAATGGTGGAGTGCGAATGGTTGACATACTTACCAAATGTTAAGCTTCCGCCTGAAATGGTTAGGAAAGTTTCTGAGACGATAAACAAGAAACTTGGAAAAAAATGTGTTCTGTATGGTTTGACCTTTTTAAAAGGTATCAGTTTACTGTGAATTGTAATTACGACATAAGTAATTTAAACATGTTAACACAAAGAAATTCCAACTTTTTTAAAGAAATATACATGCTTGGATACTTATACGAGATTTACTCATTTGAAATACATCAATATTATAGATTGTGATTCTAGTGTTAACGAGATCAAATTATTGGCATAATAAGTTATTTTGTCTAAAATCAGTCTGTGTTCTTTAAGACTGGTAATGAGAGTGTATAATTTATGTAAAAGATCTCGTTGGAATTAACGGTTTCCAGTCGATAGAAAATATAATGTCAAAAATAATCAATTAGAAGAAGTAAATATATTGTAATGTTGATTATGCGAAACTTAAAAAAGCAATACCTTTAGTATGGGTCCAAGAATAAAACAAGATGCTGTTGCAAATACGATACAACAAGAAAAGACTCGATGTTCCAATTTTGTGTATTAGAACAAATTGAAAAATATCAGTGATATAAAAGCAATGTGTTTATAGTTTGTTTCCCTCAAGAAACACTTTAACGAATAAATGTTGTTTATATTGGGAAATAAATTTAATATGATATAACATGGTTAAATGTTTCATTTTAACCTCATCCATGTCAAAGAATATAACTACGAGAGTTTAACCTTAAACTATTGTACAATCTTATACCAGTAAAAAGTAATCTTTTTAAAGGGGTATTAGAGAAGACGATTTATGTTCAAAATGTTATGTGAAAGAAGACATTTCCACGCTTTATTGGAATGTGAATTAAACAAACAATACCTAAAACATATAGAAAACATATTACAGAGAGTCTTCAAGTTTTAAAACAAAAATTAGTAGTCTACATCTTTTAAAATTGAATGCAACTGCCAAATCGTTTTATTTATGACTTTAGCCTTTTATAGTATATATAAGGTTATCTGGAAAGAATAAATCGGGGAAAGAAAATAGAAAAGTTGTTTTTAAAACATGGTGTTAGAAAGAGAAATTAGAAAAGAATAGAAATACAAGGTATGAACAGGAAGAATAAGAACCAAGAGAAGATTTGAATTACCGAAAAGAATATTAGATTTTCTGTGAATATTGATGTAATATGAATGTTGTACGAGTATGAAAAATCCTCTGTTTAGAGGCAAAAAAAAAAAAAAAATGTCGCACCCTACCGGTACAGTCAAAGACGGGCGGATGGTCGAGTCAAAGTCAGCTCAACGTCTTTTACTTTTATTGATATAATTCTGGTCTCATTTCAATTGTTCATGTTAGAGTACTAGTATTCCTTCACCTGGTAAAATGGATGAAGCTATTCTTCATATGGTTGTGTTTTTTGGCTAACAAATAATCAAACAATTGACAAAACAAAACTTCATTCAATTTAGTTCAAAAGACAAAAGCATGCCAATTTTCTTCTTCTTCTTCTTCTGATAAGTACATCCACCATCTGGTGTATTTGCGTACTGTAAGTGTATGCAGATATATGCAAAGATATGCAGTAACATAAACAAGGTCAGGGGTCAATCCCGCATGTTTTGTACGACCAGGATGAAAACAGACAGTAGACTAAATGTAGAACCGTATTTCTTGTGCCAAACGAGTAGTTTGTCAGTGTACGAATTAGATTAAAGACACTACATTGGCGACGAGGATGTTGTTTTACTGATCTGTGGACAATGGACATTTTGGGACATTTGACGGAGATTGAGTAAGTTTCACGCCTTTTGTTTACGTGAGTACAAGCGGTACGTTGTGGAATACGTTTGCTCTATTCAGTCCCGTATGTGACTTTTGCTGTGTGTGGAAATACCCTGTATGAGCATGCGGCTACTCGCGTTGTGTCGAAGAATCGATGTGAAAAGAAGGGACATCGAAACCTATCTAGACAGTGGACCAGTATTTCAAGCAGTAGACATTGTGGTTAACCGAAGCATCAGATCTAAGCGGAGGGCCATTTGCTAACAGTGTGGAAACGAGGCCTACAAAACCGTAAGAGATTGCGGTCCCAAAGAAGCCTAGCGAGACGAACTATAAAGAGTTATGTGACTTGCTGAAGGCATACCGCCCAAGAACATAGGGTGTCGAGAACGT
>CALNVZ010003432.1:31543741-31596314 GCA_940671915.1 Paracentrotus lividus
CCGTTTCCACAACACCAGACAGGTTCCAGGGCAGTCTGTGTCTCAATTTGTGACGGAATTGAAGAAATTGGCTTCATCATGCCAATTTCCAGGAGAAACACTGACGGAGGCGCTTTGTGACCGATTCATTGCTGGATTACTGTCCAGTGCCACCCAGAAGAAGCTGTTGTCGAGGGACTACACCTTTAAGGACGCTGTAGATGTCGCCCAGGCAGAAGAGGCAGCGGCGACCAATGTACGTGACATGGGTCATGAGGAAAAGCAACTTCATCAAGTGAAGGATAAAAGGGGTTTCCAATCAAGGAAGAAGGGAAATCATTCTTCGTTTTCTTCTAACAAGTCAGCGGGCAAGCAGAAGTGTGACAGGTGTGGAGTGCGAACCACACCAGAGAGCAATGTAAGCACAAGGATGCCGTTTGCTTCAAGTGTCAAAAGACAGGCCATTTGAAGTCCCAGTGTCGTTCTGCTGCTGTCAGCAAACCCAAGAGACAGGGAAATGCTAGAGCGATTAGGCAGGTGGAAGACGAAAGCCAGGAGGAATTTGTTGATTCTCTCTTCACGTTGAGTCACTCCAGTGAAAATCCCCCGCTAATGGTGCTTTATGGATATTGAAGGAACTGACATCAGTATGGAGGTAGACACTGGAGCAGCGCTGACGGTGATCCATATCAAAGATTACCAGGACAAGCTAAGTCATAGGAAGCTCCGCCCAATCAACCGTTCGTTGCGCCCATATGGTGGAAGGAAACTACGGCTCGCAGGGGAAATTGATGTCAAGGTGAGCCACAATGGGCAAACGAAAACGCTGCCGTTGATCGTAGTAGAGACGGAAGTGTATGCCCCACCATTGCTCGGAAGGTCTTGGTTGTCGGAGATCAGACTGGATTGGCCAACCCTGTTGTCCGAGGCTCAATTCTCCATCGCAGAGAGTCCAGACGTGAGTGCCTACTTACAGGGAAAATTTCGGGATGTGTTCAAACCTGAATTGGGCACAATAAGGGGACCGAAAGCGAAACTGCATCTAAAGAACGATGTTGTGCCGAAGTTTTGTAAGGCAAGGAATGTGCCATATGCACTGCGTCCAGCTGTGGAGAAGGAGTTAGAGCGAATGAAACAGGAGAATATCATTTATCCCGTGGAGTTCAGTGACTGGGCCACGCCCCTAGTATGTATTCCCAAAGCGGATGGGAGGGTACGTCTGTGTGGAGACTACAAGGTAACAGCAAATCCGCAGATTCACTGTGAACAGTACCCAATTCCGACACCGGAGCAGGTGTTTAGCAGCCTTGGTGGTGGTCAGCGATT
The DNA here is from genome assembly GCA_940671915.1 of Paracentrotus lividus. Taxonomy (NCBI): domain Eukaryota; kingdom Metazoa; phylum Echinodermata; class Echinoidea; order Camarodonta; family Echinidae; genus Paracentrotus; species Paracentrotus lividus. Next base: position 31,545,047 of record CALNVZ010003432.1, read on the forward strand.
TTCTAAGATAGATCTTAAGTGTGCTTACCAGCAAATGTTGTTGGATGAGGAGTCCCAGAAAATTGCAACAATCAACACGCACAAAGGATTGTTCAGATACACCAGACTTCCTTTTGGTATATCGTCTAGCCCAGCTATTTGGCAGAAGTTCATGGACCAAGTGATTGCAGGACTGGACGGAACGTGCGCCATCATGGATGATGTCTTGGTTACCGGATCCTCAGACAAGGAGCATTGGGACAATTTGGAAAAGGTGTTCCAACGGTTCAACAGTTTCGGTTTGCGAGTCAAGCGTGAGAAGTGTCTGTTCATGCAGGACAGCGTAGTCTACTTTGGTCGACGGATTACGTCTGAAGGTGTCCAGCCAGCAGAGGTGAAGGTAGATGCAGTTCGTAGAGCACCTACCCCGACCAATGTCACCGAGCTCAGATCATGGCTTGGACTCGTGAATTATCATGCTCAGTTCATGCCGAACTTGTCCTCTACGATTCATCCCTTGAATGAGCTCCTGGGATCCAAGCCATGGGTCTGGGATGATAGCTGTGAAGAAGCATTCGAAGCAGTTAAGACAGCCATCAGCAAGGATCGTCTTCTTGTACATTACGATCCAGCGAAGGACTTGGAACTAAGTGTAGACGCGTCACCATATGGAGTTGGCGCAGACATTTGTCACGTAGAAGGATCGGGGGAGAAACGGCCGATCGCATACGCGTCCAGAAGTCTCAACAAGCATGAGAAAGGGTACGCTCAACTGGACAAAGAAGCGCTGGCTATCGTGTTTGGACTGAAACGTTTCCGGACATATCTACATGGTCGGAAGTTCATAATTCGTACGGACCACAAGCCGTTGGAGCGAATTCTAGGTCCGAAAACTGCGGTGCCCACCTTAGCAGCACAGCGACTTCAGCGTTGGGCCATCGTTCTATCTGCTTTCAAATATGATCTCAAGTTCATCCCGGGAAAGCAGAACGTAGTCGCAGATGCTCTGTCCAGGCTCCCGTTGCCTGAGACCGAGGAAGGTGATGATGCGATGTACAACATTGCGGTTCGCAAGTTGGACAGTCTGCCAGTTACCAGTAAGGACATAAAGTACACACACGTTTTGGAACACTAATACCAGAAATAAAACAAAAATGACAGTTTGGATAATTGGCAGTTTTCTATTTTATTAGAGTTTAATACAAGTATTCCTTTTTGACACATTCAATGGAAACTAAGAATAAAAAAACAAAACAAAACAGATGTTGTTATTTCTATGGTTGCCATTAAAGGCATAGTTCATGTACGTTGTTAAAGTTCCTGGAGAACGATATAATCAGTTAGCTGTTAGCTAGTTTAGCTGTGGTGTTAGTAATTGTTTTTGACCAAACAAGAAGTTCATTGAAACTTAGCGTTTGATTGTTGTTGTTATACAATATTACGGGGACATACATTGTTGCAGGATATTTTAAAGATAACCAGTTTACTGCTCATTTCACTGTTTACAATTATTCAAATTTACTCATGATATTGATGAAAAGAAATGCTTTAAGTATTCCAGTTTATGTTTCAAATTGAACCTCTACTCATACAGAACGGGATTATACTATATTTCTATTCTATAAGGGGAATAAAGCTTAGGAGAGAGGAGTGTAGTGTATGCAGATTATATGCAAATGATATGCAGTAACATAAACAAGGTCAGGGGTCAATTCCCGCATGTTGTTGTACGACCACGATGAAGAACAGACAGTAAATGTATGAACCGTATTTCTTTGTGTCAAACGAATGAGTTTGTCAGGTGTACGAATTAGTAGTAAAGACACTACACTTTAGTACTGTTTGGCAGGTTTGGTGCGGTGAATGTACAGTGCCATTTTTGCCATTGTTCGTTTGTGTGTTGCGAATTTTCAATGATGTTTTGTATTTTACAGACACAACACAGCATACAATAGCGCTACATACAAATTATTGTGTTAATAAACTGTGTTATTTGATTCAGTTTAAAATCAACTTTTCAGATTGCTTCAATTTTGCATCATATTTTCCTCTTTAACCTATTGTCTTAGCTTTGTCTGTTTTGAAGCGCCAGCGCCACACTAGTAAGTAGTATAGTCATACCCGTACTGTACTGTGCGATTAGCACCATGTAGCAGTCAAGTGGTTAGATCTAATATGTATTGTAACGTTAGAACCCAGTAGTAGGCTAGGCCTAGATCTACAAGTTCCCAAAATTCCATATTTTTGCCACTTAATTTCTACATTTTTTATTTAGCGGAAGGGGGGGGTGGGGGAGGGGGGTGGAGGGGGGGGGGGGGAAGGGCTGGACCTGCCAGGTTCCCTCTTGGATCGTCGCTTGACATGTGTATGATCCTAGATGATTTAGTTAAGAGATGCGATAGAATTTTGAAAATTTTGTAAATTTAGATTTTAACTGAATTTGTAGAACTTGTAGAAGTCAATGAGATCTGATCAATAGACTGATTTACAATTACCTTGAACCATGTTTGTTGTTGCCATTCTTTTTAGGGAACTGATTCAACTGCAGTAACTATTCATGAGAACGCATCTGATGACGAGGATGCAGTGGTTGATCTGGAGGATGATCAGGAAATATTAGAAATCTTCCAACCTACTGATGAATGGCAAACCATCAAAGAAGGTACGGAATAACCTACCTGAAGGCCACCAAACACCATACGACTTACGACTTGTGACTGACCAACTGTGGATCTGGAATAACAAAGTGCATTGCAAAGTATACCTGCTTAGTTATTTCAGATCCAAAGTTGGTCAGTCGCAAGTCACGAGTCGTATGGTGTGCGGTGGTCTTAATACAGACACCCCTTACAGGCTTCAAATAACCTTGTCCTTGTTTTGGGCAATCCAAGGTATGTTTTGGTCTGTTAATTTTGCCGAAAGCTACCAAGATAATGTTCCAGACTTGGCTTTTGTGAAGACAAAGGTACATTACATGTATATATTACATTCAATGCAACTATCTAAAAGTAATTTTTAAGTTTGCTGACCGATGTTCCACATTTATTTTTCCAATCGCTAATCACTGTGAGGCTAGAAATAATTGGCAAAAGTAAATTTTTTTTTTTTTAGAGGAAACAGTGAGGATGAGGATGAGTTTGCTACATCCTTGTCTCGTGACAGATATGGGGTTCCCTTGTAATAACAAGAAGTCAAATTCACTTGTAAATTGTAGTTGAGAAACATGTTTGAAGTAGTTTGCAACCTTGACTTCGATGCTTTTCTCATCCCATAAATGCATTTGAGGCATAATATAAAAATGCTTCATTAACGTAATTATTTAATGATCTTTTATCTTCATTTTAATATTGATAGGCCAAGCTATACCAGCAGGGCTCCATATACGAGTCAATCTAGCCACAGGACTCAAGGAGGCCAAATATCTGGATGATCATCAAGATACTATGAAGGAAACATCTCAGGATGAGGTATTTCTTTCTTTTGTGATTCATTGAATTTGGAAATATGACTGCCTCAAAGGCAATTGAATGATTTTATTTAAGGGATTGGGATGTGTATGGCTTCAAATCCTATCCTGGGGAATTATAAATGAGGATTGAAGCTTTAAAAGGCACTGGTGTCTGCATCAACTTTACTTAGATTTCAAATTCCTTTTGCCTAGAGCACATTAGTTTGAGAATAGTTATTTGAAGAAATATCATAAACTCACTCCGAACAAATTTCACATTCTTCAACATTACGATGTTCGAATCTCACTATATTTTTTGTCTCACCAGAACGAAGTTCATCGGACCTAGGAATCACTTTTCCTGTTGGTCTTTTACGATAATGTTAAAGTTTTTAGTTTTTTTTTAACTTGCTCTCATTTCTTTATTTCTGCATCATTTGTGTTCGCACTTAGTACAAATGATACTTGGGTAATACCAAATATGTGTTGATAAGGATGATGGGGTCAAAGGTCATCTCGGGGTCAAAAGGTCAAATGATATGATGCCATCTGTTACAAAAATGTTAAAGTTTTTGGTTTAACTTACATGTACTCTCATTTCTTTCTTTCTCCATCAATTGTGATCACACTGGGTACAAATGATTCTTAGGTAATACCACATGTGTGTTGATGAGGATGATGAGATCAAAGGTCATATAGGGGTAAAAATATCAACTTAAAAGTTATAATTTCTTAAACTTTTGTTTAACTTTCACTCATTTTTTATATCATCAGTTTTGTTCACCCCTGGTATGAATTATCCTTGGTTAATACCAGGGGTGTGTTGATGAGGATGATGAGTCCAAAGGTCACAATGAGGTCAAAAGGTTGTGTTGCGTGTTTTATTGATAGCGAAATCAGGAGAGACTCGTGATTCGCGAACCACCTTGTTTAAAGTTTGAAGTCAATAACAGTGTTTCAAATTTGTTCAATATCTATGCCATGATATTTTGTATCGTGTCAGGACAACTACCCTCCAGAAAAGGGTTAAGGAAGATATTTGGTGGGGTAGTTGTCTGGGGGGAGGGGTAATTGTCTAGGGGGTAGTTGTCCCTGAAATGAATTGTATAATGTTACTCAATATTGTTCTTATAGTGCAGAATACTTGACAGGTCTTCACAAATCAATTTTGGATAATTTTGATTGAACTGCACATCAAATCAATTTCATGGTTGTAAGAATCAATCACATTCCCTCGTTTCTCCTTCAACTCATCAGGTAACGAGAGACAAAGATGAGGAATCAAACTTCTATGAGAAAGAAGAACTGAAAGAAAGGCTAGCCAAGGTGAAAGGAGAAGATGAATGTCAAGATGGATGTGTTGAGAGCACTATGGACGAAGCATTGGTAAGATTTTAACTATGCAGAACAATTGAAGACCTGAATTTAAGAATGGCCCAAGTTAATCTCTTGACCAAATTGAATGAAATGTGGGAACTTGTTGCTTACACATGAGCCCATCTTGTGTATAATTTACAGCCCTGAACTCTGATTTATTTGAAAGTCATAGACTTGGGTTGTTCTTATATGTAGTTTCTGAATGGAAGTGTTCATTAGATATGCACCTTCACATAAACGTCACAGGCCCGAAACTCATCTACTACTCACCCCCGTCCCCTTTGATCCGCGCCAGGAGCCAGATAAGATAATTTAAACTTTTTCACAGGAAGCTTTACTTTGGAGGTTCCAGGGAGGTAGGGTCCACTGGGCCCCTGCTACAAAATGTAAAATTGAGCCTTGGGTAGATAAACCAAACCCGGGGTTACAAGTCGTAGGTTTGGAATCATATGTAAAGGTAAAGAATATTCCCTCTGCAATCTTTCACCATTCCATTTGTGAAAAACACAGCTATTCCTAGCCTTCTTCTGAGGAGGCTTGCAAAACATTTTACTCAATTGAGAAAGGCCACCAGCGTAGAGCTAGACGCACTTTTTGTGTTACTTGGGGGGGGGATGATGAATAGATTCATTCCCCCACTAACAAAAGAATTAATGCATGTCTACGCCCGTGGAGTAGGGTGTCATTTTGATGAATACACATAGAATGTACAATTATGGAACGCTTGCCTTTGTATCCAATGCACAATAAAAAAAAAAACCAAATTTTCCCCCCTCCCGAAGGGTTTTCTGGGAACAGGGTCAATACCTTTTGTTACGGTGCCTATTAATGTAAATTTCATTGGACAATGTGATCATTTATTTTTCGTCATAACAAAAAATCAAAATAATCTCATTTTATACTCCCATATATGATCTTCTAGATAGAGGAAGTGAAACAGCGCTACCGTTCTATTGCAGAACTGAAGAAGCAGTTTTCCGAAATTAATATGGATGTCAAGACCGACTATGAAATCATGAAAAAGCTCTTCGAAGAATACAAAGAACATGACTCCATCGATTATCGGAATGTCATCCTGCAAGACCTGGAATTCTATGTTCATAAGGTGAGAGGGTACTGTATTCGCTGTTATTTTCGCGCTGAGCGGCCTCAAAGAATGTTCACAGGTTCTTGAATTTGTGCTGCATGTTCGTAAGCACGCAGTCAAACCCTCCCAATACACGCATAAAAAAGGATGCTCACATATTTGCAGGTTTTTAAATTCGTGCCTGCCGATCTTCGCGCAAAATCTACGAAAATTAATGTACCAAGAATATTTACACAATAACAGTTATACGCTGAATATTATCATTACCTAGGCTTAAGTGTGGTCTACGTACCTTTCATCTATTTTTCCAAGCCTTTGGAACTCCCTCCCATCTTATGTTTGTGTAATTAACAGCATTAAGCACTTTACATCATGCTTCAAAACTAACTTATTTCAGCAGATATGTAGTAATCAACTTAATTGAATGAGCCTGTGCCTTTGAATGTTTTCAACAGAAATATGGCACACTATAAATGCTGTGGATCATCATCAACTACTATGAGAGAAGTTTCTAAAAAACACTACAGTAATTTCTTTCTACTAGGTTCCTACTCACTTACATGGTTTCAGGATTATGCCCTGCAAGAAGATGTTGGTGCCATGTAGGGAATTGATATAATGTGTAATCTGCTCTCACTGGCTCCCTACAAAAATTGTAGAAAATATTAGTCCTGCAAGCGAAATCTCCACTTTTTTTTAATAGCAAAATCCATTATAGAAATTTTGTTTTCTCAATTCAAATTTGTGCCTGGTCTATTTTGGATTCCATGACATTTGCTCCTCTGGCAATTGCTCCGCTATAGATTCCATGCACTATAGATTCCATGCACTAATAATGTCTAACTTCAGCCCTGATGTTAACACTGTACCCTACCCTGAACCTAACCCTATTACAATCCTAACCCTAGCCATATATGTGATGCATCACATCGAAATCAGACACAAGTCGCCAAGCAAATGAAAGCACAGTGTCGAGGAAATTGGCAAAAGTATCAAAACTGTCTTATTTGGGGGGAAATATTTCTTGATTTTCTGAATTTTCATTGTTTCTTGTATGATCTGTAAAAAAGATGAATAGAAATGATTAGGGGAAGGCCTTTAAAAATGGATTGTTTTGTTGGGAACTTTGACTCTTTTCTGGCGACATGTGTCTGATTTTGATGTGATGGGTCACATATCTTAGATGAAATAAAGCCTGGAGTGATTGTCGCAGGAGGAAATGTTGTGTCACCCTATTTTGTTGGCTTTAGTTTACCTGCTTAAAATGCAATCTAAAAAACTTATCTCTTTCCTCCATGCCCCTGATTTCCTTTTCTTTTTGGATTTCGCTGAGGGAGTTACAGCAGTTTGTATCTAATGGAAAAGGCATTTATAAATCTGAGTTTTATTGAATGTGTTAAGTTATTAATATGATTATAATGATTATTATTTAAAATGTGAATGCATTACCATCATCCATAGGTTGATAACGGAGTGGATTTTGCAAGTCTAGGAGGTTGGGAGGTCATAATCAGTGCACTGAACAGCACTGAGGAACTTATTCACAGTGAGGCTGCACGTGTACTGGGGTCAGCAGTTCAAAGGTCAGTAAGGTCATATGTGACCTGCCATCTCAAACGATGAATAAGTTGCCAGAATTGGGTTTTATGTGCTCTTTGAAACTAGAGATTTCAAACTTTCCAATGATACCAAACACTTGTGTATTTTATTTAGGTATAACTACATGTAAGTAAAATATCACATTAGAAGAACAGGTATCAAGGCTTTTATATGCAGAAATTCTTCGCCTCCTTCCCTGTACTCTGTTGTTTAATAAAGTTTAATGTAGATAAATTAACTCCACAATCATTAAACTTCACCAGGTCAGTGCTTTCTTCTTGCTAAATAGGGCCCAAAACTTTCTTCTCTTTAAAATTGGGTTAACAAGAATTTTGTTTGTATTTTTACAGTAATCCCAAGGCTCAAGTTAGTGCCTTTGACAGTGGAGCGATGCAACCGCTTATTCGTCTTCTTTCTCGGTCTCCTTTGATCAAAGTGAAAAAGAGTTCGCTATATGGACTGTCCTCATTGGTTCGTCTCTTCCCATATGCGCAGAAGAAGTTTTTAGAGCTCGGAGGTCTGAGTGTACTATCTGGTCTGCTGAGAGAGACGAGTAGTGATTATCTTCCACTAAAGATCAAGAGTATGACTCTTGTACATGATTTACTTGTTGAACAGGTTAGAAAGTGATTCAGTTGTGTTTGAAAGCAATGTTGATTAACTTTCCATGCTATTGTCTAGTTCACCCTGGAATTTCATTGGTTAAAAAAATAAAAAATAAAATAATAGATAAATATGAGTAAATCCATCAAAGAATAATTAACTTATGAATGTTTACAATTCTGAATTTATGATGTCACTTGTGAGCTGCTCTCCTGGTCGAGATTCCATAATTGCCCTTTTTTGTTCAGAAGAATATTAATTATTCATCTATGATGCTGTAGATTTGTCATCAAAACTGTTCATGTACATGCCCATATCAAAATAAAGGATGCATTCTTCCATCAAGAACCATGAAAAAAGATGTACAACATATAGAAAGAGCAGCTGATATGACGATCAAATTCATAACTTCTTTATTCTTAGGTGGATTTGCTTAATACTTTCAATCACATTTTGAGATCTAGCCCCTCTTTACGATCTTGGCAAATTTGCACAATAGTAGTGTCTGATGTAGTCCACATGTACATGTACATGATGACTTTTTTGTTAACCTGTTGGAGACAAGCTGATGTGGCTATAACACACATTTCCCGTAGACCTCAGCCTGAATATATTCAGGCTCAGTCCTCAATGGGTTAATTTTCTGACATGATTATTAAATTTTTATATTTAAATAATTATGCTAGTTTATGCATGGAATCATAGTTTTTACTCCAATTCACTCAATACTGCTCCTAGAATGCTAATTTTTGTTGTAAATATCTGTTGTAATAATCCTAACATTTTTTACTTGTACATGTACTTTAAAAAAAAATCTGGTATCAAAATTGATTTATTGTTTTTATTGTTTTATGAATTTCTTACAGCTCTTCTCTTGTTTCAGGGTACAAAAACAAAGTTGAAGTTTAATCAAAGAAGTAAATTACATTTGAAACAAATAATAGAAACTTTGTTTATGAGACTATTTGATTATTTAAGTCAAAATTGCAAACTATACATCAAAGGAAGTATATCTGTAAGTCATATAGAATATATTTGATTACAAGTTCTGCTTGATAATAACATCCAATATTGATAACTTATGAAACAGGGACACCATGAATGAATGTAAATTGCACTCTGAATGGGGGGAAAGGTGATCTAATTGTATTGGATGTCTGCATTTTCGGTATAAATGCAATTGGGTGACACCATTACTTTTGATTTTGATGTATATTTTACAAAAGTGTTTTATCTTTCTTTGTGACAGAGAGAGGCTGTTGACATGAATATCGATGATGGTGATGAGGTTGCGAAGGAAAGGAACCTGCAGTATCAAAAGTGAGTCAAATATTCCTTCACTTCACCTTTGTCAAAAATAATTGCCACACATTGCAGTATTGTGTTTCCCAATAAACACCCCGCAATGTTGATATTTCCATTTTGAAAGCAATTTTATACAATTGACATCTAGCAATTGATTTCAGCCTCTGGTCAATGATAACGTAAGTGTGTTTATTTTATAGAGAGATAAGAAGAAAAACATATTTAGTTAACTTCGGGAGCAATGTTGTCTGCAATTCGTTTGAGTAAAGGTCACATTAGTGAAAGTAGTACAACCTAGAAATAATTTGAATTGCAGACAAGTTCAAAGACCCATTTCCGTAGTCATTTGCTTTGAAGAAGGATGGAAGGAGCGAATAACTAATTAATGTTTTTTTTTAAAATTCAAACATACTTACATGTAGGGGAGACTGGGGTAATTATGGCCCCCTTTTTCACATTTCCTAATTTTCTAATTGTGTATAAATACAGTCAGTCTATATATCTATAATATACGAAGGAAAGTATAAACCTGTAACTTCTCATTTTCATATTAATTACCATTATGTTAATAACTATTATATAATAACTTCCTTTCTACGCTTATACACTGTTTATGCATTGGGCCATAATTACCCCAAGTGACATCTTCAATTTGATCCCTCTTTACAGCTTTACTATTGAAGATATTCAGGTGGAAGTTTTTCTGTTGTGTTTGTTAGTTCCTATTGTTTCTGTTTCAATCAAAATTTCATCTGAAATGATTTCAATTAATGATATCACACCCCAAATAAAAAAGCAGACTTGCCACTTTCCAACGAACAGAATTGTGATTGCCGTACATTTTAGGCTCCCCTAAGCACAAACTTTGAAGTAAATGGCTTATTTTTCTCACATGATAGTAGGAAAAGTTTAGCTAGGCATGTGTAAAAATTAAATTATCATTGTGTAATGCAGCAAAGAATTATAAGCTCTAAAAGACAAAGGGGCCATAATTACCGCAGGGCCATAATTACCCCAGTCTCCCCTATATAATAGCAAGTTATTTCTGAGTTTCCTTTGTGTGCTAACCTAGGTGGTGAAACCTGGGGCTTGCCAAGTTTTTATTCAGGAATATTAAAGGGGTTAAAAGGATGGGGTGCTTGTACATGTACATGTATATGTACATGTAAGGCCTACCTGGGGGATGTTTCACATAACTGTTCATAAGTTACACATAACTTTACAAATTACTTGAGTATGAAGAGCCACTTGGGATGCTCCAAATTTTCATGAAACTGGACTCTATTTCCCAAAATCTCAATTCACATTGCTAAAAATATTCACATTAAAAATGTTTGCTTATAGGAGCATATTTCAACTGAACTCTTGTCTGCTTCCTTCAACTTGAATATTCATTAGACTGCTAAGTTTGACTCAAGTCAAAATCCATTCACACTACAGACAGAGCACATTTTAATCCCCTGTTAGGATGCACAAACAATATTAAATGAGTGTATGGTATATCACTCACTTCCACCTTTCATTGCATTGTTTTCACTGAATTGTTTACATTGAGAATTTCCTATAAGATGGGGTATTTAAATGATCATATGACAGAAAGTCAGTTCAGAGTAAGCCAGGTTGATTTAATGTGCAGAGGGTAATGTACGTACAAATGTAGCAGGCAAAAAGTTAAGTGAAAATATTGTATTAATAGACAGATGAAAGGACTGAGGTCATTGTATTCATACACTTAAAATGATGGTTTGGATTAATATTCCTGTTTGTGAAATCATAACTCATATCTACTTCATTGTACATTGTAGCTCCATCCTGACAAATAGGATAATTGCAAAACTTCTGTTTCTTATATATCTAGGTTAACATCTCGTTCTTAAACACATCGAAATAAAGTCTCTGGGCATGTATCTACTATTCGATCGATCTAATGGACATCTCCCCCACGGGGCAACAACTCCCCGAAGTGCGTCGAGACCAACTACCCGAGCGCACCAGTCTCCAGATATTGATAAAATAACAAAGTGTCGGCCCCGCCAAATTGAAGCGACAACCTCCCCAGCAGACAACTTCCCCCGTCAGACGGACACACAACCACCCGGAAGACACTCCCCCCCGCAGGACATCTCCCCCGGAGACAGACGGTCCCCCAAGAAGACTAACATCCTCCGGAGGACAATCTCCCCCATCAGATGACAAACTCCCCCGGAGGAACCAGTCCCCACGGAGGACATCAATCCCCCGATGAAAACTCCCCCGAGGACAAGTCCCCCGGAGGTACAAATCCCCGGAGGACAACTCCTCTGGAGACAACTCCCCCGGAGGACAACCCCCGGAGACGACTCCCCCGCGAGGGACAACTCCCCGGAGGAAGAAATCCCCGCGAGGACAACTCCCCAGCCACAACTACCCCGCAGGACAAGTCCCGCGCAGGACAACTCAACCATTCGCGGAGAACAGATCCACATGCAGTCGTTATTTTTGCTCCATTTTTTTTTTTTTTTTTTTTTTTTTTTAATTTTTTTTAATTAAAAAAAAACACACCACGAATAGCCATTCATGGAAATACAAAATTCTTTGGCAATTTTTTCTTTTTTCCGGCGAAGGGTGTTAAAGTTGGCAGCTGTAGAGGCTGCTGCTATTGGAACCGAATTTTACCGTCACAAAGAGAGAGAGAGAGAAGATATCAACTTCAATCTTAAATCACCATAGGAAGATGATCTTATTAGATTTTAGAGCATGTAGGTCAATGGTCAAGCCCGTAACTAGGATTTTTGCGGGGGTTCGAAATCTGAAAAAAATTAACCTTTTGAAGGATGATCTTGAGCGCAAAGCGCGAGCCAAAATGTTTGACTAAAAATGACCCGAAGCAGTATATTTGTACTTTTATTGTTCTATTTTTGTTGTTGTTGTTCTTTTACAAACGGTGACGATCATCTTTCTTTAAAAAAAAGAAAAAAAAAAAGAAAAAAAAAAAGAAAGAAGAAAAAAAAAAAGAAGGATTTTCAAGCGTGAATCGTCAAGTGGAAAATTTTATATCACATCCCTCTCAATTATACCGACAAAAATACACGGTACATAATTTGATACAAGGGTTTTGTTTTGTTTTTGTTTTGGCTTGATTTAGTAAAGTTTTACAATTATAAAAATGTTTTTATCGGATATGTTGACGGAATACTACTGAAAAGTGGTTGATATACCGAGATGTTTTAGTTTTTCATCTACTTCTGGAGATATTTTCATACAACACTAGTTGCAATAACACCCTCTTTTTGATACAGATGACACGGCATGAATGCAAAGCTGTGCAAGTGCATACTTATGAACACCATCAGATATAACAATTGTCTGTAAAATCTTAAACCCAATGACAATGATTGTATTATATTATCTTCTGAAAAATGACAAAACAAGTGATGATGTTGAAATTGAGTTTTTGTGAATTCCTTTTGTGATAAATAAAATTGTAAAAATTGTTTCCGTTACTTTGAACTTTTGATTTGATTTTTGATTTGACTTTATTTTACATATTTCTATGATCGCTCTCATTGTTATGGGTGGTGATTAATTATTGATTAAAGCTTAATTATCGTGGCTCACCCCCCCCCCTTGCTAAGACGACTAGAGATATGTAGGCCAACTCGCCCTTCGTGCTCTTTTGTACTCCTGTAGCTTCGTATTTAAGTTCCCCATTTTATATCTTGCACTTTCATTATTTTCCTTTTCTGATGGTCACATTGTTTTGGTACCTCTGAATCTGCCAAAACCTAACAACCCTTTGAGGGAAGAGTAGCCATTCATAGATTGGAAGGGGTGGTGGTTCCAATGGATGATTAGCAATTAAACAACCATTCCCATCCTCGCTTGTCATTACAGAAGGGTTACTCCATGCGAAAAGTAATGTAATAATTGTAACAGAAAGAAAAGCCAAGGGGTTGGCTAAAATCAATAGTTATAAAGCATTTAAGTGAGGGGAGATGTCATCCGGGGAGTTGTCCTTGGGGGACCTATCCTCCGCGGAGATGTCCTCCGGGGGAGTTGTCCTCCAGGGGAGTTGTCCTGCGGGGGAGTTGTCCTCCGGGAGATGTCCTCCGGGGGTTTGTCCTCCGGGGAGTTTCCTCAGGGGTTGTTGTCCTCCGGGGGAGTTGCCCTCCAGGGGAGTTGTCCAGGGGGAGGTTTTCCTCCGTGGGAGTTGTCCCTGAGGGAAGCTGTCCTCCGGGGGACTCGTCCTTGGGGGACCTGTCCTTCAGGGAGATGTCCTGCGGGGGAACCTGTCCTCCGGGGGAGCTGCCTCCTACCGCCCCTTGCTCCTCCGGGGGAGTTGTCCTCCGGGGGAGCTGTCCTCCGGGAGTTGTCCCCGGGGGAGTTGTCCTCCGGGGGAGATGTCCTAGAACCGTTTCATTTTATTTAATGTGTTTATACTCCCCATGTCTATCCGGGTACAGAGTGACATATGTAGATTAATGCTAAGGACAAACTTTGCAGTTGAAATGAAATTGTCTGAAATGTGATGAAATAAGATTTGCCTCATGTTGTTTGTTTAAATTAAACCGGAAAAAGATTGCTTATTGAGTAAACTTATGAAAACAAACTTGTATTGACTTCAAACAAAATTGTTCTTACAGTGTGATCCTCAGGGATTCTTTTTGTTACTACTCATACTTTTGTACTCACGGATCTACTGTAGTACTTAAACGCACAATGAAAAAAGAAAAAAGTAATCCTGTGTTCTAATTTGGCTTCGTTTTCTTTTGTCTAATTATATTGAACTTTCCCCTCAACTCTCAAGGGAGTCTAACCGAAAGTGCATTGTTAATGTTCCCAATATCAACCTGTTGGGAGCCCAAATGTCATAGCATTTAATCTTCCAGTAAACCCTGGGGTTATGATGACCCCAATATTGCGCAGATATGATGAGAGATGATGGACGTATCTAAGTCAATGCTGATGGCTGGTTTGATATGCCGCTGGTACTAATTTCAGAGCTGATACAATCTCGCACTGTATTCTATGAAACATGTCTAATTGACCTGTCACAAAGAACGTTTGCTTTTGAGTGGAAGCACTTGATGCTCTTAACATCTGCACCAAATGGAAGGAGGCCAGCCTTATGAATGGGCTAGCTCATGCAGTTCTTGAAGATTGGGTTCTTTGGTTGGTGGTCTTTACCAGGGAAAAAATTACACACGGGCTCAGTGTGATTTTGCCCCTGTAAGGCTAAAAGAAGCCCTCGTCGCCCGAATAATTACCATGTAAAACATACATGTACATGGGGGCGAATTTGCCTTAAAAAGGCTGAATAGAGCCCCTATGAAGAGAAAATTAATTTTTACCCTTGTCTTTACCCTTTGTTAGAATATTTTGCCCTATAGCATCACAGGGGGTGAAGTGGGTAATTATCTGAGTGGTGATGCAAAGGTCGTGGGTTCACATCCGCCATTGCACTTAATGTCCTCAAGGAATGCATTTTTTTTATGGTTCATGTACGTACATGAGTGAAAATGACGAAATTCAGATTTCAAAATGCAACATTAATAGTGCTTTTAACATGCCAATGGTAAGCTCTTTTGCCTCGAGGTCTTGGCACTTTAGCTCTTGAGAGATGATTGATGTCCGGTTTTCTTGGCGTGTTCTCTATTTGGATCAAAGTTTGGTGAGAGATTCCCTTCACCACTAATCAAACTCATGCATCCTACCTCACAATTCTATATCTACATGTATGTAATGCTGGAAAATGGTGCAATATTGATTTTTTAAATCTTTCAAGACTAATGAATGATGAGGTTCCAAGTATTGCCCCTGGGGTGTTTCAAGCTGTTCATGGCTTGTGAATGACTTGATCATTTTTAATGACAATTAAAAAATGCTTATTTGCTAACATTCTGAATCAGCATCAATTTGGTTGAGTTCAAGGGAAATACATGTACATAGTCAAACTCCAGGAACATGTTTGGGCATCCCATTTGTCTCTTCATATCCAGATAATTTGTGCGTAACTTGTGAACAGCTTCTTTGTATGTACATGTACCTTGTCCTTTTTTATTTATTAGATCCTTGTAATTTTTGTGAATGTGGACTTGGCAAACCCCTAGTTTTATCTCATCGGATGAGCATTCTCTTTTCATACACAGGAAACTTAAAAACTAAATTAGGTTTTTAAATTTAAATCATGCAACAAGAATTGAAAAAATGCACTAGTTACTGATTTTCCAGATGAAATATGATTGATGGCTCACCGAAAGTAGGCTTGTTCCAATTCCCAAAGTGTCTCTATGTATTCATTCAAACTATGGGCCTCTATAAACTGGGGTAGTGAATATACTTTATAATGCAGTGCAATGAATCATTGGCATATGTAGATCTAAATGTAAATGTTTGTGTAAATGGAACAAACATGTTGCTCAGAATACATGTTGTATCAAATAACACGCATGTTGCTCTCATTTGGGAAGAGGATTGAGAGTAAATATTCTACTCCGTCAGCTTTCTTGACTTTTGGCGGTAGAAAAATTCATAGAAATAAGATTCCTGATGAAGGCAATGGAATTAACAAAGTTTGGATATATGTTAATTCCTGAAATTTTTTTATTTTGTACTTCTTAATTTAAATCCTTCTGTTATAATTATAGGGATTGCAGAACAATCTCACATGCAGGATAATTTCAAAGACAACAAGCAATATTTGCAAAATTTTTATTGACCGTGCACGTACATGTAGGTTTAGTGACCTCTATTTAAGTCGTCCAAATATCACTACTCATTCTCTTCCTTTTTTTCTATGATTTTTTCTTGCTATTCATGTCTGACTCAGATTATATTATTCCTTTTTAATAGTTTTTGTACCTTGCAAAATACTTGTTTGACTTGATTATGTCTTTTCTTTTGGATAGAAACAGTCTTGACAAAGTCAAAAATCAATTACTTCCTATTTATTTGCACAGATGAATCTATGTACATTGTAAATTACTTTTGATCAGGGAAGGGTTGTATGAAAAAACATTTATTATCAAAAAATATATTTGATATATTTGGGAAGAACTGATCATCGCCGTGGAGACATTTCATGCACCTTGCTCCTGTTGATACCTTTAAAATGGCTGATGTTACAGAATATCTTCTCATTCAGGAGTACGGTATTAAAGCCTGGTTAACAAAGATCACTGGTGAGGTGCATCATGGGTTTCCTTCAGATAATAGTGAACACATTGCTCGGGGTGGGACGAGATCAAAGGCTAAATGCCGACTAAATGAATGGATAGCAGTGGCTTCACATGGTATAGGATTTCACTATCATGTATCGTCTATCTAGCTGTAGGGGCCAGCAATTCTAAGTATGGGAGGATGTAAAAGTGTAATGAAGGGAGTAAGATGTAATCATCGGGATGGTTCGTCATTGATCAACGGGGAAGAAATACATTATAGGAGAAGGGTGGTTAGGCACCTTAGCAAATACAGAAGGACACTTGAAATTGTGTGGGGAACAGAAAGGCAGAATTTAAATGCAACACAACATCTCAAATTGTGCGTGCACTTTCCTGATTTTATTTTTTAATTTTTTTAAAATACTGTGCATGAATTGTGAGGGGTCTCATTTTGCAATTTTTCAAGTACATGTAAGTCATCTCCAAATTTTCAACTTTAATAATTAAGCCATTTTGATATTAAAAACATGACTAAAATCGAAAAAGTGGCTCTCATGAATTTCCTCAGCTAGTGGAAAATCATAGAAATATTGGCTTATGTAGATTGTAGTATGAAGTATACAATGTTGGAGAAGGAGTGATTGATCTGTATGTGACACATATAGTTTTTGTTTTGTTGCTTTGTTGAACTCTTACAAAAATCAGAAAAAATTTCTGTCTCATAGTTTTCTGAAACTATCAGTCAAGGATGAAATTTGGCCTAAAATGTACTTTGTACATGTAATTGATCTCCTTTCATGTTTTCCCATATGACATTTTCATCAATCTTGAAAATGTCATTCAAATATTCAGTCGAGAATATCAAAAGTACTCTGACCCTCTGATTCTCCTGAATGACATCACTTGGATCAAACAGGTAGAAATGCAGTGAATCGGCATAGCAATGAATGACATTTACCGGTAATACTTTAAATCCATTGCTCTAATTATTATCTTATGTGATGTCTTACCCGCTAAACCTTGCATCTGCACTTTCCTATCTTGTACTTGAGCCCTCTTCCGTACCAGTAGAGCGACTTGTAATTGACGTTCTCTTGTCGGGGTACATACCAGCTTGGCTCTTTAAATTGAAACCTTGTTAAGTGTTAAAAGGGCCATCAATTGGCTGTCTTGCTCTGCCTAATGTACCATGTTAGGGGAAGAAAGGTCAACGAGATCGGTCGCAGAATGTTGTTCGATCGATGGCTTTGAAAGAGATTTGTTCGTTTACCGGTTTTGATGCTCTCTTGCTATCTTTTTGTCATGACGTTGAAAGTTAAGATAATTGGTAACTTGTTGAGGTTAGGGGGGGGGGGGGGGGGGAGGTGCTGAAAGGCAAATCTGTCTTGGAAGATTTTTAGTGATGGATAATGAAAGAACTCTGCAAACATTGAATTATTTTTGTCAAGAAATTAAATTTGAAAAGAAGTACCATTTTTATATTTTGTTTTATTTAGTTTGTTTAGTGGCTATCATTTACACACCTTAAAAACACAGAAAAACATTGGTATGATTTTATTTTCTCTCTTGTAGTCTACAACCCATTTCCTCGAGCATTTTCAAATTGTTTCCATTCTACAGATCTTTAAAAAAAAAGCATTTCTCACATTTCAACTTTTTTTAATGTACTTTCACTTGGGAATTTTGAAATTTCCTGATAAGTAAAACTTAATACATGCAATAGCTTTTGAAAAAAATTATAAATTAAGGGTAACAGTGATACAGGATTTTTTGACTGATTGTTCTTAAATTGGGTCATTGATACAACGTTAGGAATAACAAAATACAATAAATAAAAGGTTTTTTTTTCATCAGTTGCCTCATGCTGCGTTTAGAAATTCAACCCATTTTCAAACAGATGATAAATACATATAATATTGGAAGGTTCACTTTACATCAACATGGCGGATCAATGTATGAATGCAAGCACTTCCCCAATAGGGTGTCGGCCCGGCACCTAGCTCCTCCGGGCTATTTAGATACGAGTCGGGCCAGACGGATACGCGATTCTTTTTTTGTCATCCCAGCTGTGCAACCCAGAGGCAAACCTGTCAAGAGCATTACGATTGTCAACAGTTATGATCCATACATACTTTCCCTTCTCCCTCCATTCTCTATACTCCTATCATATCATTTGTGCATCTCCCTTTCTGCTTGTCAGGCATGCCAGGCTCTGCCGTGCACTTATTGATGCCGAAAATGATACGATTGTAGATAGTGGTAGAGTGAATATTAATCCTATAGCAATGGATAGTCATCTCAATCGTTTAAAATTATGGGATGCAATTATCGCTGGAAGGTGAAGAGAAACTTCATTACATTGCCACACTTGAAAGACTGGAGGCATTTTGTATCAACCTCTCTCAATTCGAAATTGAAATATTCAATTTAATTTCTTTATTTCTATCTTCTTATTTAGCTTCTTGGTTTGAGAAGTGGTTGTGAACACTTGCGATAATATGAATTATAATTTAAATCCAGAGCAATTTAAAAGTTTTTGAACTTTTTTTATTGTCTATTCAGTAATTGCATTTGGTTAAAGGGTCATTGTATCGAATGCTCATTTCCGTGGGTGATAAGAAAGAGTATTGTTTTTCATGTACTTTCCAATTTTTGTGAAGTGTTTGTATGAAGATTAAAAGGAATTTTTAGAATAATAAAACATCTATTAATTGACTTGTTCCACATTATCTATTATATTGAAAAGATCTTGACATTTTATGAACAAGGAATGCTCAGAAAAATAATCATAATTGACAGTGAAAAGATCTTGATATTTTATGAACAGGAAATACTCAGAAAAATAATCATAAGTGATATGCATGTATGTATGCATAAAGTGTATATTGAAAAGATATTGACATATTATGAAGAAAAATAATCATAATTGATATATAATTATGTCTGGAGATCTAGATAATTTAATATTTGTATCAAGGTTGTTGTTTTATCATTACGGTGACTCTGATGAATTTGAATGCATTTTCTATGCTCGAGATACATGTATCCCCTTTTTTACATTATAAGTTTTATATTTTTTCTTCAAATTTTGAATAAAAAAAAACAAAAAACAAAACAAAACACAAAATCCGAAAAAGCAAGCATGATTTAGCAGACAAATCTCTTGAAAGATTAATTACAGTTGTTGCTTACAATGTATACCATGTTCTTACCCTGTGGAAAGAAATGTTTCTTAAAACCTGTCTACATGTACATGCAATGGTCACTTTGTCAGCTTCCATAGGGTTGCCTAATTAGATAGATTTATTATAAACTTTACCTTCTTTCCATCACAAACAAGGAGATTAAATGCCCTTGGGGATGCTAATTTCCATAGGGTCTGTGTTGCTGCTGACAGGAGTTTGTTGCTCACCCAAATTCCCCCAACATTTGCTGTTTGTTTGTTTATTTATTCATTTATTTTTATTTATTTATTTATTTGTTTATTTATTTATGTATTTATTTATTATTATTATTATTATTTATTTATTTATTTATTTATTATTATTATTATTTTTTTTTTGGGGGGGGGGGGCAATGTAAAAGTAGCCATTCTTACCGACATAGATGTCCTTCCAGATTTTCAGATTTGAATGCCTTCATAAGAGTTCCACTCAACCAAATGACATGAGCCCTCTGTGTTCAGTGTCACACATTTCTTGTATCGTCTGTTGTGCTACATTAATCAAAGTATGCCGGGGTCACACGACACATTACGACGGATGAGGTTCGTAAGCTAAGGTAATAGCAAGTTTCTTCCCACGCTGAAATGTTTAATGGAATATTTATTATTCATCTGGGTGCCTTAATGACGAGAAGATGAATTTTGATTATGCACTATGGAATGCTTTCTAGAAGATTAGGACTTTTTGAATATTGTTTATGTAGAGTAAGACTCTCTTGCAATTCTTCTGAGTCTGGAGTAGCAACAGCAGTACTTAGTCAATCTACATGTTCATGAACTTGACCTATACCTGGATTTAAAGGGATTGACTAACTTTGTGGAGGCCTGAGATCTGAACTGTGTGTTCATACTGTCAGGGCATGTAATAATGTGTTAGAAGAACCCTGAAAAAATTATTTCCTTAGCAATCATTACATGCTATACAATAAGTAAAAAAAAAAGTGATTATTTCCCATCCATAGACTGCTGTCTTAACTTAAACTTACCCAGATGGTGATATTCACCTATCGATATTTCGACAATTAAAAAGACCAATAAACTTTAAAACTCTCAGCTGATTCCTGACGTAGAGGTTTGCTAAATACACTGTAGCATTCGAAGCATTTGCTGAAAGATAATAGAATTTTCTTTTTGTTCCTGAACAAAGTCAAACTGAAACCTTTACTATTAGATGTAGGAATTAATATACAGAGGCACTTTGCTACATGCATTTGTATGTTGGCCTACAAAATTTAGGTTCTCAAAAATAATCAGCCCTCTCGCATTCTGACATGCAAACATGTTTTTTCAAGCCAAGTAGGTTACGCTGCTATGCTAACGCTTCTAAAGTAACGACTGTAGCAAACTGCAGATCAGATTTCTACTGAAATGATACATTGTTCTATTTTACTTGTTTACTTTCTTCAACTTCAATTTTCTATAAAAGCCGCTTTTGGCTGGAATAGTAGAAGGAAGGAGGTTGGTATTTATTGAATGGGTGACCACCTGGCCATCGTAGTGTGCACGTGAGGGATAAAGTTACCCACTAAAGTCACTCAAATAGGTGATTACTTGAAAAAGCTTTTAAACTGATGGCTACTCTTTCCAAAGGTGTGTGCACAATTGTGTTGCACGTGACTTTCGGGGCAGCTGGGTCCGCTGCACTTTTGCGCCCTTCTAGTTTAATGATAGAAATGAGGTACTTGGGAAGAAGAGCGTTTTGGTGAATGTGACAAATTGATGGAGTACCTTTTATGGATTTACACGAAGCATTAGACGTACTTGAAGTAAGAAAAGAGAGAGTGGGTGAGCCCTCATTTAAAAAGCAGTAGAATTCATTTACATGTACATGTCGCAAGTTATGAATTTTACAATCATGCTTTTAACTGAGAAGATATAAATGGAGAGAGGTTTCATTGAAATTGAGATTGTTGTCACGATCAGTGCTTAATTAAGCGAGATAACTTTAGATTACCGCAAAGACGTTCAGTGTCCAAGTAATGCATTTAGAATGGAAAATGACACCCTTGCTTCATCTCATATGGCTACATGTACATAGAAGTTCCCTGGAGTATGATCTGTTTTTAATGTGTAGATAATTTTCAAACTAATAGAAGTCATTTCCCTTTTTTAGTCCGAAGCTTCACAGCAAATGAAAACACTGTGGTGATTTTTTTCCTTCTCTATTCAAGTGTTAATGCAATGCATGCCAAAATTATTTGTAGCATAAAGAGCAGATTTCTTCAAAATAAAAACTTTAAAGTAATGTGAAAAGGGCTTTTCAAGAATACATGTATGGGCTAAATGTTGTTTTCAGATCTGAGTACCATCATTAACAAGAACATTAATTATTCTGATAAATAATAATAGTAATGTGTAATTGTGATGCCGATAGTGGTAGGCAAAGTATTAAGCACGGTGAAAGGGGAAAGACAAGTAGATTAATATGTTTGTTTTCTGAATTAAAAGTTGAGGAAAAAAAGAGGGAGGAAAAGAAAAACATGGTGCATAGTGAATAGTCTAGGCCTACAGAGAATCATGATTTGTAGTAAATTGACTGAATTGATAAGAAATGGCTCTTAAATGACAGCAGCCGGAAGCTACCTTTCACGGTTTAAGAATAAATAATTCAATTGCACCTTTAGTGCATCTTTTTGTGGAAAAAAAATCCTGCTCTTTCTCTATCACATCTCTGCAGTGCCTTGAGCTAGGTATACTATCGTCTTGACATTACCAGCTTTCTATTGTGGTGCCAGTAGGGCATTAATGCTTTTTTTTTTTTTTTTTTAAAGTACAGGGGTTATTTCCTTCTAGCTGGCTTGTGGCATGTTATATTATATTTATAGGCAAACATGGACAAGTACATCAACTGACTGAATGTGGTCATGTATGATTGATGGCGACGTTTGCTCAAAGTTTATCTTCTTTTATCCATGTGAAAGAAAACCTAGAATACTGTTTCTTTTCATAAAGGAAACTATCATGCCATGTAAACATCATCTTCTCCAAGGTGGAATAGATGTAAAATGTGCGTGCCGTAAACAGCATGTGAGATGACAGATTTGTGGAGATCTGGAAGAGAAAGAGAAAGACCTTTTTGAATTTTAAGTAGATTTTATGATGATAAGATGTAATTTATATTGGAGGCATTTACAATTTTTATCTGTCTGATCTCAGCTTAGCATGCACTACAGTGAATGTAAAATCATGACATATGGTATACAAGTACGTGAAGGCCTTTTGACAAGCTATGAAAAAATTATTCTTAGGATGACATTTGCTCCTACAAATGCTCGACGGTTAATCCCAAACACTGATCAAATGTTTATTTGTTATCACGTAACTTCAGACTGGTACTAAAAACTGTATAAACCTAACCCAAACACTTAAAGTCCCAGACCGGACCGAGAAATGAAAACCAAAATTACATATAAAACAAAAGCTAATATTTCTTCCTAATACAACAATTCCCAATTTAAGCATTTTTATCTTCCATTTAGAAAGTATTTCATTAAAAAGGTGATCGAACCTCAACCAGGCCATCCCTCCCAAGTACTCGTAAAAGTACCCCTATTATATAATGCGGCTGATGACGTCAAAGAAGTTTAAGGGAATGCTGCTGCCAGGCATGATAGGGTTTCGGCTTTAGAAAACACGTTTGTATTGCTATGTCAGAACAATAGACCCCATGTGTGCTAGAATTCTATTGTTCTGACATAGCAATACAAACGTGTTTTCTAAAGGCGAAACCCAATCATGCCTGGCAGTAGCATTCCCTTAAACTTCTTTGACGTCATCAGCCGCATTATATAATAGGGGTACTTTTACGAGTACTTGGGAGGGATGGCCTGGTTGAGGTTCAATCATCTATTTAGGAATACTGTTATGAAAATTTAATTTATTTTGGGGGTATTTATGTTGTACGCCTACTTAGCTTTCAATCGATGTAAGGTTGTATTTACTCCGTCAACGGTCTTTAAAGGGATGCAGTAACATTGAAGGATATTCAAATCACAATTTTTGGATTTAGCTCATTTTGTCAACATAATTATAAACTTATAGGTCAGTCTGGTATCTCCTTAAAATTGCAAGTTAATTGCTTGCTTTGCTTTCGAGATATCAATGATTTCATACTCAAATTTAGTAAACCATCTTGTGGTGGAAAACAAATTTCCATGTGCTTTCCAAGACACCCCACTTCCTGTCGTGTTCCCCCCGTCCCTAGCCGGCTGGAAGGTTTCGAACAGAGGGGTATCAATTTCACCGGTGTTTGGCTGTCACACTGTTTTATGGTAGTAAATGACTTCCATTTGATCTGAAATTTTCAGTAGTTTGTTTTTACTGTTAGAGCAATAGAATCTTATTCATTTTGATCTAACTGCTCTTGTTTTTGAAAGTTACTGTTTCCCTTTAAACCTAACATAAAACCTGATTGTAACCTTAACCCTAACTCTACATCTAATCCAGCTGATAGGCAGATTAGTATTCTCTATTTTCTTGCTGCAATAGGGGAATATCATTATCAAGACAATGTACTTGATCAGCTGGAAAATAATAATGCTCCTATAATTGACGGTGCAAATTTGAATTTCTACTCTGAAAATTGGAGATTTCAGTTCAAAAGTATGGAGAACTAATATTTGAAGGTAATCTCTAATGCAAATGCTTTGATGTGTTACGTCTTCAGATTTTTTTTAAAAATCAAGCTTATTGGTTAGGATTTTAAATACATTTGATTTTACATGTATACACTGCTCTACATAAGGTAAATAAGTAAATTCCATTATCTAAAAAAAATATATTCTGAACGAGATAACAAATATTGTACAAAATTTCCGGAAAAAAAAATTCCCCT
Organism: Paracentrotus lividus; assembly: GCA_940671915.1. Taxonomy (NCBI): domain Eukaryota; kingdom Metazoa; phylum Echinodermata; class Echinoidea; order Camarodonta; family Echinidae; genus Paracentrotus; species Paracentrotus lividus. Next base: position 31,569,641 of record CALNVZ010003432.1, read on the forward strand.
GGAATTGGTTTATAAGATGACCTTTTCAGAAAGTGCCAAGACCTGTTTCTTTTTTTTTTGGTGTGTGCAATGAACCAAAAGCTGTTTTTCTACTAATCATTACGAAAACAAAAAGGCCAAAGCTATTACTTAGTATAATTTCATTTTAGCATGAATACCCTGGAGGAATGGTTGTCCTGTGATGTCACTTTTTTATCTAGGTGCCTTAATTACTTTGGATGAAAGTAGGGTAATGAGGGACGAAGATGGTGTTGAGCTCTAGATAGTTTGATTTCTCTTTACATGTTTGGCTGGAGCCTTGAGGGTAAGGGTCAATGAATAACATCACATGGGACCAAAGAGATAGTGATGGGCTGGTCTCTTGGCCATTTGTGCACAGGTCTGCATCACTATTATATCTTTATTGTTTTAATCATAGCAATTTTGTTAGTAATGATCATTCTTAAATTGGATTATTATCTATTATGTCAAAAACTTCACTACAATTATTACCCTTACAGCCCATTGGTCATGATCAAATAGCTTCCAAGCATTTTGGATACCCATTACCCCTGAGTAGAATGTGGCAAGAGTAGATTTATGTCTTGCTTTGGGGTGCTTTTGCTGAGGCTTGGAATCAAACCGTCCACATCTTGATAGAAACTCAAATATTAAGCAATGAATAAACTGTGGCACATCAAAGATGCGATGTCTCTCTTCTTTTGAATATTAAGAGGATGGTTTTATTTTGTTCCTTTTCAGCTGTCAATGCTTTCAAGATTAGGCAAAATAGATTTTAAAAACATGACCTCTGAAGCCATTCCTGGATCAGCTGAGTTTGTCTTATTAATGATCTCTTATTGTTTAAGTGATGTGATGGCAGGTGTGATACACTTCATAACAAGTCTACAAGATACTCAATGAACTCAATTTTTTACAAAATTCAATAAAAGTTCCTCCTTTCCATTTCGCCTTTCCGGTCTTGCATAAACAAGTCTTAGATTGGGAGACAAAAGGGCATATACTGTATTTTTATGAGTTTACGTCCCTCTCGCCCTCACAAGACATTTATTTCTGTTTACAGGTGCTAAAGTCATTTGAAACTATTTTGCAACTTTGTGCCGTGTATTAACGACGAATAATTTGCCAAAAATTAGTTATGGGAAGATTCATCTCAATTATTTTTCATTTTTGGGTAAAGTTTCTGAACCCAAACCTGAAACATGACAAATAATTGAGATGAATCATTTCATAATTTATTAGTGGTAAATTATTTGTTGGTAACACACAGTCTGACAAAGTTGCTAAATAGCTTGGACTTACATTTACATGTATGATGGCGGTGCCCAAGTCTGCGCACCTAAAATTTGACCTCAATTTCAATAAAAAGTAAAGTATTATTTTTAGATTCATCAATATTATTCCATTCTTCATATTCTATTGATCAATGAAGCAAAAAATCTCAAGAATTAATTTACAAGAACAATGTTTTTTTACGATTTTTCGAAGGGCTGTCAATTTGTATTGCAGAATTGAATAGTGCCCATGTCTGCGCACTAACTCATTTTGCACGCAAATCAAGCGCACGCAAGTTTTTGACTTTTTTTTTGGAGAATGGTTGAAATTTTCAGGGTAGCAAATATAACTTGCTGAAAACCATTTTTAATCAATTTTTTTCGCAGTTTTTTGTATCAAAATGGATTGTTGAGGTTAAGATTGCAGGTTGATATTAGTTAGGGGTTTTGTTCTATAAAATTCGCGCATTTACGTGGGTGCGCAGACATGGGCACCGCGCAGACTTAGGCACTCTCACCATACATCTAAAATCTGAAACTTGAACTCTACACAAACCTTTTAACTATACACAGAGAAAAGCCACTCAATAATTTAACATGAACATTGGACATGTAAATTCCACAGAGGCGACACCACGTCTGGATGTTTTAGTGCTGCAAAGCGATATCTGAATACATTCTGAAATTCTGAGATTTACAGTACAATATCAAATAGCTACAAATGGCTACAAGCCCTGCTTATGTTGCAGATCTCTGCATTGTATGTTGTCAATGTTAAAAAGTTCTTACTAAAGGCCATGTTTTGAATGACTGTTATATATCGTATTAACTTATTTATGAACTTCCATATTCTGCATTATGCAGTACATGTATGATCCCATGCATCAACTTGTGAGCAGATGTTTTTTTTGTAATGTGATTGAGCTTTGCAAGGATTGAATGTATGAAAAGACTCACGTATAAATGTCAAATTTCTGTTTGTTTGAATATTCTGTATTGGAGATTGGTTTGAAGGAATTCATTTGATTGTTGGTCATGACATTTCATGAGGAATACTTTGAACTGTATGAGGTATTTTCTTTTATTAATTACTACTACATGTATATACATTTATTGCATTTAAAAAAATTCCAACCCAGTTATTGATCTTACAGAATGATATAATGAATGTCATTCAATTGTCAAGATTATGCGCTAATTTTATCACTAAATCCTCTTTGTTTATAATATTTTGTTAAATTATTTGTTAAAAATTCTTTTCAAGCTACGATGTGAGCATATTCCAAGCAAACAAAGTATTAATTGTACAAAGAATCAATGGAATTTAAAACTTACTTACTGCTTACTTCGCCCACAACCCTCCTGGGGCACTGCTAGAACGATGCACCTTATTCCTCCATTTATCCCAGTTGTTGGCGAGGACCTGGCTATGGACAAATTTTACATTAATTTATAGTCCACCCTGTAATTATTTCAGTCCTTCTTTTCCTTTGTTTTCTTCCTTTACAGTTCTTTGTAAGATGGTTCTAGAAAGGCCATTTGATCTTTTACATAGCCATACTATTTTTGCTTCTTTTTTTACATTTGGCAGCAGATCTGTGTAGTTAGTGGGCTAATTACGATAATTAACATAATTGAATTCATGTCTTTAGATATATATATTTTCTATCTCTGTATTTTTGTACTTTCAGAATCAAGCTTGTTCCCATGGTGATAGATGAAGGATGGTGTGATGCGGTCCCTAAGCTATTAAATGTACAGGACCACGATATGATGGAGAAGATCCTCTCCTCTATTGATTCCTTTCATCTCTGTTGTGATTATACATCCAATGTTGATTTACATAACAGGTAAGTCTCTCATCAGAACTGTCAAGCTGGCCTTAGCTGGCTTCCATGACAATTGCTCCGCCATAAATTCCATACACTAATTGAATGGCCAATTTCAACCCTACCCTACATTTGTAAACCTAACATAAAACCCTATGGCAACCCTAACCCTAACCCTACATCTTACACAAAATAAAGTAGAGAGTGATTGTCGCAGGATCAATTGTCGTAGGATCAATTGTCGTGACACCCTCAGTTGAGTATATTCAGACTGGAGACTAAGGTAAAAACAAATTGCCTCATGAAGGGTCTAAGCAATAGAATATGTGATGCATCACATCGAAATCAGACACAAGTCGCCGAGGAAATTCAGCACAGTGTCGAGGAAATTGGCAAAATAATAATGATGTCTTATTTGGGGGAAATATTTTTTTGATTTTCTGAATTTTCAATATTTCTTGTATGCTCTGTAAAAAAATGCAGTAGAAATGATTAGGGGAAAGCCTTTAAAAATGGATTGTTTTGTTGCAATGTTTGACTCTTTTCTGGCGACTTGTGTCTGATTTTGATATGATGAGTCACATATGAAGAGAAGATGAACTTTTCTAAGAAAGAAGATTATTTGAATTACGCGTATGCAAGTTTCAACTTCAGCAAGGTTGACTGTAATTTTCATGTAATCGTTATCTTCTATTTGACTTAAGCAATATTCTTACCTCGGGATGTTTCATTTAAAGGTAAGGTGGCTATAACTTTCATCTTATCATTATCTTGCCTGATATAACAAGAGGTACACATTTTGGGCCAAAATTCATTATTTTCCCTCATTGCTGTAAAACTTGTCAAAATACAATCCTCAAGGAAAAAAATAACTCCGGCTGGTCCAAAAGAATCCTACTAGTAAATATTTATATGAATATATCATTATTTTCCCTCATATTATGCAAAAGGAAGACATATTTTTAGTTTGAGAAATACGAAAATCAAATTAGCATTTCCAATTAGTTTTGAAGTGTAGTAAACTCAATTGTTTTGGTTCCAATAAAACCTCTTTGCGTGCCCAAAACAACAGTATAGATGTGTGGATATGTTTTGATTAATATATGTTTCCTTAGAATATGTTGTTATCACAGATTTGATTTGTTTTTTCTTTCAGATTGAGGTCGTTGAGGGAGGAGTATAAGATGCTTGCAGATGAAGAATCTTTGTCTGGAGATGGTGATGATTTCTTTCATTCATTATGGTCAAAAGTAGATGAACTTATCACAACTATATGATAAATAATAATCTAAAAATTAATGGTTTGTATGATGTACATATCATATTGAATATAAAGAATATTCCAAATTTTGGATATTTTAAATTTTCAAATTAATATATTCATGATGTACTACATTGCAAAGCTGATATATATGATAATTCAGGCTACTTTTTTACATTTTCATGATTAAGAATATATACTGTATGAGATAAAACATGATACTGTATGAGATAATACGTGATGCAAAAAATTTAATTTTTCTTTGGTATGAAGAAGAAATGTGATGAAACAAAAAGTTGAATTTTATGAGATAATATGAGATAATTATGAGATAATATAAATGCTCAGAACTTGATCTTTTCTTTATAGATGAAACTGAATAGAATGTAGAAGAACAGCAACCTCATTAAGTCAAGATTCCAAGATAGAATGCATTTGTTATAGGAATTTAAAATGAGAATAACAATTCTATTATGCAAGTAAATGACAAAATTTTTTGTATTCAAAATATCTGTTCAATTATTTTTAAGTATTTAAGACATTTAAAAAAATGACATCTCAAAGTATTGTGTTTTATGACATCCCATTTTCTGAAGTATGTTGGATAACTCAAGTGCTTTCAAGGAGGGTATTAGGGGCTGCTATTTGATTAGTTTTTATCTGTGTTACGGACAAGAACTTTGCATAAACCCATCTTCTGTTCACCCACTTCCATTACAGAGGTAACATGGATTATATGTATTTCTTTATTTCTTCTGGATAATTGGTTGTTGCCTTTAATCATTTTTGAGAATACGATGGTTGGATTATATCAACCTGAAAAACAAAAAGAGAATAGAAGGAGTTAATCAAAAAAATGTTCTCATATCTCTTATGGTTTTAAAAGCTGTCATGCTGATGGAAGCATCTGGGCTTTAATAATCAAACAAATTGTTTTAGCTTTTACCTAACTCCATTTTCTACTCTCTCTCTCTTGCTTTCTGTCTGTCTGTCTGTATGTCTGTCTCTCTCTCTTGCTTGTGCTGTCTGTCTCTCTGTCTCTCTCTCTTGCTTGCTGTCTGTCTCTCTGTCTCTTGCTTGCTGTCTGTCTCTCTGTCTCTTGCTTGCTGTCTGTCTCTTGCTTGCTGTCTGTGTCTTGCCCTCTCCCCTTCTCTCCGTCTTTTACTATACCCACACGATACATCCATATCATTTATCTCTCAATTGATGGATTTATATTATCCTTACAAAGTCTTTGCTCTTTTATGTGAAAGTGCAATGCTTTTGCATTGTACCTTGACTTTTTTTAGTGCTATTAAATTCAAATTCAATTAGGGTTAAGGATAAAACAAGATCAATTTATCTTGCTGCAAAGTGACAGCTTGTTTTTTTTCCTTTTAGATGTAGGGAAACCTTTTGAAAACACTCTTAAAAATGATGAAATATGCTTAGAATTTCCTCAACTGCACTCAATAGTACAGGCTTTGTTACTTATGTATGAAAGTGAAATTTTAATTATGCTTCACGTGAATGTGAAGTATGTTTTTGAAAACACTGTTATACTTGTGGGGTAGATGGGTGAAAAAAAATCAAAGATTGTTTTTGATAACATCATTTTCTTGTATGAATGCCATGTATCTATTTCTATGAATATCAAAGCGAATTTGTATTTTGACACACCAGTCATTTGCCTGTCATTTACCATAGTCATATATTTATTTCATTTTGTAATAAATGACATTTTCAAACCCTTCAATAACCTTTTTGATAACTGATTACTCTCATTGCAGATACACTTTATGTGCATTTTCAGATAATTGATCTTGTATGTAGGTCTTTATATAGATTTAAAGGAAGGAAGGTGGGCGAATGAAGAGGGCAGTGAAATACATGAGTGATAGAGTACGGTTTAAGCGGAATTAACACAGAAGCCGTCATTTACCATTTTCATTGCAACTCAAGATTAAAATATGAGAAAGTGATGTAAAGAAACTAATATGCGATAATGAGATAAGTCTATTGAAAAAAAAGTAGGGGCTCGATATGACTTGAATTGAAGTGAATTAATTTTTACCACATCATTATTCACATATAAATTTCATGAACATAACATCAAATTCATGCAAATTTTATTTTAAATCCGAAAGTGAATGTCATAGAATATGCCAGACATGGGAAGGCTATACGACATAAGCATAGTGCGTGATGAGCTTAGCTAGCAACCTTCAATTATATATGTAACATAACAAAGTTGAATTAATATACATAAAAAACATTTTTTTTTATAAAAGTAACACGAAAATTACTGTCGGAGGAGTAAGATAAGAGGAAGGGGGCTGGTTTTCTTTTCACATCAAATAGCATCATCTCGTGATTATTGCCAGGTCATTGATTATTAATAGTTTAACAACCAGTGTTTTCATCATGTTAAATAATGAAGAAGAAAATATAGTATTTTAGCAGCTTTTCGAAGGTATACAATGTGTTCAATGGAAATGGTTTGGAGATAGAGAGAGAGAGAAGAGAGAGAGAGAGAGGGAGAGAGAGAGAGAGAGAAGAGAGAGAGAAGAGGGGGGGGGGGTTTAAAAATGGGAGAGTGGGGTTGCAAAGTTATAGGGAGATATATATGGAGATAAAAAGATATCGAGTGAGAGGGGGAATGGTTGGATTGATTGAAGAGGATAGAAAAAGATCTAGAAGAGAGGAGAAGGAGAGAGAGAGAGAGAAAGGAAGGGGAGAGATCAGGTGCAAGTGGGACATGTACCCCATCACACTTTAATGAATTCTTGATTAATCATGCCCCTTTTGATTTCTAAGTCAATTTTACACCCTTAGTGGTTGTAGGCTCCCGAGAATAACATCTTACATTGAGCCGTGACAGCTGATCGATGATAGTTTTATGCCGATATGTCCCCGGGAGGAAACTGGGATTGGAACTGAAATCCCCGCTTTTTCTTGGCGCCAAATTCAGGCCGCAAATTCAAAGAACGCAATGCTTACAATTTTCAGGGATTTCCCCCAAAGAATTTTACGTTTGTTCTGACCATTAGATATATATATATATATATATATATATATATATATATATATATATATATTTTTTTTTTTTTTTTTAAATATAAATCTTTGGAATAAGGAACCGCTGAAATAACAGATTTTGGAATAGCCATACACTGGGAATTACAAAACTTTGGAATAACAACACTTGGATTAAAAAAAAGTCATCTTGATGAAGTCTTTATCTGAGCGATGAGGACCTCAATATGCATTTTAGCATGCAATGTTGATGTGCGAAATCGCACGTAGGAGATTTGATTAGTTTATATGCATAGCAACATTTTATTTGTATTCATAACTTGAAGCTTTCAACATTTTCTTGACAAGTTAAAACATTACCATTTTTTCAATGTTGTCATTTTCATGATATTACATGAAAGTTCATGTTTAACACATTACAGGAATTTGTCATGCTTCCATTTATTATTGAAATAATTGCAAGTATGTGCAACCTGCTAAAGTTCTACAGCATAGCCCATTAAATCCAGATATTTTTTTAATTTCTCGATCACATTTTGGTTAGAGGGCAGAAAAAGCACGTGATTAATATAAAACTTTAAAATTATGTTCTAGACTTTCGCAGATGTTATACAGTACATATTTTGATATTATTGTATTGAATTATTTACTCATACACGCATCGTTAATTAATAATAATAATAATAATAATAATAAAAATAATAATAATAATAATAATAATAATAATAATAATAATAATAATAATAATAACGCATTTGTATAGCGCCATCTGTTTAGTTAAACTAATAAGTTAAGTTTAAGTTAAGTTTACGTCAAGTATTTCCGATGGTTTGAGCAACAAATTAAAAATCTAATAAAAAAAATAATAAATAGAAAATAAAAAAAATGGAAGGAATATTATTGTTTTAACAAGTTTTATTTGATGGAATGCAATTATATTTCCCCCCCCCAAAAAAAAAAAAATTTAATAATAAATAAATAAATAAATAGTTTACTTTAAGTTTACAATGAAACAAGTTAGACTTGATAAGAATAAGTTATTATCAGTTAAAATAGCTTCAAAACCAACAACAAACAATAACAAAAACAAACAAAAAGCAGTTTAGTGTCTTTCAGTTCTATGATGGTTGTTGTTGTTGTTTTTTAGTTTTTTACGGCGTTATAATATGAACTTTTACGCCATATCAGTTGCGTCTTCAAAGAAAACCAAAGTCTGGTTTCAGTAGATCCAGGTATCCCTTATTAATATCATGGTCACAACGGGTCTTATCTGTTCTCGCAAGTGTGCGTGTCGCTGCCCACGCTGGGCGGTTGCGTTTCGATTACAGTCTGTGTAAAAAAAAAAATGGTACAGTCGGGGAAAAAATATTTTAGGTATGAAATATTCTCAAATGAGGTGTGTATGTGGTACCAAATTAATGCCAAAAGATTTTTGTTGCTGATGCACTTTGTTTCACGTAATTTTCGTTTGTAGAATAAAAGTTATGCTAATATTTGTGTGAAGACATGAGAATTAACTCTACACAAATCTGTTGTTCTTTTACGTTCAGTTTCGCGGCCTATGTTCGAAACCTACACAAAGGCATGGCACGGCGTGCGCAAAATGAAATTTTATTGATTGTAGAAAACTAATCATATCTATAGATCTAAAGCTCCAAATGAGATGAACAAATTCCAGAAAAATGCATATTTTTCCTGCTTTATGGAAATATCAAGCATTATCGGGTTGTGACTAATCTTCATACAATAAAAAATGTTTCCCAACTGTACCATTTTATTTGACACAACATGCAGACTGAAGGTTGAAGAAAAGTGCGGCTACATATATACTGCGCGCTTGAAAAATAAAACAAAACGAAAACACATAAAGAAAAAAAAAATTGATATAGAAAAAATAAACCTGCACCTTCGTGCGTCTAAGAAAATAATTTTCTATAAAATCTGACGTTGATCATACACAGGGAGGTGTGACCGACGCATAACCGGGTCTGACTGTATGAATACTCTTAATAGATACATGATTCTTAGTGGACAGAGAAGGCGTCACATTTTCTTCCTCTCACAGATCCCTCGGGTAATGTTTCTTTTCAAACACTCCTTATGTTGCTCAATCGATCATCGTCCACGGGGGATGGAATCATTTTAGATCATTAGTCACGAGTCGGTGAACGGTGTGGAGATCGAGATGACAGATCATGAGATTATTCTTCATGAAACCAAAGGGTGTTGTTCTCAGATGATAGGTTGAACGACATCATAATAATTCTGTAGGGGTAGACGACCTGTCCAGTATAAATAGAAAACATCTGCCATGAATGCTGGTAGTTCAACGGACGTGCATGTTTAATTCGAAAATGTTTGACTTGAGGGAAAAGAGAAATGTTAAATAATATATGTGTTCATAACAACTACCGGAGAGCTTTAATATTTTGAAAGATCTAGACTGCTCGCTAAAATCAGAAATGTTCTCCGAGTATCTTCCCTTAAAGAGACTTTCTCTACATGTATATTGTTTAATGGTTAACAAAGTTAATACCGGATTTAATGAGTTAATTGGCATCCTTATTATCATCACCATCATTATCATCAACTTCAATGTAGTTATCATCATCATCATTTTCATCATCATCACCATAATTGCATTAACTCAATTCATTCGTTTCACATCTTCATAAGATCCCCATCATCATCATCATCATCATCATGATCATCATCATCATCGTCACTATCATCATGATCATGATCATCATGATCATCATCATCATTGTCATCACTATCATCATCGTCATCATCATCATCATCACTATCATCATTATCATCACCTTTCATCATCATTATCATCATTATGTCTGCAGTAACACAATTCACTCGTTTCATATCTTCATTAGATCCCCATCATCATCACCATCATCATCATTGTCATCACTATCATCATCATCATCATCGTTATCGTCATTGTGTTTGCAGTAACACCTTTCATCGTCATCGCTATCATCATCATCATCATCATCATCATTGTCATCGACATGCTTGCAGTCACACTATGCACTCGTTTCATATCTTCACAAGATCCAAACCATATTTTCACACTAACAATGGTGTCTCAATGGTGGCACAGTAAGAAAAGTACCAACAAAGTCTGATGTGTGAATAATAATCCGCCATCTAGATTGTTGGCTCCACCATCACCACATCATCATCGGTCGTGATCACCATTTCCATCGTTATCATCATCATCATCATAATCACAATCATCATCATCATCATCATCATCATCATCTTCATCATGATCATTGTCACCACTTCGATTTTCATCTATCATCATTACCATCATCATCATCATCAACATCATCATTTTCATTATCATCACCACCGCGACCATCATCATCAATATCATCACCACCATCACCACCATCATCAATATCATCACCACCACTATCGTCATCCACATCATCATATGCTGTGTGTTAACTGTCCCGGCCCCTCTCCTCTTTCATATACGCAGGCTATGTTTCAGTGGAAGACATTCCGTCCCTCAGATAGGACGTTAAATGGAGGTCCCGTGTTAAGGAGAGTCACCACCTTTGCACGTTAAAGAACCCACTGTACTATTTGTATAAGAGTAGGGAGAAACCCCTGTGTGGTGACCCACTTGCACACTCCGATCAGTTATATCGGGAGGAGAGACGAATTGATTACAGTGATTTAGTTCGCTTTTCGCCTCCAAGGCACTGGTTATGCCAAAATAGTAATAATAACATCATAGGGGTCATCATCATCATCATGTTTACAGTAACACAACTCACTCGTTTTACGTATTCATAGGATCACGTTCATCATCATCACCATCATCATCATCATCATCATCATCATGATCATGATCATCATCGTTTTCATCACCATGTCTGCAGTAACAGAATTCACTCGTTTCACATCTTCATTAGATCCCCATCACCATCATCATCATCGTCGTCATCATCATCATCATCGTCAACATCATAATCATAATCATCATCATCATCATCATCGTCACCATCATCATCATCGTCGTCAACATCATAATCATAATCATCATCATCATCATCATCCACACACTCCTTCTCATCATCATCATCATCTTCATCATCATCCGTACCCTCCTTCTCTTCATCATCATCATCTTCACCGTCATCTTGTTGTAGTAACACATTTCACTCGTTTCATATCTTCACCACATCCCAGTAGTATTCATAGGAACACCTTCATCATCATCACCATCATCGTCATCATCATCATCATCATCATCGTCGTCAACATCATAATCATCATCATCATTATCATTATCATCATCATCATCATCGTCGTCGTCAACATCATAATCATAATCATCATCATCATCATCCGTACCCTCCTTCTCATCATCATCATCATCGTCATTATCAACACCGTCATCTTGTTGCAGTAACACATTTCACTCGTTTCATATCTTCACAAGATCCCAGTAGTCCCTAACTGCGTATCAGAGAGACGTCGGGTGTTAACAATGGTGTCACATTTATGTGTTATGTGTGAATAACAATTTATCACCTAGATTGTTAGCACCACCACCACCACCACCACCACCACCAACATCATAATCATCATCATCATCATCATCATCATCATCATCATCCGTACCCTCCTTCTCATCATCATCATCATCATCATCATAACATCATCCGTACCCTCCTTCTCTTCATCATCATCATCATCATCATCATCTTCACCGTCATCTTGTTGTAGTAACACATTTCACTCGTTTCATATCTTCACAAGATCCCAGTAGTATTCATAGGAACACCTTCATCATCATCACCATCATCATCATCATCATCATCATCATCAACATCATAATCATCATCATCATCATCATCATCATCTTCATCATCACCACGATTATCATCATCATCATCGATAATTATCACCACCATCATCATCAACATCATCGTCTTCATCATCATGGTTATAGTAACACAATGCACTGTTTTTGCATCTTCATAAGATCACCATCATTAGCATCATCATCATCATCATCATCCTTATCCTCCTCCTTTGCAGCAACACAATTCACTCGTTTCATATCTTCACAAGATCCCAGTAGTACCTAACTGCGTATCAGAGAGACGTCGGGTGTCATTTTTACACTAACAATGGTGACAAACCGATGTCACAGTGTGAAAACTATAAACAATGTCTGATATGTGAATAACAGCCCGCCACCTAGATTATTAGCACTTACTCAATTTTTTCACTTATCACGTTTTTTGTTCTCTGATGGATTTATTAATGATGTTTTGCTCATCGGGATACTTTCAAAAGAAAGTATCTGAGGATTTTGTCTTGCCATGTTTAAAAATATCCACACCATGGAAAGAAATAAAATATGCATAGAATTGTAGCGTAATGTATTATTGCAGTTATTGGCATGATCATAATTTATGAGGAGAACCGTCCACATTCTACAAACATTAAAGCTGGAGTATAGTTTTGGGAGAAGGAAAAATCTAATTTGGATTCACAGTTACATAATGTGAAAGATTGAATACTGTAACTATGATAAAGAAAATTATATTACTTGAAATCTCGTTTTAGTATCTTTATATAAGTATAAAACGAGGAAAGTCGGGAACCCGACACCAAGTCAGCGTTCACGTGGAAAAACAACGGGGATTCTCTTGTGTGGGTGATTCACACAGATCGTAACGCACAGTTCAGCTTCGGCGAGCAGGCATCGCAACAAAGGTCTAAAACAACCGCCATATTATGTTTCTTTCAAACATTTTCACCAGATTCACCGGAAATCATGAAAGGAATATCACAAGATCTGTCACACATATATTTTAATGCAATGTGGACAACATGAGACTATAATTTCATCAGTTTTATTCCGATTCATTTTTTGTTACCAAAACTACACACAAGCTTTTAAAAACCGAGTTTTTTTAAAAAATGCGATTTTAGGTTTATAATTTATATTCAAACGATAGTTTTTTTTTTTTTTTTTTTTTTTTTTTTTTTTTTTTTTATATCTCTTGAATAATCAAACATGTATACAGGCCTGTGTCCTATAAAATGTACGGTAGTCACCTTTTGAATTTTTATATAGGTCTTACCGAGAAAATCTAAAATTAAATGAAGATGTAAAACGGTGTTTTTATATCATATTATGCAGGTTTGTATGCTAAACTTTCCAGGAGACCTAGGCAATCATCAGCTCTGCCTGAGGACATTGACTCGCCATGTGGTGTCAAAATTGAATTAGGCCCTGGAAATTCCTCATATTGTATAACAATGGGGAATCAGGCGACATCGCTTCCCTATATTTATCTTAAGCTCTTACTGAGTCAACTACATGTATTTGCGTCGTATTCAAATTTGTGGATTTTAGAAATCAGTCATTTGTTGATATTTACACATATAAACTTTTCATTAATGTGATATCAGTCCATTGCTTTTAACAAAGAAATATTTTTGATGATAGGAGCTTCGTTTTCATATGATCCTCCTAACTTTTTTTGTTGTTGATGCTTAATGGAAATTCTATTTGCCATATGCTAAAAAACGATTTAAGTGAACAAAATGGTTGGGAAATGCAGAACTATAGATTAACGCAAAATTGGAACACCACCAATAAGTTTCTATAAAATGTTTTACGTATATTGCAAGTATTTCTGTTCAGTCTCCTATAATCATTTATACTGTCCTGTGAGATAATGTGAGATGAATCGCTATGGGGAGGAGAAAGATACGTCCTGCAAAAGGGTGCTTAACTGTTGATACTAAAAAAGGAATGCATTTTACTCAGAAATCAAAAAGTCGTACGTTCCTTCGGGCAGACAATGGGTAAGAAGACTGCCATTTAATGTAGGATTTCCTTATTTTGTTTGTAACACTTGATATAGGTTAATATGTCGTTTGGACGATAATACTCCCAGGCCCAAAGGCTGAACGCTACCCTATACTCTTTCGAAAAGGCCAGGGTCGAGAAGTTAAAAGCAACTGCATCCAACATCAATATACCGTCCTACACCGATGGATAAAACCCCATTATACGCAATGTAACACTGAAATGTTGCGAACCGTTTGTACAAAGGCGGCGCCCTTTATATTTCCATCACCATGTGTGTTCTTCTCATTAATATCGAAGTTATGAAGAATAAATATTATCGCAGATGTCTGATCTGATTATACGATAAAAGTGGACTTTCTTTTCTGTTTATTTTACCGGGCTAATCTAATTTTTCATATTCATGATATTTCATCATGGTTTGACATAATTGCTGGTCCCATCATGCATGTCTATTTCCAATCATGCCTGCCAGATGCATGATATCTTACCGTATTTACTCATATAATGATTTTTTTTTTTATTTACCATGAAAACCTACATAGAAAGTAGTTTGTGTTCAGGTTTACTAGAATTATGAATGTTGGTGCGTGCCCCTAAAATAGATTTAATTTTTCTGAATGAAAGTTATTTCTTGTAACAGATTATATTTTTATTAGGCCTAAGACAATTTTTTCCCTCGACATCTAACATAATTAGCCGAGATTTGTGGGTAAAGTTATATAATTTATATTTCCCCACTTGTTTACGAGATATCGGGGAATCAAAGAATTGATCTCTAAATTACCATGCCAAAATGAAGTGTGAGCAGAAAACCAAGTAGTAGAATCATACAAGATTTTATCTTGATAGATATTGCATATCGTAATGATATTTTATTTTAGCAT
Source organism: Paracentrotus lividus (assembly GCA_940671915.1). Lineage (NCBI taxonomy): Eukaryota > Metazoa > Echinodermata > Echinoidea > Camarodonta > Echinidae > Paracentrotus > Paracentrotus lividus. The sequence continues at coordinate 31,584,772 of CALNVZ010003432.1, forward strand.
GAATATGATCAAATAATAACATGAACATAAAATTGTATGTTGTTAGATAACTGCATAATTATTGTAATGCTGTTTTATTTGAACATTAATAAATATAATAGATTAATAACATAAACATTAATATGAAAATGTAACTATCTTGTTAGAAAATTGTATATCTTTAAAGCATTATGTTTATATTTCAACTTGAATGTGCAGCATAGAATTTAATATGACATGAATATGGCGGCATAAGATTGCTGCTTCTTAGATAATTGCACATTGTAATTACTTTTTTTTTGTAAATGAATTTGATAAAATAATTATTGTATGAATGTGGATTAAAACAATTCTACATACAATTCATATTTAATTATAAAACTAAAGCAAGATATTTAAAAATAAAAACGGAAAACATGTAATGGAATAAGGTGAAGATATATAACAAAGATACATTAAAATGTCGGACGAGCTTGAAATAGTAATAAAACTTCTAGATGTTTAATTGGTGAGAAAGGTTGATCACCGTCATCCTGCTAAACAGACGGTGGTACTCAAGATTTTGAAGTGGTTTAAACCATCGATTGTCAGGGGTCTCGATACATTATCAGCCATTTATCACTCAAATGTGCCCCCTTAATGTGCTAAATGTTCTAAGGAGTTTCCAAGTCACACCGCTAGCAAAACGGCCGAATATTGTCCTGGAGTTTATGCGATTTGATGCGTTTGTCTGCAATTGGTGACGCTGATGTGATTGTGATGTTAATATTCTCGCTCGCCACGCTCTCAGCATGCTTAATTTAGATGTCACATTCGCACCTATATCGTGCTGGTGATTTCAGTAGGGGAATGACATTTCTGTTATTCTCCCGGCGTGCGATTTAAACAATTAAAGGAGAGACTTTAAGAGAATAGAGATGCTATCCGAATGTTCCTTGGAGAATGGGATTTGTTTCTAAGGACCTCTGAGGAGATGGGTTTTCTATGTTGATGGAGAGAGAGAGGAAGAATTATAGACTCATTTGAGATCTGCCTTCAGACAATATAAGATGTAATCCCACAACGCAAGTAATTGACATGAAGATAATAGAGCAATAGACCTGGCAGTGCGGATCACGTTACACCTAATAGGTACCCGAGAAGTCTCGATTTTTCACAGTGAATTCAAAAGATATGATATCGGTCAGTGCAATTAGCCGTGTTATACCGTGATAGGTATAAAGAGGGCAGGGAAAATGTAAAAATAAACAAATTGGTAGACTGAATAGGATAGATAGAGAGACAGCGATAAAGGGGAAATAATGATAGAGCGAGAGATAGAGAAGGATATTTAGATGGGAGTGCAACATATATTAAATAAAGAGGAGTTATAAATCGACAGAGAAAGAGATGAATTAAAAATAAAAAAAGGATACAGATAAATAGAGGGGATTGAAGAGCGGGATGACAGGCATACATAATAGGGAGGGTTGAGGGGTGGCAATAGGAGGAAAGGAGAGAAGGGAAATGGAGATGGATAGAGAGAGAGAGAGAGAGAGAGAGTGAGAGAGAGAGAGAGAGAACGAGATCAAATTTGAGATATATTAGAAAAAGTGAGCAATAGTTCGGTCAGCGAACTCAAATTTGGCCATGAACACAGAAAGAAGACTGACAGACAAACACAAATAATAAATACTGATTAAAATATTTTACGAAGGAAGACACGTAGATGACTGATGTAGTGTCGGCGACCTGTCCAAATTAGCTATGCCCTCGTCCATAAAAAACAAAACATAAAATACTACCACTGATTCCATCGAACGAATGGGATTGCGTTGTTGTGAAAAAGTTGAAATATTAGATGTTGGTACAAAATTATTGTAAGAATATTATCACATTTATGTATCAAAAAGTACCGATTTAGTCCACGAATTGGTATAATCTTAGATAAAAAAGAAATATATATATATTTAATTTTTTTTTTTTATAATAGACCAAAAGAAGCAAACTCTCGATTTTAGGGCTAGTCCACGCTATTTGTTCCCAAGGTGGTGATTTTTCGACGTTTTGACCATTTTTGTGTCAAGTGTGTCAGTGGGTTTGTAAATGTATACATAATGTGTCATATATCACCATAAAGAGCATGAAATGAACTTGATGCAAATGAGGTCAAAAAGTCATTTCAAGGTCATATGACGTCACAGGGCTCATTAATATTCATGAAAATATAATAAAATGCATTAAAAATGCTTTTTTCAACCATTTAAAAAAAGAGGTTTGTCATAGGAGTACAACCAAGAAGTATGTATTTTCTGTTTTTATATTTTCTTGGCAAACTCTGGTGAAAATATCACGAACCTAGCACATAGCTTTCCATATTTGTAGGCTTAAATTATTCAGGTCTCTGAAATAGTCTCACAAAAGTTACTGAGCTGATGTAAAATCATGCATTTTTATTACTCACCCTTCCACCTTTAGAAATGAAAAAAAAAAAAAGTGTTTTTTGCATTTGTGTTTTGTATTATGTTTCTTTTGTTTTATCAGAGGGATTTTTGAACAAAAAATGTTGCTACGCCTTGGCTACACCAATTGTTTAATGAAAAACATTACAGGGAATAATTGTCCCGTGTGTTACTGTCCCGTTTGTTACCTGACATATTTTTTAAAACTTGACCTTGCCAGAAAACTCGAAGTTGTTTTAACGTTAAAACATGTCCTTACAATGTTTATTACACGTTAAAGAGGATAAAACTATGCAAGTTTAGATCTACTTTTTAAATTCAGAGTTAAATGTGAGCAAAGTCAAAATTTGAAAACACCATTTTTTTCTGGTCCCGTTTGTTACCGACGAATAAATGATCATAAATTAAGTATGAATTGAGTTATTTCAACTATTTTTTATGTTTTTGTTGAAGATTCTTAGTATACCTTCAAGAATATACATAAGGATAGAGATTTCATTCAAGATTTTTCAAACAAGCCCTATTTTTGGCTCTGAATGTCCCGTTCGTTACCGCGCAAAATAGCTTGGACTCGCCCAATATGACATGCCTTATCGCCAACCGGATTAAATTTAGCAGTAATGTTCTAAATTCTGTCTTCAATACCGAAATGGAGACAGCTTATCTACTCAGACCGACCCTGCTCCGTACTCTATCGACCAGATAATGGACACTTGTTGGTCATTCAAAGCGCGCCTCGCTGATTGGTCAAAGTAATCAATCACGTGAGAGGTGCCACTTTCTGTAACATCATGCCTACTGTAATTAATCCCCGGTGTTCAGAGCGGCTAACCGCCCTTTTTTTTTTATTACTGTGTGCGGAGGTCACTATTGAAGAGAATGGATGACATACTGAATATATTTATATATTATGTGCAAATTACATCAATCCGTCATCGATGATCAGTGTTCGAGGACATTCCTATAAACTCTTATTTCTGTTTTTTTTTTCTATGGTCGTCAATTATACTGATTGTCTTTTCGCCAAATAATTTACTGTTAAATTGTCAGTCGAACCAGTGGATCGGCCCAGGTAGACATGTAGAACTCCACACCGTCCTGCATAATATATTTACTTTTATTTAGAATTCCTTTTTAAGAATATATCTTGCATAACCATGATTGGTCTTTTTATCAGTATTTTGCCAATTTCATTTGGGAAAGCGATGTAAAATGAAATTGATTTGCAGTGTGGACGAAGGATACTTTCCTTAATCTCATTTTCCGGGGGGCGCGGGCGCCGTCGGCGGGGGTTGTAAAAAGAATAATGATAATCGTTCATGTACGCCACACCAGTTCGTTGATGCGACATGCTTTTTCATCGACCACAACCGCACAGTAATTCGATCCCAACTCGGTGCTTCAAATACGGATCATATGAGGCCCCTCTCTTCAATTCTTTAGATACTACCAGCTTGCTACAACTCGTCCCCATTCTTCGGATATCCGGTCACCATTAAAGTCCTTCGCAATGATTTAGTGATTTACGATGGACCTGGACGGGTGCGCGTTTCGTGACATGACTTTCAAAACGGCCTGACATCCGTATCGGCAAACAGACCTAAAGCTTGATCTTTCCAGGCCCTTTTCGATTCAAGGAGCTAAATTAATGCGAGAATGTTGTGAAGACGAAACTTCCGTATCTATTCATGGCATGCAAAAGGATCCTGAACTTTTAATGTAATATCATTTAGATCGATCAAAAGGGCGGATGTACATGGTAACAGACAAAAAAAAAAAAGGTTCAACTTACCTTGTCACCCTTTGAAGAATTAAAGTGCATTATTCAATCTCTAGTTGTAATTACTTAAGAGAAGACGCGCGTATCACCTAGCAAATCAAACGCTGCCATAGACATTTTGTATTTTGCCACAGTTTTTCACTGTTTTTCTTGATTTATGTTCGAGCAGACTACCTTTTCAAAGAAACTGATCAACTTGCAATAATTACGCTAAGAGTCTTTTTTTTTTTCAAAATAATAGGAATAACTACTGCAAAGGGGAAAAAAAAGTCCTGTCACTTGTGTCAATTCGAAATCCTAAGTCACACATCAAATTCCTGTTACAATATGGCCAATATTTGCTCTCAAAATAGCTCATACACGCCACGATAATTATGCTTCCTGGATAAGGCGCATAATTATAATAACAGCTTAATGATTCAAGACCGTTTTTTAAAAGCGTTTGAATTCTCGACGCTTTCCAGAGATGGGTAAAATTCATTTTCGATTGGTTAAGAAAAAAGTCCTGTCACTTTGAACATTATCAACAAACGAATCTTTACTCGATGGTCAATATTTCCGCAATATACATGGCATATCGGCATGTGGACGGCGGTCTCTCGCAAGATGTGCATCAAGATCACGTATTATATCGAATAAGGTCCGTTAGGAACAATCAATCTATTGAAATAAAGATGTCTGATTACACACTTTAGCCACAACTGGTGTTAAGGTCTATGCCAAAATGTATTTCCCCAATCTGGTCTGAAGCATCTACCTTACGAAAAACTATGATGAACAAAGTTCAATTATTATTCATGTCCCATTGAGAAATTTAGCTCGAACGATCTGACTGAACCACGACCATTTTACCACAAGGGAAAGTTTTCTTAAGGCGAGTTTTTTGTACGCTAAGTAATAATTGCATGCAGTTGTCAATCGGATCGCTTCCCACGCCGCTTTATTATGCGCGGGTAGTTTGTTGACATTTAATCTAGGAAGCCGCTATATATTTTCTGCCGCCGCCTCACGTTGTATTTCCATTCTAAACTCATGAATGTAATGTTCTTTCCCCTCCTCAAATAATGGACGCGTCTTTATGTTAAGATTTAATGTCATACGTTAGGTTTACATTTCACGTGGAGTAGAATTGATATGCATCGTACTTGTAAATTGGGAATCACCTGAACTTTAAAGGTGCAGTGCAATGATATCCTAGGAGTTAGAAATGGAGAGTGGCGCTAGTATAAAACTACAAATGATTGAAACTACTCGTTGGATAACTTCCCCCGGACAAGCACTCTCTGAAAAGATGAAAACTACGAACGGTTAAAGGGTAATTTCTTTTATAACTTTGTGAAGGCTTGAAAAAAAAGGGGTCTGAACTGTGGCCCAACATGCTGTCAGTGCATGTAAAATTGTGCCAAGAATGAACTTGATTTCTTAAGCATCATTACATCATGTACATGCCAGCTTCACAATAACCACAATTTGTCCTCAATAGACTGCAGTGTTAACTTAAAAGTACGATTTTGTGGGTTTAAATGACGATATTCATATACTGTAAATCTTATTTATGACAACACATTTTTGATAACCTTTACATTTTTGGCTGTTTACTTATCCTACTGAACATTACATCATTACCAAAACATGACAAAACAATAATTTGTTAAATTATGCCTTCTCAAACTCACTCAATCCCTTTAAATGACAATCGTTCAGCACGTAACACAATCTCAACTGGAAGTATTCCGTGAGTAATTGTAAACATGTTTTTCTCATAATCAAGATAGAGAGGTGAAAAGGAAACTAATGTATTATCATGAGGATAAGGATCTTTTCCCATAAAGTTCTTATATTTTGTAAAACGTTTAAAGTTAGGATTCATTTTAAAGATATACATGTAGAGTATGTCGTATATAATTTCATGTATCCAGCTCCACGTTATCAGATCTTTAACTTTGTCGCAATAAGCGCAATGTTTATTATATCAAACATTTACCAACAAGACCATTGTATCTTGACCACAATAAGAAGACTGCGGAGTCTCTTCTTTTCTTGTGGAGGTTCAGGCGCCAACATTGTTTGGCAATAAAACAGCATTGTGTAGGTGCGCTTACCTCCTGGCAATGGATGTGCACTCTACTATGATTGTGAATCTGAAACACTTGTTGCACTAACTTACTTTTCCTCTTTTTTTTGTGGGGTTTTTCCGCCTTTCAAAGACAGATTATTTTTAATTTCCAGTCAAACATTAATTATACATTTTGTAGTTTACCATAATGTTTACAATTCATATCAAACTTTTTTTTCCTGCTCTGATTATCTCCTTATCTCTTGTACACTTAACTCTCACCAGCCTCCTCATATCTGAATGAAAGTCATCATCGAAACACTAAAGGCTGATACACGAAAAGATAGAAGCCGCAAACATCGATGAATGTTACAAGATTGTTAATTAAAGAGATATATAACATTCATCTTAAAAGGAATAGATAATATTTAGAATTCTTGATATAGCGCATTTTACCTTTGATAAAGGCTCAATGCGCGTTCATGAAAAAGAGAAAGAGACAAAGAGAAAGCAAAAAAAAGGCGGTAATTAAAACCATGACTAACAATTAAAAAGATAAGTCTTCAGAGAAGACTTGAATTTTCCAACTGTTTCTTCATTCCTTACATTTTCTGGAATATTATTCCACAACTCTGGGGCAGCATATTCAAAACTTCGTTTAGCAATAATTGTTTGTTTTTGCCAATGGAACAACATACATATTCTTTTGTTGAGATCGTAGGGTTCTAGCCAGTTTTGATATCTTTTGTAATTAATTCAGAGAGATATAATGGAGCCATATTGTTGGTACAAAGGTACATGAGTAAAAGAATCTTAAAGAAATGCGCAATATTACAGGTAACCAATGCAAGAACTCTAAGACCGGAGATTTGATTCGTGTCTTTTCGTTCTATTGTCACCAATTCCTGGCAGCAGAATTTTGAATGACCTGAAGTTTCCTTAGTTGTGTATCCGGTATTAGACTATTGTGCAACTGTCAAGGTGCACATAACAAATGCGGTGCACTAATTTTTCAGTAGTTGTTTTGTTGATGTAAGGGCGGAATCTAGCTAATCTTATGTAAAGCCAAACAAGCCAAACACATTTCGCGCCCTAACATAATTGTACATAAGTAAATTGTTCATCAAAAAACAACCCCCAGATTCCTTGCTTGTTTTTTTTAACTGGGGAGAGTCTGAATGCCATCAATTTCAAGCGGTGGCAGAGGCGCACTGGTGCGTGGAAACGAAGATTTAATGTGCATAACTTCCGTTTTTGTGACTATTCAACTTCAGACATTCAACCTGGACCATTCTTTGATTTCTCCAATGCATTTTGTCACTTTCGGTACTAGATTAACAATATTCAGAAGATTTACAAGAAATATATACTTGTGTATCATCGGCATAAAACATATTTGCACAGACCATACGAATCAATAATATTTATTTCAGTGGGAAAGTCATACATTCGTAAACAACAAAGGGTCCGATAACAGACCCATTGCGGAAACCTTGTTTCTGTGTATAGTTTTTATGACTGTAGCCAATTGATCGAGACAATTTCACTACGGGGATGTGAGATAGGTACGAAACCAGCCTAAAGCAGGGGTCCTCAATACCAAACCACTAGTGACTTCGTTTTAACAAAGTATCATGCCTAATCGTGTTCAAAGCAGAACGAGTAAATCTAAAAACACCAGTAAACTTCATGGCCTCTATCTATGACATTAAAATATTCTTGGAGACACTAAGAGTGCAGCCTCGCAACTATCGGGAATAGTCTGTAAGCTGACTGCGCTCTAGAAGCTTTGGGCTCCGACAGATATCCCGTAGCTGCAAAAGCACGATATTCATTTTATTTCATCTTTGAATTTTAAAAATTCTTTGTTCCTTTCCTTTTTTTTCTTACATCGATTAATGACCCTTTCCCCAAATTTTTTAATGCAAAATAATTCAGTACAGAATCATTGCACTTTTTTAAAAGGCAGCCCTTTTAACAATTTGCGGAATATTCGATAACACACACGAATCCTCAACATGTTACATGTACATGGTATAATGACCGCATCATAACTACCGTTCTAAAACCTTTTGATATGTATGCTTTATCACGAGCTCAAAGTGGATGTTGAATATGTAAAGACATGCTTTGAATTCAGTCATCAATCACTGAGGGAATTACCATTGGAGGACGATTTGTCGAGAATATCAGTCGTCGACCGGGGTCAATGAACAGAGTTTATATCTGTCGACTTGTTTATTCTGATCATCGTGGTTCTCTAATTGCGGCTATATCGAGCTAGACGACGCAGGCAGCGGAACCCCCGGCATATGGCCACATTACCATCCCTTCTGACTTCACCAATAAAAAAGATTGCCCTCGGCGATGAAATTTAAGGGCCGGCTGGGTTAAGGACCATTTTTGGTATGGATGGACGTACGCCTCAAGACGTATTTACTCATAATGGTATATGTAGTAATGACAAAAAATTGGTACACTTTCTAAGGTCATTTGAAAATTATATTGAAATACAGGCGCAGAGCCACAGGGTGAGGAAGGGTCCGGGGCAAAAAAAAATAAATAAATAATAAAAAAAAAAATATATATTTTATATAATAAACCCTACCTCCTTCCCCTACTTAGCAAAAAAAAGTTGATTGTACCTTATGCTTGCCCGTTGTGATGCGGCGAAAGATGGTTGTACCAGAAATCTGATATTCCAAATTGCCCCCCCCCCTCCTTCATTGAAATCATGATCCACCACCGCGGCAATCACACCCCGACTCGATGTAATAATCTTTTCAATGAGCTAAGAAATCTATCCATCCTTCATACCCCCAGGAATTCGCATTTCATCTAGAACGAGATGCATTTTTTACCTTTAAAAAACGCTTCTTTCTTATCACGTCTTATACATGGGCAATTTAATAAACGTTTTCGACACGGCCTTGCTTCAAAGACAAACTAAAGACTTGCCCATCTTGAATGCCGTTATCCTCTGGGCTATCACATTCATCACTGTTAGCAATTGGGTCATGTCAACAATTTTCATGTTTCCTTTCCACATTACATGGAAAATTGTGCTTGCCTACTCACTTCTAACAATTGAATCTCCCCAAGAAATTCGGTATTGATTACATAGAGACCCGACAAGAATACTCTTTATGATTTTCACGGAGACTATGATTATATAGTCAAGGAGATCACGTGATTATGTATAGCACTGAATTATCCGGTCGAGTTAACTAGATGCACACAATTTTGCACAATACATTTCGATAAACATTTTCTCAACAGAAGCACTAATTATCAAAATAATATGTAGAATGGTATATTCTGTAGTATATAATTTATAAAGAATACATATCTATCATATAATATGTAAAGAACTTCTCTCTCACTCTCTCTTTTTTTTTAATACAGTCTTATTTTACACTTTTTAATTTTGAACTATTCGCACTTTCATACACTCCCCCATCATGCCCTTAGCACCTTTCATCTTAAAGGAAACCAAAACCCAAGAAATAACCTTGGCTATTCTGAGAGATGTATTATTTTCTTACCCATAAATGAACACGATCCCCATTTGAATTTGTGAGAGCGACATACTTATAAGAATTCTTATAACCTTGGCTATTCTCAGAGATGTATTGTATTCTTGCCCATATGATTTGTAATGCGCCAAAGTACATGATCTCCCCCTAAATTTATGAGAGAGACATACTAAGAAATAATTACATGCATAAGGTACAGTAAAACCTGAGGAATAATCACAGAATTCTGTATGGATAACGAATTTTAATTAATGAACGCAGATGTTTGTGAAAAGTATCAGTATTTGAAGTAATGTTTTCTATATTTGAGCTGCTGCTGTCATACTCCATTTCGTTTGCGTCCTCTAAACGAACACGGCAATAAAGTTTGAAAATATACTAAAGGTCTGAAACATTTACATTAATATGCACCCAAAAGTTCCACAGTTCTAGAACACAACCATCAAGAGGCGCTTGATTCGATAGGAAGCACTGTAAATAAACACCTTTCACCTGTTAACATGAATATCGTCATGTACCGCACACACACACACAAATCTGCAAGAATCTTCAACTGTGAAGGAGGCAGATCACCCTGAAGAAGAAGAAGAAGAAGAAAAATATTTTTTTTTTCCATAGCAAATCTCTCAGCACAGTCGCCATATCTGATTTAAGATAAGAGAATTAAGGAGTTTTTCGCGGGATAAATATTTATCATGTTTACGTGATATCATGTTTACTTCGGGTCGAACATATATATGTTTCGTTGTACGGTACAGCTAGTCTCACGATTCTATTTTGGCCGGCTGGGTTAAGGACCATTTTTGGTATGGATGGACGTACGCCTCAAGACGTATTATTACTCATAATGGTTAGAGTAATGACAAAAAATGGTACACTCTTAAGGTCATTGAAATTATATTGAAAAATACAGGCGCAGACACAGGTAGGAAGGGTCCGGGCAAAAAAAAATAAATAAATAATAAAAAAAATATAATATATATATATATAAACCTACCTCCTTCCCTACTTAACAAAAAAAATTGATGTACCTATGCTGCCCGTTGTGATGCGGCGAAAATGTTGTACCAGAAATCTGAATTCCAAATTGCCCCCCCCCTCCTTCAGAAATCATATCCACCACCGCCAATCACACCCGACTCATGTAATATCTTTTCAAAGCTAAGAATCTATCCATCCTTCATACCCCAGGAATTCCATTCACTAAACAGATGCATTTGTTACTTTAAAAAACGCTTCTTTCTTATCACGTCTTACATCGATTAATGACCCTTTCCCCAAAATTTTAAATGCAAATAATTCAGTAACAGAATCATGCACTTTTTAAAAGCAGCTTTAACAATGCGATATTCGATAACACACACGTCCTCAAAAACACTGTTACATGTACATGGTATAATGACCGCATCATTAACTACCCGTCTAAAACCCTTCTGATATGGATGCTTGTTTATCACGAGCTCAAGTGGATGTTGAATATGTAAGACCATGCTTTGAATCAGTCATCAAATCACTGAGGGAATTACCATTGGGAGGACGATGTCGAGAATACATCAGTCGTCGACCGGGTCAATGAACAGAAGTTTATATCTTCGACTTGTTTTTTATCATGATCACGTGGCTTCTCTAATGCGGCTATATCGAGCTAGACGCACGCAGGCAGCGGAACCCCCGGCATTATGGCACATTACCATCCCCTTCTGACTTCACCAAATAAAAAAGATTGCCCCTCAGGCGATGGAAATTTTAAG
>CALNVZ010003432.1:31604738-31618380 GCA_940671915.1 Paracentrotus lividus
CCCTATCATGTTTATTCAATCTAAAATTTTCACCGCACATTTAAAGAAAGGATATAATGGAGAAGATAGGTGCGTAGGCCTACTAGTATACTAGATGGATTTCTGTAATGACAAATTATCATTACGACGGGATAATATATTTATATGAATTATTAAAGGAGTAATTTTATCCCCATGAAAGCTATAGATACAAATCGCCATCAGGGATTTGAATATGAATATGAATGAAATTCAAAGAGATTGCCCAAGCGGCTGCAATACGAAGCCAAACAGCGTAACAATCGCAAAAAAAAAACAAAAAAAAAAAGTCCACGGGAGCTATTTAATTTGACCCTTTTCTTTACTGATTTCATAATCATGATAATTTTTTGGGATCTTTGTCAAATCGCAATGTGACATTCAATGTCTATGAACAATTTCATTTCTTAAAGTATATGGCGACCTACAGACGCAGCCCTCCATTTACTATCTTATAGTGATTAGAGGAAGATTTTAGTTTAATCAAAATTGCCCAACTGCTTCCGTGTCTGAATATAGAAAATACCCCGCTGCTAACCCCGGCGTGGTATGATATTTCTGAATTAGTTTATCCTTGTTCTGAATTTTTCTATATTTCTAGCTGTCAACCTATATTTCTAATTTGAGCTGCCAATTTTCCGGTCTTCACATCTCATGGATACCAAATATCTCTTGATTAATATAACAAGAGTTGACATTTGACTCCGGCGACGTATGCTATTGTCAAACCTTGTTTGATGCAGCGGTCACAACTCGCCGTACCTTCGACGTGCAACTCCCTACGATGGATTTCGTAGAAAATTCGTGCAGCGTATGAACCATGCAGGCACGTTGCCTGTACGACGTGCAGGAAGTTTTTATATTACAGAAACGCAGGAATCGCAGAAATTGACCCACGACCTGTGCGTGCATTGTGCATGCAACGCAGGCTACGTTGATTGCACGTGCCCCGTAGCCTTCGACGAGTTGTGACCGCCGCATTATGCATCAACTAAGAATCAAATTACGTTTTACTGTTTTTAACGAAGGATGTCGCCTCCTGTGATCATGTTGATTGGGTCCCGTTAATATGAATTTTTATTTGAGCGAATATGCCCTGTGAACGTATAAAGTTTATCAGTGATATCTTCATAATTGTTTAATGATGAAATGTATAGTGAATGTTGTATCGTGTATTTCATAGTACTGTTTCCACTTGCCGTGATAATATCCTCAATAAGGAGTGTCATGTCTAAGATCGAAGAGGAATTGAGAAACACATCCGAATAATTCATGTGTAACACCTCCCCCATCATTGCCCATGTCCTAACTGGTACATAATCTATAGTATATGTTCATTTCTTTACGAAGAATATCTATCAACACAAAGATGAATGACCATGAATTTTTCCGAACAACTCAAACTGTAACTCGTAAAAAAAAAAAATTATGCCAAGCAAAACTTTAAATCCAGCCTCTTGATTTATTATGTTTCTACATATACGAAATTGTATGCAGTGTAAACAAACAAGTTTTTGACTTTACTTTTAGTTTAAGCAATTAAATCTCAATGGATTATTTCAAGCAAAAAAGATATCGATGCTTTCTTTAAAATTTAAAGTTATTATTGATATGACCGATCTTTGAAAAAAAAAATTGTTTTGAAGTATTGCATTTTTAAAAATCCCACTCTACATCGAAACCATTGCCTCTCATTCACAAAATGAATATGTCATATCTAATTTGTAATTTAAATTAATCTCGACTTCAAAGCGTACTATATATTATGTGAAATTTATTCCTCCTACACGCTTTGAGACGATAGCTTTGCCCCCACACTTAAGTATTTTGAAATATCGTGACATAAAGAGGTTGTGGCTTTTAATAATTTAGAACGGTTGATGGTTCGAATCCATGTCCACCACTTATATTATTCGACATGCGTTCATTTTTTTTAAATACTTTTGTCACCCTCATGATATAAAGTACCTGATAAATTCGAGCATTACATATTCTTTCTGAGATTTAATCAGAATAATAATTAATTAAAGCTCTCAGGAACGAGTCAGAAAAAACATTGTAACGATGCTAGGGATTCAACACACAGAGTTGGAGAGATATAGGGAAATAGATATAAGTATACGGAAAGAGAGAGAGAAAGAGAGGGGGAAAAAAAGGGGGGGGGGGGTAATGTTTAATTCGCTAACTGTAGGAAAAGTTATGAATTTTCAAAAAACATATCTGAAATTGAAATCGCCATTACCATGATTACATGGACAGTAATTTTTACTCGGGCTATAATTGATCACAAATTTGACTTGACGCAGTATAAATTATGTATTTATGGCGTCGCCACCACAGCAGCTTCTACTTGTGAAAAGCTCTCATGGAAAAGGGAATAATCGCAACCTACATTACATTCGACACATGCTATTCGTCGCAAGGCGTCTGTAACTCAATATTTATGTACGTAGATTTGTGCTATCTTTGGCGTGTTAATTTACTCGGAGCTCATTCATGAAAGTCACCACAGAGTATACGGTTTTGGCCGGGAGACGAGACTTTTTGGCTTTGGTTATGGCTAGTGGTTTTGATGCAGCGTTTGGGAGAGGTGTGCGCGACAGTGCGGTAGTGTGTGAGTGTGCGTTCGTGCGTGCGTGCGTTTGTGGGGAGGAGGATATGTGATGAGGGTGCGTTGACATTACCTAATCCTTCCGATGCCCATGATTATTTACTACAACCCCAAATCTACACCACTCGCTGTCATCCATGACAGATAGTATTTCTTGGCTCTGGTCCAATATTTTTTTCTTGGAGAGGCGATCCATTTCATGACTTTAAAGGATAAGAATACGAAAGGAAGTAAACCTAGAGTATGTGTGAGATAGAGAGAGAGAGAGAGAGAGAGAGAGAGAGAGAGAGAGAGGGGAGAGAGAGAGAGAGAGAGAGAGATAGAGAAGATAAAATAATTATACATCATTAACGCTTATTACATCATAATGACAAGTTATAGACTGTACTTTTCAAATTACGGTTGTCGCGATTAATCAACATTGTAATTAATGTGTGATGTTATTCGATTATGTCTAAATACCACTGTTCATTTCATCAAACTCGTACGAATTAGTCTAAATTTAAATCATCATTGCATGTATTATGATTTTCTCTCATGAATATACCACTTTTGACAAAATATGTTCCTTTTTTAATATTCAAACTGTTTTATTTAAAAACTTTGAAATGTTTTTATATTCAAACTTTTATATTGAAAAACTTTGAAGTTTTATTTCAAAGTTTTGAAATATATATATTTTGTTTCTTATTTTTACAAGGAAGAAATGATGATACTGTCATTGTCTATTAACATTAAGTAAATAAAACCTTCGTGTAAATATACTTCATTAATAAGCTTACTTTATTATTCGATTACTTTAATATTTATTGTTTCAATGTGACATGTATTCCAATATCTTCCTTGTTAACGCAGCTGTGCAAAAATGAGAATGTTTTGTGTTCTTTATATCATTTTATCTTATTTCATAATCTAAATTGGCAGTTTCATGTAGCGCAATTCCAACTTCAAAATACCACGTCTCTAGAGGGAAAGGATGGCAACGAAGATTATTGATAATTAAAACAAACTCAATATATAGTTTTCTTTTAATATCACTTTCGTTTTGCAAAAAAGGCATTCCACAGAGGCCAATAACCCGGGTTTAAGAGGAGTGGGGCGGCCGGGATTTTCTTTAAAAATCCCTTTTCTCATTTACTTTTCAAGACGCTGTGTTAATGATTTCTTTTTAGATGAGGAAAAGCAGCCTTCAGGCGCTATACTAGCAAGCCTCTAACTTGACTTATTTGCCGTGTTCCCTTCTCCGCTTTAAGCGCTATCTGATGCTTCCGATCTCGAGGAAAGTACAACAAAGTATGGTTCGTTTTTCCGGCTTGGATTTCCTGTCGGTTACGACGTCGGGCGCATGTATTACAGAGCCGATAAATGTTTACATACTAAATGATTACAGAACATAAGCGTAGGCCAACTACCTTATGTAGTAAATCTTCGCCGCGCCGTATGCGGGGTAGGGTTGTTACAAGAAAAAAGATGTCTTATAGTACATTAAGAGCTAGTAGAGTTAAATATAGTGATTTTACATGTTTCGGAGGTTTTATGTGCTCTCGCAGTGACGTTATGTTATCTGCTGACTCTTCACTTTCTTATTTGCTGGACAATAACCTCCACTTTTCGGTACGGGCACCAAAGGAGTGTGTGATGTTTTGGTCTTGTTTTGGCCCCAGGATTTTTCGCTGGCTGTGGCTTTTGGTCTTGTCGTCCATTCACCGGATCTCTTGGTTCTAGTCTATAAATCAACCTATCTTACTCCTGTATTTTTTGCGGCTGCCCTCTCTAAAATTCCACTTTTTTCGAGCATACTCGCTTGTTTTTAACCTCAACATTTTATCAGAAAGGATATAATGGAAGAGATAGGGATGCAGATTTCAAGTTGCCGCGCCGTATGAGCAGATGGACTTTCTTGTTGTATCCTTGACTTGGTTTATTATATCGTGCATTAAGGTAATTTTATCCCCTCGTATAGATAAATCGCCATCAGGATTTGTATGAAATATGAATGGACAATTCAAAGAGATTTGCCCAGCGCTGCAATACGAAGCCAAACAGCGGGTCAATCGCAACAAAAAAAAACAAAAAAAAAACGTTCCACGGGAGACTATTTACATTTGACCCTTTCTTTACTGATTTCAAATCACTGAAATAACTTTTTTGGGATCTTGTCAAATCGCAATGTGACATTCAATGTCATGAACAATTTCATTTCTTAAAAGTATATGGCGACCTACAGACGCAGCCCTCCCATTTACTATCTTATACGTGATTACGAGAAGATTTAGTTTAATCAAAATTGCCACTGCTTCCCGTGTCTGTGAACCCGTCTCCCCGGCGTGGGTATGATATTTTTGATTTGTTCCATTGTTCGTTTTTCTATATTTCTAGCTGTCAACTTTTTTTCTAATTTGACGCTGGCCCAATTTTTCCGGTCTTCACATCTCACTGGATACCAAAATCTCTTGATGGATTTTAACCTTATAAACCAAGAGATAATTGATCATTTGAAGCGTGTCCATACGGCGAACAGCACTAATAAGCTATTATTCTAGTCAAACACCATTTTCTTGTTTGATGCAGTACGGTCACTGGCCTAACTAAGCCGTAACCTTGACGAGTGCAACAAGCTGCCCTATTTATTTTAAAACTTACTATAATCTGATGGACTTCGTAGAAAATTTCGTGCAGTTACGATAATGAAAAACACACAACCTGCAAGCACGTTGCCTGTACCGACCGTGCACGGAAGTTTATATCTCACAAGAACACGCAGGAATCCGCAGAAACTTGACGCCACGACCTTGCGTGCATCCATGTTGTCTATTCGGGCACACGCAGGCTACGTTGATGCTCACGGTGCCCCCGTACGCCTTCCGTTTTACGAGTTGTGACCGCGCCTTCGCCGCGCCGCATTCCCTATGCCCATAAGATACGCCAAATCCATCTAGATGAACAGGAATTAGTTTAGTACATGTTTTTTTAAAATATGAGATAGATCGCCTCCTGTATGATTACTGGGATGTTGATCATGGGTCCCGTAACTATGATTTTCAATATTGAGTTTCAACGAAAATCTAATAAAGTTCCCTTTACGTCGAACCGTACATAAGTTTATCAGTGATATATTCACTAACTGTTTAATAATGATGACAATGTAATACGTGAACTGTTGTATTCGTGTATTTCATAGTAAATTTCAAAATTTTTCAAAGCGTTCCACTTCGCCGTATAATATCCATCCAAATAAGATGTCATGTCTAAGATCGACAGAGGAATTGAGAAAGCACTATTCGCGCGCCGAAATCATGGTAACACACTCCCCCATCACTTCTGCCCATGGCGTCACTGTTACAGAATACTAAATACATAGGGCTTTATAGTATATATGTCATTTCTTACGAAGAATACTCAATTTCACACAAGATGAAGCCACCATCGACCATGGAAATTTTTCCGAAACACTCAAACTGTAACTCGTAAAAAAAAAATTATGCGCAAGCAAACTTTAATCCAGGCCTCTTGAATTTATTAGTTTCTACCATATACGAAATGTATGCAGTGTACAACTAACAAGTTTTTGACTTAACTTTTTAGTTTAACGGCAATTAATCTCATGGATTATTCAAGCAAAAGATATCGACTGCTTTCCTTTAAAATTTTACACAGTATTAATTGATATGACCGATCTTTGAAAAAAAAAAATTGTTTTGAAGTATTGCCATTTTTAACAAATCCACTCTCATCGAAACCATTGCCCTCTCATTCACAAAAATGAATATGTGTCATATCTAATTTTGTAATTTAAAAATTAATTCGGACTCAAGCGTACTATATATTATGTGAAATTTATTCCTCCTAAACGCTTTGAGACGATAGCTTTGCCCCCCACACTTAAGTATTTTGAAATATCGGACATAAAGAAGGTTTGTGGCTTTTAATAATTTAGAACGGTGACTGGTTCGAATCCACTGTCCACCACTTAATATTATTCGAACATGCGTTCATTTTTTTTAAATACTTTTGTCAGCCCTCATGATATAAAGTACCCTGATAAATTCGAGCATTTACACATATTCTTTCTGAGATTGTAATCAGAAATAATAATTATTAAAGCTCCTCAGGAACGAGTCAGAAAAAAATGTGTAACGATGTAGGGATTCAACACAACAGAAGTTTGGAGAGATACTAGGAAATACGATATAACGTATACGGAAAGAAGAGAGAGAAAGAGAGGGGGAAAAAAAGGGGGGGGGGGTAATGTTTACATTGCTAACTGTAGGAAAGTTATGAATTTCAAAAAAACATACATCTGAAATTGTAAATGCGCCATTACCATGATTACCCATGGACAGCCTATTAACTTTATTACCTAATACGATTTTTAAAATGGCTATAATTGATACCCCACAGAAAAAAGTGCCTTTGACTTGACGCAGTAATAAATTATGTATTCTACTCGTGCGTCGCACACAGCACGCTTCTATCTTATTTGTGCACAATAAGCTCTCATTCCATAATATCTTTAGAGAAAAAAAAGACCGGATAAGCCATCGCACAAAATTTTTAACACGGCTACATTACAATTTCGAACCCACACATGCTTATTTTTCGTCCGGCCAAAAGGCCCCCCGTCTGTAACCTTCGCGCTTCGCACTCCCTGCGACCATGTCTAATTCTAATTATACAACACTGCATTTCAAAATAATCTACAAAATTTGTTTATCCGTAGACATTTCGTGCTACATCTAAATGTGGCCACAATTTTCAGCAGCGCTGTAATTTACTGCCGGAGCTCATGCATCGAGTCACCACAGAGTATACGGTTTTGGCCGGGAGAACGAGAACTTTTGGCTTTGGGGGGGGGTATGGCCCTTAGTGGGTTTTTGATGCAGCGTTTGGGAGAGGTGTGCGCGACAGTGCGGTAGTGTTTCCCGGTGAGTGTGCGTTGCGCGCTCGTGCGTGCGTGCAGCGTTTGTGTGGGGAGGAGGACTATGTGATAGGGTGCGTTGACATTACCTAATCTCTTGGGCCGATATCACTTTAAAAATAAAGCCGCATAGATCATTTACTAGCATCTATAATACATAATTAATTCTACCCAAAAATAAAATCTACACCACACATAAAAAATAATAATAGTACGAAGGCCCTGTTATTTATTCGCATATTATTCTTTTCAATCCCCTGAAATATTTCATCGTTTTCCGCCGCTCGCAGCTCGCGGAATACTACTCAAATGCACAAAAATAACCAATTGACAGACTCCATAATTGTGTAGCTCAAAATAATTTTTCGGTCTTCCTTGGCTGCTGGTCCACAGCTTACGCCGCTCCCGCAAGATACCATTTAGTAGGTACTTTTTCGGTATATATATTGCGGAGAGCCGATCCGCATTTATGACATTTAAAGGATATAGATAGCCAGAACAGGAAGTACCTAGAGTATACTGTGAGATAGAGAGGTACGAACAGATTTGAAGCATAGAGAGGTACGAGAGGGAAGAGAGAGACGGGGAGAGAGAGAGGAGAGAGAGACAGAATGAACGAAGAGATTTTAAATCATACATCATATTATGATTGGTAAAATTTTACATACAATATCATTAATTACACAAAGCTTAACATCACAACACATAAGACAAGTTATAGGACTAGTACTTTTCCACATTACGGTTGATCACCGCTGAAAAAAGTTTGGTTTGAAAAAATCAACAAATTACATTCGGCTATTAATGATTTTTTTTTTTGTTTTTTTTTGTTGCTAGTATAGTGTGATATTGATATTTATTCGATTGTTTTATGCTATTCATAATAGGAGCCGGACGAGTTCATAAATAAACGATTTGTTTAAAATTCCTACGTTTTAAAGAGGTCAGTATAGGCTTATATATCTTGCAGGGCATGTTAACCAAACTCGTGACGAATTAAGTCTCCTAATTTAAATCATGCGGCATTGGCCATGTATTATGATTTCTCTATCGCTCTCGAATATAACCACTTTTGACAAATGTTTACACTTGTTTCCTTTTTACAATATTCAAGTATCGCCCTCCCGGCTCGCAAGATTTTTTTTTTTTCAAAAGTTGGCGACTGTTTTATTTAAAACTTTGAAATGTTTTATACTTCAAACTTTACCTATTCGAAAAACCCCTTTGAAGTTCTTATTTCAAAGTTTGAACATCATACCCTCTGAAAATCCTGGATATTTATTCCTTGTTTCTTACTTTTTGAGCCAAGGAAGAGCAATGATGACTTATGGGGATTTAAAAAAAACAAGGGGGGGGGGGGGTCATTGTCTGACTTAACCATTAAGTAACATTAAACCTTCGTGTAGATATACTTGCATTAATAACGAACTTACAAAAGGGGTTTATGGGGAGGGAAAAACTGGACAACATGACGACTACTTTAATATTTATTTTTCAATCTGACACTGTATTGTGCTTCGACAACATCGATCTTCCCTAAGATTACTAGAAAACAAAAACCTATATATACCCTGCCTCGCAGCCCTGTGCAAACTACTGAGAATGTTTGTGTTCTTACCTTTATTCGCTATAAATCATTTACTATCTTAGATTTCACCAAGACGTTAGACTCCGTTAAACTAAATGTGAGCGTAGTATTAAATGTACTTTTTGCTACGCCTCATGCGTAGCGAACTGTGTGAGACGGGGAAAAATGGTGTACCGCAATTCCCAAAAAATACTTCTACAATACCCGAATTTTTCAATTTGGGCCACCGTCTCTAGACGGGAAAGGATGCAACGAAGATTATTGATAAATTAAAAAAACAACCTCCAACTATATTACCGTTTTCTTTTAAAATATGTCACTACTTTCGTTTTGGCAAAAACAGGCGCATTCCACAGACGGCCAATAAACCCGGTTTAACGAGGAGTGGGTGCGGCCTGAGACACCAACAGCGGATTTAAACTTTCGGAATTAAAAATCAAGGCCCTGTTTTTTCGCCCTCCTCATTTACTACAATTTTGTCATACAAGACGTGGTCAAATGTCAAAAGACAAAAATATTTGTGTCGTTGTGTGGGGGCCTATGTTGCCGGGGGGGGGGTGCTTGGGGTCCTGCAGCACACAAAACCTTTCCCAAAACAGAAAAGATTGTGGATCTGTTTTTATATAGGCCGCTATTATTCAAAAACAGAAACATCGGGATGTTTAAAAGTATCTCGCTGTGTAAAGGGTTAACAGATGTCACAATTATTCTCACCATATATTTTTTATAATAGTTAAAGAATGAAGAATAAAAGCAATCCTTCGTTGCTCTCAGGCTAGAGTGTGTTTATGGAAGACATTATTCCGGGCGTTTACGCGCCCAATTTTCCCCGATTTATTCAATGCTTCGCGGATCTATGGTCTATAATGCCAACTCTAACGGAGTTAGTTTTTTAGCACCTCAAAACAATTGTTGGGGCTACATGGGGCGTGCTTCTGCGTGCCCCTCAACGCGCTCCAATCGAACATTTATTACACCATAACTAAAAATGCAACGGCCTAAAACCAAAAGCCCCATTAAGATCTCTTAAAGGGTTTACAAGCTCATCCCACATTTAGAGCTTACCCGACGGGAACATAAGAGAATTAAACTTAATCAAACAAATTTTCTATGCGTTTCTGGTTAAACTCAAAGGGCGGCACCTTTCCCATCGTGTACCCACCATTCAATCCGTTCCAAAACACACCACACCACCGCTCATGACAGGGGCCCAGAGCTGCGGAGCCACGGCTGGCGCCTTTGGGGGGTTTATGGCTAATGGTCAAGAAGAAGAAAAAACAATGTCTGCGGGATGGAATATGGTTAATATCTGGGATTTGGTTCGTACGGCGGCTTGTGAATGATTTATAGAGCGCTCTAAAGGGGGGTTATATAGGGGATTGTATCCTGTCACCTGCACGCCCACCGCCGCTTTAGAAAAAGAACATTGGCCTGATGAATAAGATGACCTTACCAAAATCACAAGTAATCATACTTCTTTAAAACCATTAACAAACCTTGCCCGCCTTTCATATACATTACCATTAGTTTCTGCTAAGAAAGCCACTATGAAATGTGTTTACAAACTTGATATAACAAAAAAAAGTACGAATATCACTATACGGTATTGTTACAAAGCTCCCTGGTATCAGCGTTAGAATTTTATACAGCAAAAACCACAATAATATTGAATACCTTTTGTACACGAAACTACAAAGAGAACAGTAAATATGTATGTCAAAAAAAAATGGTTATTCCAGATCCATAATATATAACTTTGTTTTTACACACAACTTCTTAGTACTACTTTGTGATTTTTAATTAGCTGAAAATTGAAACGAGGCAAATTGTATTATACTTTCATTCATAAATAACATGCTTAACACTGTTCAGGTTCTTGTTGAATAAAGTTTAAATATTTTTTTTTCAAACAAATGAACTTAAGTGAATTGCATTAATTTTTTAGCAATTTGTTCGAAATCGATTTGAAGTACAATGTGAGACATATTCTAATTCCGATAATTTTCCTCGTTTTAACAGACTGCCTAGCAGATTCTTCTCTGAAACGCTAATTCAACTTATCTTTATTGTGCACATGGGATATTAATATTCAAGATTGAATGCTCCCTCGCCATTGCACAACGCGCCTAAACAGATAACATGAATGTTAACTATCATAACGCATCATTTATTAAACACAGATCCTCACCAGTCCGATATTGAAGTACGACAGGAAATAATGAAATGATTGTCTCGGTTCTCTCTCATCGTAATTGTTACTTTGTAGATTTTATTCCCTCCACTCACTTTAAAATCGCTCCGGGACACCAGAGAACTACAAACACATGCAAACATACTCAAATTTTGTCTCATACAGGAGTAAGACACTTAATTACAATACGTAACGGCCAGAAACAATTTTCCGCTACAACGTTTTAAAATCGTTCTGATGGTTGACGTCTTTACTGAACATGTAGCAGTAAGTGCAAATCCACTTAATTCCGTATTTTGTTTGGAAAATTCTCTAAATGACATTAGAACCAAGCAAAAGTTTAATATACCGTTTTTCCTTTTCGAGACTTAAGTACAACAGCATACAAACATTACTTTATGAACAATGGATGGATAATACATTGTGGGTTAAACATTCTTTATTACCCTAAATTCAATTAGTTAAATGGATTGTTTAAAAAAAAAATAGAAATATACAAAGTCACTATAACTAGTTATGCAAAGTAACTATGTACTTTAGTCTCTTTTTTTTTTTTTTTTTTAATTTTAACAGCCCTTACAATGGTACGTAATATCCCAAAAAAAGTCAGCTTCAAAACAAATCAAAAACTTACCGAGATCAGCAATAGATCAACACACTTCACATTGAATTTTGAGAACCCATGCTATTAAAACGCTTTACAATTGTTTGAATAAATGACTGACCAGAATTCTTGAACTAACTTTTCAGTTCGATTTCATGACATTTAATTTGCAATCTTGTTCTAATTAAAGACAAACTGATATTACAATTAAAAGAAACTGAGAAATACCTCCAAAGAACTTTCTGAAAGTAACAGTATGTTTTATCACACATTATTGAACCGTTCGTATCAACCCCTCTCGGGACAATCTTCAAATCATCACATTCAATGACAATATATATATTACATACCCGTCACAAAACACAAATATTTCGGGAGCTCGCTCGTTTCCTACTCACCGGCTGGTGAAAATCCCAGATTCCTTGCAAGCTAATTTTGCCGTCAAACGGCAATGCGAGTCTGTGTGTAAACTGAGTGGACGTAGTACAATACTAGTCTTACGATCTGTTACGAGTTTTGAACTTCAATGGAAGCAAAGCTGAATACGCTCGGTCCGCGATTTTTGCCAAAAAAGTGTTATTAAACGAAATTCGGAAGCTGATGCAGTTTGCCGCCTGTCTTTTTGGCCACCATCTCGTCCTACCGCACATCTGTAAGTGTCCCCAAAAAGTTACCGTGCCCTTAAATGTTAACGAACTTGTTGCAGATATAGAGTTGGAACCTTGGCCTGCTGCACACGTACCTCAACAGCGACGATGGACGCCCCTGAAGATACTTATTCATTCATTCCAACAAACGAACATTTTTATTTGCCAAATCTTGTAAATACTTTAAATACGTTCTTAAACCAAGATGTGCTGGGATTACGGTCATGTCAATACAAACCGAGTCATTGTAATGTATTACATGGGTATACAAAAATCCTACACTCGTTCTTTAAACATAGAACCGCCTAGTGACCAAAAACCTGGTTCCTTAAACGGGTAGGACTTACTCGAAACGAGATATGCCGTACACGATACATACTATAACGTTCAATTTTTAAACAGAACGGCACTGTCAAAATCCAGTCACAACCTGAGCTAGTTCTCAACTGCGTTTCTACAAAGATGTCCTGGTACATATCTTATCTGGTGAAACTCGGCTCTCAATCCTCTTACACACGGACTGAACGAAGTGCAGACCTTTTACGAATCTAGTACAGCCGTTACAACTCTGTTACCCCAGAACGGGACGAATGTCTAGGGACAAGGACATTCCGATTTTTTTTTAAAAACAAATAGATTTCAAGTCCTAAAAAATCGTAAGATGGCTTCAAGTTCTAAAAGTTAACTAAAATTCGAGTATACCAACAAACAACGTTCTCTGTGTTACTAAATGGCTACGACTTACTCTGAATCGAGACAGGACTTACTAACGAACATCTGGTACTAACTTTATTCATGCTGGCATCCAGGAAACACACTTTTAAGCCGAATGACCCTATGAAGTTAGACGTGCTATCGAACGGTAAGAGGAACGAGCAGTTTACATCGTTCTGAACTAGATAACAACGTATTGCGGACCGAGTAAGACGGAGACTATGACGTAACGAGAACTTACTTTATAGATACTGCTGCCTAAACGATCATCGTATATTCAACTAAGCCAAAATTTATTATTTTGAAAGTAGAAATAATAACGTATTCCCTAAAAACCCGAACACCTAACCC
>CALNVZ010003432.1:31618405-31636973 GCA_940671915.1 Paracentrotus lividus
ACCAAAGCCCGTTCAGCATTTTTTTTTAAAACGGGCAAAAACGGGCAAGAACGTTATAGAACGACCTCAGTGTGACGGCCCCCTAATGCGCCTGACGAGGTGACCGGTGACTTTTCACAGTTCTGTAGTTTTGGAAATTAGGTGATGGACTGGTTCTTAACCAGAGTGAGGCCTTGGAGTGAGGAGATAAGCTCCCTCTACCTCCCTAGCCTTTTATTCTCATCCTTTCCCGTTTTCTCATTCTCATTTAAAGGGAAACAGTAACTTTCAAAAACAAGAGCAATTAGATCAAGATGAATAAAATTATATTGCTCTAATAGTAAAAACAAACTACTGAAAATTTCAGATCAAATGGAAGTCATTTACTACCACAAAACAGTGTAACAGCCAAACGCGAGTGAATTTTCAAACCCTCCAGCCCGCTAGGGTCGGGGGGAACACGACAGGAAGTGGGGTCTCTTGAAAAGCACATGGTAATTTGTTTTCCACCACGAGAAGGTTTACTAAATTTGAGTATGAAATCATTGATATCTCGAAAGTAAAGCAAGCAATTAACTTGTAATTTTGAAGAGATACCAGACTGACCTATAAGTTTATAATTATGTTGACAAAATGAGCTAAATCAAGAAATTGTGATTTGAATATCATTCAATGTTACTGCATCCCTTTAACTATTATTGTCTTCAATCACGCATTATTATCTTGTCAAGTTAAAAGACAAGCAAACTATTACTACAAC
Source organism: Paracentrotus lividus (assembly GCA_940671915.1). Taxonomy (NCBI): domain Eukaryota; kingdom Metazoa; phylum Echinodermata; class Echinoidea; order Camarodonta; family Echinidae; genus Paracentrotus; species Paracentrotus lividus. Next base: position 31,619,145 of record CALNVZ010003432.1, read on the forward strand.
TAGTCTACATTGCCGGTGTTGTAGGCGCACAACGTCCCGAGTTGATATAGGACGGTCCTCGTCGTCCGGTAGTTTCGTTCGTCAGGTCAGGAGCGAGCTCGTAGAAGCTGACATATGGACTCGTATGTACGACCATCACTCCCACATCGGGTCTTGGTACCAGAACGGGGTAACATACATAACATACTTTCTTGCGCGTCGTTGTCGGCCCTGTTGGTAGGTCTGCGGCCGTGTTGGTGGTGATGGTGGTGCGTTGGTGGGGTATGTCGTTAGCCCAATTGTTCTTGTTGTCGGATTAGGTCTTGCAGCTTTCCTGGTATCTTCACCCTCGTTGCTACCATTGGACATTTCCCCAGCGGGAGAAGCGTAGATTTGTCTCCCTAAGTTTTCTTTTCATCAACAAGAGGCTTGTTTCAGATGACATAGGGATGTGTAGGTATTCCATCACTGCCGATACAGGGCTTGGTCGTGCGAGGCGGCACGTCTGACATCGCGGAACTGACATGAAAAGATAATTCATAAATCAATCAACAACTGAAGTATATATTGCGATGATTTTTCATCATATTAGATTCTATTGCGGGGTTTCATATTTGTTTTTATTAATAACTAAACGATGAATTTGAGATTGATTACTATTTGCAGATCGCAATATGTTGCCCCTTCATTTGAAGCTGAAAGTTGACAACATACAGTGGCTTGTGAACGTCGCCTTTTCTAGCTTTGGGGGCTTTTATTTTTTTTAATTTCTGATTTCGTTTCAAAGACCACCCCACAAACAAAAAAAATAAAAAAACAAAAAAAAAAAAAAAAAAACAAAACAAACAAACAAAACGAAAAACAAAACAAACAAGAACAATCCCCAAAAAGTAAGTGATTCCAGCTGATAAATATTTTTCTTAATGCGATGGAAAGATGGATGCATGTACGTGTAAAATAAAAACATCGAATTGTTTAGTTATGATTTTTTATGATGTATGATGTATATTTTAAGGAAAGTATACCGGTCGGGAGAAATTAACAATAACTATCGTACAAGCAAAATATGAAATAACAAATGAGACTACTTAGATAGCGAAATTTACAAGTTTTAAAAGTAAGAAACTTTTTAAGCTTGAAATTATGTTCTTTTCGAAAAAAAAAAGTTATTTAAAAGACTTTTCCATGACTTTTTTTTACATTAAGATGAAAAATCCCTTCTTGCCCACAAATACAAAAACTGAAGTGAGGTGTTTTAAATTATTTGAAATAGGTCATGTTTTTTTGAAAACATTCTCTTAGGATTTTAAAAATTATTCCACTAAAATAATACTAGCGAAATATCAAATAAACAGATGAGGCTACAAAAATAACAAATATTGACAGGTAAAGCGGTCTATTCGTTAAGTAGGAATTTAACCACAAGTTAATGCAAATATGTTTTTCTTTTCAATAAATGTTGCTCTAACTTTTTTCCTTGAAAACGTGTCCTTTATAATATATATTTTGAGATCAAAACAATTCTCGTCCACCTCCGCAAAAAAGAAAATGAAAAACAACAAAACATTGTTCTTTTATACAGTTTAACTTTTTTTTGTAGTATACTATTATGACATTTCATCGTATTTCTCGAAAAGAAAACTTGTTTATTTAGGTATTTCATCTTGAAACAGTTAAATTTCATGTGGAGTGTTTGTGAAAAGTAGGTTAAGTAGTTTTGGTTTGTTTTGACTTTATTGCAAGATGTTTTCATTGTTCTCCCTTCCGACGACAGGCTATCCCCTCCAGAATTTCTATGTCAAACACTTCTACCTCAAACTCCGTAACCTCATGCCAAGAAAATTATCATTTTAGAATTGTTCTAGATACTTTGACAGCCATTGTTTATCATTCATGGAATTAGGTCTATGAATTCCACATTCTCTCCGACCCATTCCCTCCAGGACTTTGATAATAGCTTTAGCTCTTCCTTAACAATATAGGTGCAAAGTCATTTCGTATTCTAATTGAGTCTACTTCTCATGCACATGTGGTATTGGTTACGAGAATAATAATAAATTTGATCGTTTGGCGAGTATTTGGATGGTGCCAAACATCAACATCTTTGCTAGCTTTCTTGGGAAAAGACTTGTCTTGTGCCCTCCATTTTATTCATTTATCTGTTAGTTTATCCATCCAGCTACTCACCTTCTTATACAATCAGCCGTTCAACACTTTGTTTTCGTCTGTCTAAATATACTCAAGGTAACTGTCAATTGATTTTCAACTCCTTTCTTTGTCATGTTTGTCCGGCTCCCAAAATCGTAACTACATTTTCTCTCTTTATTTCAATATATCAAAACTTTCCTCACAGTTCTCTTTCTGTTTCGTTTCTTCTTATTTTCGAATGTCATTTTTTATGAATACCATTTAACTACATTTATGTATCTATTTCTCTCTTTTTCGTTTTATTATTTTCTTCTTAGTTTTTTCTCCTCATAATATTGGCTTCAAAAGCCACTTCACTTTCTTTGTTCAGGTTCGTTAGAGCTAGATGAAAAGAAATAAGACAAAAAGATAATAATAAGAATAAAAAATTAATATAGTTTCGCAATTAGGATATCCACAGATATAAGGAACCGATTATTTCATTTTTTTCTTTAATGAAAGGGAGTTTTAAATCTTGTGGAAGAGAACGCCGTTCTCGTCGACCGGAAGTACATGTGAACGTCGTCCACTGACACGTCAGGAGAGTGTGAGGGAAGACATCCGGTCGACGAGAACGGCGTTCTCTTCCACAAGATGTGAGGGAAGACATCGTGAATGTTGTGGAAACATTCATTTGTGATATCGATAGATGACGACGACTTAATAGATCTAGGACGAAGGAAAAATTGAGGTGAACTTGTCAGAGATTTAGGTATAGAGAACGAAAGTGACGGCGTGACGCATGCGCAGTGTCTTAGTATAACGTTATAACATAACCTCCTGTTCCTAAACTTTTACTCGTTCTGGTATTCGAAAGGATATCTAATGTGAGTCGTAGCGCATGCATGATTCCAAAAATTTGAGGGGGTGGAGGAGGCGAATTAGATTTTCAGGTTTTATGAATGCACATAACCCTAACCCTATGGTTTCAGAAATGGTTATAGTACAAAACTCTCGCTGATAAATTTGATAAACGAATTAACACATTTCACTGACGAGGGTAGAATAACTGTTGGAATTTTTATAGACTTTGCCAAAGCATTTGATACAATCGATTATACAGTACTGCAAAATAAGCTGAATCATTATGGCATACGAGGACTTCCCTTAAACTGGTTTAAAAATTACCTGGATAACAGATATCAGTATGTTTGTTATGATGGTATGGAATCTCAGAGAAAAGAAATTACATGTGGGGTTCCACAGGGTTTAGTCTTAGGACCAACTCTCTTTTTACTATATATAAATGATTAATCAAATTCCTCTTCATATTTCAAATTTCGTTTATTTGCTGATGATTCGAGCCTGTTTCACACATTTGACAAAGGAGAAAATGAAATACAACTAGGAGAAGTAAATAAACACCTATCAGATGTTGTCACTTGGTGTGAAGCTGATAAACTTACTATAAATGTATCCAAAACAAATTATATGCTTTTTAAGAATAGAGGTAAAAAGATATCAACTTTAGAGCAGTTGGATATAAAAGGTAAAGTTTTGAACTTAGTTGATACAGTGTCATTTATAGGTCTTAATATTGATGAGAAACTTAACTGGGAGAAACATATTAATAATGTATGTAATGTTGTCAGCAAGAAAGCAGGTATTCTGTTCAGAATTAGATATTATGTATCGAAAAAGATATTGGTTATGTTATACAATGTATTTATTTTACCTCACATTACTTATGGATTAGAAGTCTGGGGAGCTGCAAACAAAACATTCCTTAGTCGAATTTTGGTCATAACAAAAGAGAATTACTCCGTGTTATATTATTCAAATCCTTCAACCATCACTCAGCTCCCTTTTGTTTTCTGAGTTATCGATTCTAGATGTTTTTAAGCAATATCGTCTCATATTGCAACATTCATGCTGATTTGTTGAATAACAAACTTCCTCATCGTTTCATTATTTTTCTCATTTGTTAACACCCTTACGAGACAAGAAGCAATCAAAATTAAGAATATAACACCTCATCAAGTAAGGACAAATCTGGGAAAACAGTCTGTTCGTATTCAGGTGCTTTTATATGGAACGCTCTTCCAATAATTAGAAAAATTAAATCACGGAAAACTTTAGACAATCATATAAGGCAATTCTTCTTGTAGAGTATATTTCATATTTAATTAATATTCGTATGTAAATGAGTGTAATACTGTAAAATATGATGTGTAATTATATCCCTTATCTAAGATTGTTTGCATGCGAGAGTGTAGGGGAGACCGGTATGGAAGTTACACGGGTCAGTTGTTACAGTTCTCAGTGTGCTAAGTTGGAACAAGGATTCGTGCTAACTGGCATCTATATACAGCCTACACATAGCTGTGATGAACTGCCGGTGGAGTTTCTCCGTTGTATTTATTAAAAGTTAAATGAACAAAAACTATTTTTACAGTTCCAAGTGAATTTTTTAACAAAATTAAAATTTGTAATAGTTCTACAAACTGAAGGCACCATGGTGATAGTTTGGTATTGTGAATATAGTAATGTATGTCACTAATATACCCCTGAGCCATGCCCTGTATTCTGCCTAATGGCTTTGCTACAGTTGATTTTATGTGTAAAATCACCCATGGGTAGGTTGTTACAACAACCTACCCCATGTCGAGTGTAACAACCTACCCCAAGTACATTACACATGTAAAGTAATTTTGTTTCAATTTTCTGGTGTTAATATTTTGATATTTCTATTATTACTTTATGTCTATTCTAGAGCTCTACTTGATCTACTGTTAACGATACCAAGAAACTGAAAGTTGAACAAAAGTATGTATAAGAGATTTACACATTGTAACTAAACCCCGTATGTTTACATACTGTAACAATCTACCCCTGTATGGTGTAACAACTTGCCCCGTATACGGGTAGGTTGTTACAAAAAAAATGTCTTCATTAATTAAGCTGTAGTTAATTAGTGTTTACATGTTTTCAGTTTTATGTGCCTCAGTTTTAGCCAACATAATAGGCTAACTACAGACCCAAAATGGAGCGGAGTGAGTACTTTCATTAGAATTATCTGGCCCAAAAATGTGAATTTTGTAACGTCCATACCCGGTCTCCCTACACAAAGAGAAAAAGAATGTTTAACTAAGAAAAACGTTCTCAAGAAATAGTTCGTTTTTCTTCATGACGTCACGCATAGTACATTTTTTTCCCTAGGGAAAAACTGGACTATACGTTTTTCCGACCCCCACCTATTCACGAGTTGCACAACGCAACGCAACGCGAGCGGTGCTACTCTTTGCTTTTACCTGAGATTCTCCACTGCATGCCACGGAAACTTCGGCGAGCTTACATAACAGACGATCGATTAGGCAAGACAAGTATTTTATTGGATCCAGAAGAAAGGTAAGCATAGATTATATAATTTGTTCATTAAAAAAATTAAAAGGAATGGTATTATAGTGGAAGGGTATAAAACAAATATACAATGACTCATTCTCAGAACAGGTTAAAACTATTCGCATCAGGAACATCACATTCGAGAGATAGTACTTGTGATGTTCTCGATGCGAATAGTTTTAACCAGATCCTCGATTGTCATTGTATATTTGTATAATATTTGTACATATGTCTTAAATATGATGTGATAATTTGTACATATGTTTTACTTTATGTAAATGTTTATATAATCACAGTAAGCAAACTAGACGGGGCCAACCTGCACTAGCATTAGCTATTTGTTAGCTCCATTTACCAAATGCATATTTGTATTGCATTCTGTTTATGTATATTATTTGCAATATTTGTAATAAATAAATACAATTCAATGCAATACATATCATGAAAAAATAAATATATGTAACCCCCCCCCAAAAAAAAAAAAAAAAAAAAAAAAAAATACATAGAGGAGGGCGCCGTATTCATTGGTCAGTCAACCATTGAATAAAACTTTAAAGGAAATATTATTGATAAATTATGCTTCCAGAAAGTGGTCATTATGACGTGGCGCCGGTCCATACTTGGGAAATTAAATTTAGTCCTATGTGATGATTGTGTGTGATTATCATGCGTTCACAATCACTTTAATCTTGAGGTCAACCACAATTTCATTCGCTATTATATTTTTCTGGATAACGGAAACAAGGCGATTGTCCGTTCCAGTATGTCACGTTGTTTATATCTACTTTAATGTATTATGTTCATGCGATTTATAGAAATAGCTTAAGAGAAAGCTTGAAAGTTACATCATAATTTCGGATAATTGTATTCTATGATGGTACACGTTTATTTTTAAAACTGAGATTCGGGCTGGAAACAACTCAAATATCAAAAAGAGGTTTTTTGTGTTGTGTAAATATATATATATATATATATATATATATATATAATTTTAAAATAGTGTACAATCTATCGCGCAATATACTGGATTATAAGTACCACAAATACTAAATTATCCGAGAGCAGATTTGTTTCTCGAGGCCGCAGGCCGAGGTGAAATAGATCTGCACGAGGGATAATTTAGTATTTGGAGTTCATTATAGTCCAGTAATGTTGCAAGATGGAGCGTTCACTATTTATTATAGTAATTAGACCCCGAGATCTTTGACTGAACCTAATCTGGTTTTATCTTTGCCCAAATTTTGGTGCTAATTTAGCTATTATGACGTAGATTGTTGCTCCGCGTATCCATTGTTATAAGCTGCTATGCGCACCATTTTACTGTTATTACGCGCTGGCAATGAGGCAAACGCACCTGGCAATCGATAGAATCGATACACTCCCCATTCATTTAACACGGGCTTTCCCGTCCAAAAACCGAAAGTTATATTGTACATATGTACAATATAACAAATTGACGGTAGGTCACGTGGTACTGATCCATCCAATCCCAACGCGTATTTTTCTACCACTATTTACTATATATATATATATATATATATGATATGTATGTTATAATTAGGAAGGTCGAGAACTAAATAAGGCTGTCTAGCATCCCGGTTCAACCCCTGTAATAATGGCTGTACACAAGATAGGTCGTATGAAAGAAGGTTTCTGATTTGTCAGATACGCTCTCCTTGTCATTGCGTAATTCGTTATATGGCCACGACCACGACCGTTGCATATACCGAGTTATAGTAAATAGTGGTAGTATTTTAAGAGTTGTGATTGGTTGAAAGGGTGTCACGTGTCATTCACGTTTTTGTTATAGTGAACGGTTTTTGTTAGATTGAACGTTTTTTTTTTTGTTAAATTGAACGGTTTCAATCCCGTGTTAAAATGAATGGCGAAATCGATTACTTTGTTGCGCTAGCGCGTAATAACAGTAAAATGGTGCGCACAACAATAGATACGCGGAGCAACAATATACGTCACAATAGCTTAATTAGCACCAAAAGTTTGGCAAACATTGGCAAAGATAAAACCAGATTAGACAAGGTCAAATATCTATGGGTCTATTTACTATAATAAATAGTGCATGCTCTATTAATGCAACATTACTATGTGAACTCCAAATACTAAATTATCCCTCGGGCACATCTATTTCACCTCGGCCTACGGCCTCGGTGAAATAAATATGCCCTTGGGATAATTTAGTATTTGTCGTGCACATAATCTAGTATGTTGCATGGTAGAGCATGCACTATTTATATAATATTGCATGGTATTTTGTGTACAAATTTACATAGGGGTAAGGTAATATAATATGAGTGCGCGCGTAACCTCATTATCTTAAGCGCATGCGCGTAGCTTAAATCTGACAATTTTATTTTGACGTCAACAATTTCCATGCGCCAACCCTTTAACCTCATTAAGCAGTCGTTTACAAAAATTTAACATGTCGAATTAAAATTTTCTGATTTTGGTTGATTGATCACTTTCCTATCTTATATAACGCATAGTACATGTTTATTGTCGTCAAATATACCATAAAATGAGCATCATTAATTAAGAATTTCTCTCGTGAATTTATTGCCAACTCGGTCTACGGCCTCGGTGACATATAATTTACTTGAGAAATTCTAAATCTATGGCTGCACATATTACGGTATCTTCAACTCCAGAGAATCACTGTTATGTATAATATGTAATCAGTCTCAGTGATACATGATTTATTCCAATTAATGTAAACATCTATTTTGAAATACGAAACAGTTTCTTAAAAAAAAAAACAAAAAAAAAAAAAAAAAATCCGAGCTATTACCATCTAAAGTCCCCCTTTATTGCCAATACATAAATAATTAATCTAAAAATTTAGATCAAGGCCCCATGAATAAATCATGTATAAATAACTTTATCTGAATTTATATATATTATATATATATATAATATATGAATAACACAGTTGATAAAGAAGAATGCCAAAAACATAAAATCATAGATTTAATAATAAAGAGCATAGCTCTCAAAATTAAAAGGCGAAGTCACACTTATGCTCTTTATTATAAAATCTATGATTTTATGTTTTTGGCATTCTTCTTTATCAACTGTGTTATTCATGTATTATTACAGATGCCAAGCAGACAATTTTGTTCAATTCTTTATATATATATATATATATATATATATATATATATAATATTATATATATATATATACGCCAAGCAAAAACGAAAAAAAAAAAAAAAACAGGCAAAAACAAAACAAAACAAACAAAATCCTGTATAGGTTGCCCACCAGCAAGATTAAAAAAAGAAAAAATGTTACAGCACACTGTATCACGCAACTTCTTTACCATATAATTTACTTTTAAGTTGTAAATAAATGCATGAGGTAAATAAATAAAACATGGGGTTTGCATCAGAAGACTGCTAAACAAAGCTTTGGGATTTCCCCAAAGCTACAGAAATGCAATACATCAAATGAAACTGCCTTTGATTACAAATAATTTAAGTCATTGATTTAAAAAAAAAATAGGCATTTGGTCATGTCGGTAGTTTTTTTTTTTCTTCATAATTTTTGTTAGTAATAACTTATCACAGAATATAGGTCAAGGTTCAAGGATAATGTAATGCAAATTTTTTTATACTTTTAATTCATGATTATGTGACATGGTCATTGATTTTGTTATAATTTTAATTTGTTCGAATGTTATTGTACTAATTACCAATGCTTTCACTCTACTACAATATTTGTAATTTCTTGATTTATATTTTGATGGAAATGAAATAAAATTCAAAGTCAAACACAAAATTATTATACGTTACACTCAATTACAACCATCGCATAATGTATGTAATGCATGGTAATACTGTAATCATGGTAAATGCCACTAAAAACAACATATGAAAAAGACATTCATTTACCTTTTTGTCAATCAGCTTTTTGTATGCCACCTTTGTTAGTTTGAGGAAATGGGGGGGGGGGGGGGAGAGAACCGAAACAGGTATGTGGAAGATTGAAAGAAATGGGGCATATAAAAATTACATTGCAAATGTGTCAAAGTACAGATCAATAAATTTATAAGCAATCCGAATTGGAAATGTAGTCATTGGACTGTGTGTGATGCAATTTCGAGCAACTCTTCGATTTTCGTATACTAAAATATCACCAAGCTGAAGTTTACTCATGCTCATGAGTGCTTTTTTCTTGACGCTGCTAAAAAATAAATAACAAATATATAAAAGAAGAAGAAGAAGAAGAAGAAAAAAAAAAATCACGAAAACACAACACCCCACAAAATGTTTGAATAGTCTCACCAAATTCAAAATAAACAAAACACCAAGTGTATAAAAGGAGCGTAGAAATGTTTTTAAGAATAAAAAGATTTCAAATTCTTACAGAAAGAAAAATTGGCGACAGAGATCGAAGGAAAAGAGAAAAAGTAGTAAGAGAACATAAAAGATGATAAGAAGGAAAAAAGTAACAGTTATTAAAAAAGATTAGGAGAGACAATACAATGGGTTCAACAGAAAGAAAGAAAATGGATAGGAAGGGGGAAAGAGAGGGAAGGGGGAGGGGCGAAAGAGAGAGAGAGAGAGAGAGAGAGAGAGAGTGAGTGTGTGAGTGAGAGGATGTGCATAAATGTTTTATCCTGCTACCAATCATGATCAGCCGAGATCAGAAGGAGGCGATGATCAATGGTCATCAATGATAAACTAGTTGTTGGCCTAGATTTACCGCCTTTAGATTTGGCCAACAAAGTACACCGCAGGTTCATTTCCGAAGTTTTTAGGTTAAATATAATTGTGTTTAATATTGAAAATTTGCTTTATAAAAGGCTCTCATAATGTAACTGTGAAAGGTATAATCCACCATTTATGAGTATTTTTTCCCTCTTTTCCGAGTGAAAATCCAATTTCAAAACAAGTATAAAGAAGAAAGCATACATAGGATTAAAAAAATATGAACATGCTTCGGAGTACACCTCCATGTTCAGCCAATGGAAAAGATTAAAAAATAAGATATAAGTTGCTTTAAAATTCAATTCTTTTTAATTTTGTTTGATTAGTGGTTGCCAAGCGATTTATGGTCTTATGTTTTGTTTTTCTATCAAATAAATCATTTATTTTTGCTGTGAGGTGAAGAGCACATCGTCATCCAGCCCCATCTCCATTTGGTTGTAATACATGTATGATTAATTGACATTACCTCTTCATTATGTTTGTTTGCTGTGTGTGGTGCGAGGGTGTTTATATAATGTGTGTACGTGTGTGTGTGCGTGAGAGAGTGTGCATGTGCGTGGATGAGTGTGGTGTGTGGTTTGTGTCAGAGTAGTTGTGTGAGTGTGTGGGGGTGGGGGGGGGGGTTAGGGTGAAAGAGTGTCATAGCCCTCCCCAAGCTTGGTTGTTATAGATTAATTGATGTTACCCTTACTTTTCACGTTCATCGCCCTTTGATGATGACCGCTCTTTAAAAGGGAGACATGTCTTTGGGCATGTTAGCGGTTTCCATTAATGTTACCACTCATTAGTATCCTGTCAGTGAAGTATCTACCTCTCGTTTCCTTCTCATCGATTCAGTAATGGTAGGACACACCACTATTATAGATTTACAAGATGCTGCACAAGCTGTCTTTTGCGCTAGTCATTGGTAGGAATCATGGTGAAGCCAGCCCCAAACTTCTGGCCTGTACTGTAAGTATCCCCAGACAACTATCCTCCATCTACCCCGGATAAATAGGCCTCAGGACAACTAACCCTCAGAAAAACTACTCCGGGCAAATACCCCCTAAGTTAACTAAAATTGAATTAAAGGGAGTCTAGTGTAGTGGGAAGGTGTGGGAAAGATGAAGAAATGATTGTAAACTTTCCTGTTATTTTCATGCTATTTGGGAAGAACATCATGATAAAAAGCTCCACAATACAAAATTGCTCTTCAATAGCCCTAATACTGAGTAATAGTCACAATATGACTCAAATTATACCATAAGAGCTGATATGTTTGGGTCCCAAACATTTTGTGTTGCCCCATACATGCATTTCTGTATAAGTGCATATGACGCAAAGTTGAATTGGGTTAATTTCATATCATTTTAGCGATTCCAAGACCTCACAGTACAAAATAATGCTTAGGTGAACTATTATCAACCTTTCCAAATCACTTTTCATGCTTTTAGACAGTGTCTTCCACATTTCAATGTCATGATTATGTCAAACGAAATAGACTTTCCCTTCATCTACTCTGAACTTGGCCCCTCGGACATCCAATTATTTTTTTCAGAGTAACTAAATTGCCAAATGAAGTATACATTGATGTAAAAGGCTTTAAATCATGATAATAACGGTGCATTAAGACGCAGCCATGCAGCACATCGAACATGTCGAATGAACAAATAGACCTTTATAAATCTATGGGTGTATATTATGTTACATGTTTGATCATTAAAATAATATTAGAGCTTCATACATGCAATTTCTATGAAGTCGTATTCTATTCAAGTAAAAGTCTTTAACAGAGTCGTACAATTTGTTTCAAACTTATTAACATTTTGTTTCGTTTTGATACTGAATTCAAAGTCATTTTCCTTCTAATTTTCTCTCAATATTCTATTCACGGTATTCTTCCTTTTCTTGTTACAATGACTGTGTTGAAAAAAAAAACCTGAATCTTTTTGTCAAGTACTTCTACGTTTGTTCACTAAAGTACAAGGCTATAAATGTCCATACCTATCGTTTGTGTCTTGTGCCTTTGACGTCCAATATGGGAATGCTGGCAAAGGGTAAAGGCCTGACAAGAAAAATTGTATGTGGAGCAGAAATTACCTTCGATTGGAAGTCGGTATCACTTTCTTATTTGAAAATAGAAATCTGTGTTGACAAGACATTTGAGGAAAGCGGACAAGCATAATTGAGACAAATGTAGTATAGGGCTTTCCGGGATAGGTCTCCCGTGCCAGATTGCGATAATTTGCCTCTGCCGTGCCAATTTTCACTTTCGATTTGATTAATTTGATTGGATGATACGCATGATTTGAGGTTGGATATTACCAAGAGCATATGCACTCCTCGAATCCATAAGAGACCTACTTCTCCTTTTATTTCATAGAAGATGCGTACTTCTTACAGCCTCCAGTGACTTGGTATCCAGGGAGGGAGATGTGAAAACGAATTTGGTGCCATCTAATTATTCTCTTCTGAAGAACACATTTTTTAATTGATTGTTGGTAGATATTCTTGCCGTGATATATTCAGTTTCTGGGTCCAAATGAACATTTTAAAGACTCTCATCATGGGGATAATAAACCAGGAATGCAGGCAGATAAAGAAACGTCTTTGTTTAAATTGAATATTTCTTTATCTTACTGTCCTACTGTCCAGTTGCAATGGCTTTAATTTACACTTACTCCGTCTTTCGATGATATTGATTTTTTTTTTGTCCTACCAATTTGTCCACTATAATTGATCCCTATACCTTTCAGCTCCTATTCTTGTAGTTTCGTCTACAACCTTTCTTTTTCTGTATATACATTCGCTCATTCGCGTTCTACCGAAGAGAAGCATGTACAGTTGTCCGCAAAATTGTTCATACCCCTGTCGTTTTTTAAGTTTTTTTAGTCGTACTCCTAAATGAATACGTTTCGTCAAACGTTCTTTTGATAAGTATGTTACTAACAATAGAAAAATTAGGAAAATTTGAAATTTTGAGAAATTCAGTATTCTAGGGGTATTTTGTTGACAGATTTACTAAAAACGCAATGTTCATAATTATTCATACCCTATAGGGGTGCCAAATCTAATTTATTATCTAATCATCTCGATTATAATTATTTATTTAAATTTCCACTTAAAATAGTTCTTGCGAATGTCCAGAACCATCATTCATGTCTTCCGTGGGTTTTGACCAATGCGTCCTCTGGAAAACGTCCATGCTGTGTAAGGTTGCATGGTCTTTGAGCTATTTTGTGAGTCTTAAACTTCCCAGACACATTTCTAAGGGGATTCTTGTCAGGTCATCGAATTTTCCTCTCCAGATCATTCATTGTGATTGTCCTTGAACTACTTCTTGACTTATTGGCCGTATGCTCCTGCACTTCGTCCTGTTGATATGTCAAATGCTGTCCCAGGTAACATTAACAAGCATACTTCTGCAAGTTTTCATCCGGGATCTTAATAAAAATGTCTTCACCGGGATGCCTCCTATTCTGAACAGATTTCCAGTGCTACCCGCACAGATAATCCCCCATCGCAGTTCTATGTGAATGCCACGTGCTAAGATCAGGACAATGTTCTTTAGCTTGAAGGATTCATCGTTTTTTTGCTAAATTTAAGAAAGTCCATATCACTAGTAAATTATAACTTTCTCTCATCAACTTTTACAATTATGGTCGAAAAATTAAAACTCTGGTTTAAATGAGCTCAGGAACTGTCCAGAGGCCTTCCGGTGGGTCTGACCGCCAAACTGGAGTCTGTATTGGGTAGTATCTGTATAGATATCGTCTATGCAGTATTCGCTCATTGGCACCTTCGTCTCTGGCAGGTCAGAGTGGTCAGTGTCGTCGAAGATAAGGATGGTAATCTTCTAACAAACAACGATGATGTTCACAAGAGGTAGACAGAATACTGCAACGGTCTGTACAACTACGAGCTTTATCCAAATACCTTAATTCTCAAAGCTAGAGAAGCCCCTGCAGTACAGGAAGAAAGCCCAGAAGTGCTAAAGGTGTAAGTGGAAGCAGCAGTGAAGAGTCTCAAAGCAAGCAAATCACCAGGCGTGGACAATGTACCTGCTGAGTTACTGAAAAATGGAGGAGAATCAATCACAGAAGCCCTTACAAATCTCTGCAACAGAAGAAGTGGCCAAAGGAGTGGACACAGTCACTAGTGATTCCGCTTCCTAAGAAGGGCAATCTAAAACAATGCCAAAAATGCAGAACTATAAGCCTGATTAGCCATCCTAGCAAGGTCATGCTCGCTCCGTGTCATCCTTAACCGACTGAAATCCAAGGCCGAGGACCTACTTTCAGAAGAGCAAGCTGGCTTTAGGGCTGGTCGGAGTACTGTGGAACAAATTTTCAACTGTAGTGTCCTCATTGAAAAACACCTACAACATCAGAAGGACCTTTTCCATAATTTCATTGACTTCAAGTAAGCCTTTGACAGAGTTTGGCATGATGGTCTCTGGCAAGTCCTCGGAGGATTCAACATCGACGAGGGGCTAGTTCAAGTCATCCAAGCCCTTTATGAACACTCAAGCAGCTCAGTGCTTTTAAGCAACATGGCAGGAGAGTTCTTTCCAACAACTGTTGGTGTAAGACAAGGTGCCTCCTTTCCCCTGTTCTTTTCAATCTCTTTCTGGAGCAAATTATGTTGGAGACCCTCGAGAATAGGCAGACTTCTATATCCATTGGTGGAAGGCCTGTCTGCAATCTCTGCAGATGACATTGACTTAATAAGCAATAGCAAGGAGGATTTGCAAGATCCCACTACCAGACTTGACTCAGAGCCAGGGCATATGGTATGGAATTAAGCACAGAAAAGTCAAAGGGCATGGTAAACAGTACTAAGAACATTAATGTCAACATCACCATGAATGGAGAATCCTTGCAAGAAGTTACCAGCTTTAAATACTATCGAAAGATGGCACCTGAACAGCAGAGATTCGCATCAGTATTGCTACAGCCACTACAGCTATGGCAAGACTAGCCAGGTCCGGAAGACTAACATTAAGTTTCCCACCAAGTTCAAGCTGTACAAGGGCCTTGTTGTCTCCATCTTTCTTTGTGGATGTGAGGCATGGACACTTCAGAAGGAGACCGAACGAAGAATACAGGCTTTTGAAACTAAATGCCAGAGGACTCTACTTGACATCTCCTACAGAGAGCACAAAACCAAAGAATATGTATTAACCACAGTCAGAAACCTAGTGGACCCCCAGCAACCTCTACTCGTAACCGTCAAGCGACGTAAGCTAGCATGGTTTGGTCACCTCACCCGACACAACAGCCTGTCAAAAACCATTGTACAAAGTACAGTTGAAGGTGGACGCAGAAGAGGACTTCAAATGACAAGCTGGACGGAAAATGTAAAGACATGGACAGATATGACAATGCAAGAACTGCTGTCGACTGCAACTGACAGGAAGGCATGGAGGAATAATTGTGCTTCTTCGGCTCTCGAATCACCCCAACGACTCCGGAAGAGTCAAGGGATTGAGTAAGTGTGAGTGAGTGAGTTCTACCGCTCCCTTCCCTTTTTGATTTGTTCCTCAGTCTATTCATATCATATTTCTATACATTTCATTGCATGTCTATTGTACAGTTTACTGTCTACTCATAACTCTGTGACCTAGTTTTGTCCTCTCCTCCCCATCACGCTACTGGTGTTTTCGTCATGGCTTCGAACATTATTTCGCATGCCATGAACAGATTAATCTTCAATGAATCACTTTAAACCCATTTTAATACAGCTCTAGTCTCTACATTTTCAATTACGTGTCATTATTCTTTCTAAAGAGTGGGAGACTAATCCACTTCTTGTTTGAATTTCTGCATGTCTGTTTTCTTTTATGAGTTGATTTTTATTGCTTCTAATTAATTGAATTGACGTCATTAGACTTTAGCTTGTTTTAAAAAAAAGAAAGAAAAAAAGAAAGAGATACAGAACATAGGAAAAAGAAAAGAAAAGAATGGAAAGAAGTGATAAGTCTAACAATCAAAGTTAACAAACGTCCGAACACAAACCGAAAGCGTTGGCGTTGTAATATGCATCCTTTAGGGAATAATTCGACTCCTTAAATGAAATGAAGTGTCTCGAATATGGTTTCAATCTATTAACCCGAAAAGTAAACATATTTTCACTGTTATGAATCACATACCATGTCAAGATAGAGAGAAAGAGAGAGAGAGAGAGAGAGAGAGATGTATATATTTCTGAGAGAAGAGAAACATATAAAGAGAGAGAGAGAGAGAGAGAGAGAGAGGGGGGGGGGAGAGGGAAAGAGATTTAGAGTGAAAATGTTCCTTCACGTCGTGATAGAATCACTTACTTTAGAGATTATTGATTGACCTTTATCTTTAATAAATTTATATGATTTTCTTAAACCCGAAGTTGTCTACTCGGGCCTGAAAACTCGAGATATAGGCATTTACGGATGTTGCACATGTAATTTGGGAAAATAACGCAACTTTATAGTAATAAAGGCATGATAGGTAAGAACCCAGTTTAGGGTACACGCAAATTTTAAAGGCAAGAGCACATTATTTAACGCTCAGGTTTACAGGTCATGGAATAAGAAGTGGAAAAAGAAATGTGTAGCCTATAGTTTAAGCTGAGTGGTTAAAGGGGGCGAACAACAACCAAAGGGTTCATCAGATTGAAAATAAACCCTAACTTTTGAAAGTATATATACATTCGAAACGTTGTGCCTAAATTGTACACACCATTCGAGAGACAACTGATTAAACTGTAATATTATTACATGTATTATATACACATCTTTAAAAATTTTCACCCTATTTTATCTTCTTCTTTTTTTTTTTTTTAAAGTTTCCTGCCTTAATCCGAATTCATAGTTGATCCATTTGATGCATTGTGAAAAATAATAACCTACGATATACACTCGAAGTAGCTGGTTCTACATGTATATTGTAGATAACTTCGAAAACTGAATTTATTAATGTAGGTCTATACAGTGCGTCCCAGAAAAAAGTATACCCAACTTTGAGGGCCTCGTACAAGGAATTCATAAATCACGTGACCATATATTATATCTCATGTTAAAGAGTAACTCATACTCTATTCAATGATATAAAATTAATGTCTGTGCTGTCACGAATGACCGAGTATTCATACTTTTAAAAAAATCCATCGAAAGTGCTTAGTACCAAGTTTGGGTTATTTTGGGTGTAGCTAATTTCAACTTACCAACTTGTTCAACGTGCCCACCTTCCCTCTCAATGCATAAATCGCATGTCACATAATCTTCAAACAGGATGACATATATCTGATTCATTTGGTTTGTATTATATTCCTTCAATATTAGTGGTTATTTACAATAAAAAAAAGGGAAGTCGATTGGAGATTCCTAGCAAGTAAACATTTGAAGCAATACATGCAATACATAAACATCTGAAAAGATCGACGCCTATTACCTTGACTAATAAAGTAGTAGGGGGGGGGGTACGTGCCACAATAATTTATAGGGGACATCATATCCCCACATGGATGGGGGCAGATACCAAATAGAAATACAGGGGGGGGGGGGGTGACATTGTGTTTTCAAATTTTGACACGGTTTTGACAAATCCTATATCGGGATACATTGCGCTCCTATAATCCCGTT
>CALNVZ010003432.1:31647523-31662845 GCA_940671915.1 Paracentrotus lividus
GGGGGGGGGGGGTGTCCTCGTTTTTAATAGGCCAAGACCATACAGGACACGAGCACCAGTAGAAATGGTTCATATTGAAATCAATAAAATCTATTATAAATACAATATCGAAAGGCCATTCTTCTTCTTTTCCTTCAGATTGACAAGAAAAGATTGATATTGAGTTATTGACATGTTTTTGTTTTTAAAAGATCACAAACCGTCCTATGTCCGGAAATTTATTTTAGAGTTCAACATTGCAATGCTGTAAGGGTATGGATCAGTGTTAAAATGCCCCTGAGGCCTGGTCGAATAAAATGTTTTTTTTATATATATATATTTTTGTTTTTAAATGTCCCATTTAGGACATTTACAATAAACAAATTTGTGTTTTTCAAAGCGAACTCCACAGGCTGTCCTATAATCGACGCTAAATCAGCAGTATCAAACCAGGCTAGCTAATGTAGTTTTAAGTGAGTCTGCCAATTATCCACGGTTTTGAGTTTCTGCTTTGAATGTCATGACGTCATCAGCCTGTCATCCTGTATTTTTTTATCGTATCAAACGACAGAAGGATATCTTAATATCAAGCGGTCAGTTTATGACCGATTGATCCGAAAATCAGTTGTCATTGTAGGATGACCTTTATGTTGCTCGTAATGAGATGATACCAAAGTAGGATAAAAATTTTTTTTCTCGAAAGGTCACGCTTTAGATTATGGATGATAGAATTATGGTGTGAGATGAGTAAAATAATGATTATGATAATAATTATATGAGGATGAGAAAATATTTTTTTTACAAAAAAGCAGACCTTATGCCCTGCCGAAAAAAAAACCCAGTGTCCCCATTATTAGCACAACATGGGCGTATCTAGGGGGGGGGGGGGGGGGGGCTCGGGCTGGGCCCCCGGTTAGGTTGCGCAAGTGGATGCCAAATTCAGCTTGGGGCGCCAAATCGACTTTGAATTAGAGGCGCCAAATCTGATCAAAAGCAAAAAACGAAGAAAAATCTTAACACCGATAGATTGACTTAACCCTACCCTTATGGAATGGCTAACATATCACTCCCCCCCCCCCGCTTATCGCTCGGCCAGCGTGGCACAAAATGACAATGTGTGTTCACAATTTGGGGTACCGCGTTTTCCAGTACCGGAACTGTAAAAATGGCCTGAATCCACGGCAGTATTCGAGTCCCGAGTTCGAGTCCTTCACACTATCTTGGCAGTGTGACGACTGTGTGGATATGTCCTATTTTCACATTGTCGATACATTCAAAGTTGTATTTGCACAGTTTGGACACACTGTGATTGACTCTTTTTTTTTTAACCGGCATGACACATTGGATCTAATAATATCCATCCGATATTATCAATAGCTACCTGCAGGTAATATGGGCCTCCTAAGCACATTTCCATAATTTGCATAAAATTACAAAACGACACACAGCCTAATCTTCGTTTATATTGATCAATAACTACTGCTCTAACTGTTATTGTGAAGAAAAACAATTATCACCAACGCCTCTGTCTGCAATATTCAAATGTCGACGTCATCACCAAAGTGCCCATATTACCTGCATGTGCAGATAATACGGGCACATGTATTTGTACATTCAAGATTCAAGATTCAAGATTCATTTATTTCACTCAATATTAAAAACAAACAAAATGCATCATGACAAATGTTGATACATACATATAAAATACATATAAATACATGAAATATACACAATTGAAAATAAATAGGAGGATTAAAAAAAGAAAAACAAGAAAACAAGGGACATAAATGAGTGGGGATCATGATTAAAGACCGTAATGATCTTGTTATTCGACCCGAATAATTATAATTGCTAAGGGTGCTATCTCACTTCGCGGAGACGTACCCGCGACAGAACAGAAACCTCGTCTCCGCGACGGACAAACAGTATCAGAGACGCCCCCGAGACGTCTCCGCGAGATTCAAGATTCATTTATTTCACTCAATATTAAAAATAAACAAAATGCATCATGACAAATGTTGATACATACATATAAAATACATATAAATACATGAAATATACACAATTGAAAATAAATAGGAGGATTAAAAAAAGAAAAACAAGAAAACAAGGGACATAAATGAGTGGGGATCATGATTAAAGACCGTAATGATCTTGTTATTCGACCCGAATAATTATAATTGCTAAGGGTGCTATCTCACTTCGCGGAGACGTACCCGCGACAGAACAGAAACCTCGTCTCCGCGACGGACAAACAGTATCAGAGACGCCCCCGAGACGTCTCCGCGACACTTTATGAAAAAAAAAAATCATCCGTCTCCGAAATTCAGGAGAATACGTACATGTATGATAAGATATGCTTTGAAATTATAAGACCCTTCAGTAAATACTTTGACTAGATATTCAATTTAAACTTTTGCCTGTTTGAATTATAGATTTTATATTATTTTCATTATACAAATCAATATAGGCCTACAATAAGTTATTTTTTATTAATAACATACTGTAAATAAAAAAATAAAAACAAATCTTAGCGAAGAGATTGATGCGTCATCCCAATACCAAGTACCTGAAGTACCAGAATCATTCCGCAATTTTGAACCATATTACCTGCACTAAGTCCTGCTATGTAATACAAGCATTCAATGCCGGTAAGGTGACCCGACATTTGCTCCTGCGACAATTGCTCCGGGCTTTATTTCGTCTAAGATATAGGGTTAGGGTTAGGGTTGTAATAGGGATTTATATCAGGTTTAGGGTTAGGTTTAGGGTAGGGTATAGTGTAAAGTCCCTGGTTGAAGTTAGTCATTCGATTAGTGTATGGAATTTATAGCGGAGCAATTGTCGCGGGAGCAAATGTCATGGATTCTTTAATGCCACATTGCACCCCTTCATTACAATAAATTGACCTGCACAAGGTAATATGATTAAAAGGAAGCTATAACCTTACTAAGTATACAAACAATTAAGGTTACCCCCTCAAACACTCTTTTTCAGCATCACATTTTGTAAAATATCAAATCTTACATCAGGGTAGAAAAATGCCGTATTTTGTACCTACCTTGTTGGTTTTCAGCAATTTTCTCAGAGAAATGTCGGGTATCAGATGCTCTGACGATGATAGACTTTCGTAAGCAGTTCATATGAACAACATATGGTCACGACATGATTTGCTTCACGGTGCCCATATTACCTGCTAGCCCATATTACCTGCATGGACCCTATTGACAATCAAGACACGTATTCCTTTCCCTATCATATCATGGACCCAAAATAAAAGATATCTACGGGTTGCTCAATGGTTGTAATACAACAAATTTGTATAAATGAGAAGACATTTGGAGATGAACCGACACATTCACATTCTCTAGGAATAGTCTAAACTTGGTAATTTGTTGGATGAAGGACTTGTCGTCTTAGCAATTTCGGCTATCAGAGCTTTTCAACATCAGGATCATTGCCATGGCATACCGAAGGTATAGAGAAGATAGACAAGTTGATATAAATTGTAGAGAGGGAGATGAATGTAGTTCAATTTAATCTTGCAGTTTTAAGAGATTGCGATAGACAGTGGATGAATAGAAGGAGGGGGTAGCACCATCATTTCGCTGGGGGAGGGGCATATAGGATTGCCCCCGTAATGTTCTACTTCAACCATGTGCCAACAACAGTCATGATACTGTAAGAAATAAAATGATAGGAAGGGTGAGATCAGAACGAAAAAGATGGAACCAACTTTGATTAAATCGTTTATATCATGATTTAAAGACTATTAAGGTGTGTTACTAGAGGCTGGAAGGGTCCCCATTTCAGGAAGATTACCCCTATTGGTCAAACGAAGAGCATGAAGAGGTTACGTACATCGTCAACTTAAATGAGTCGGGAGCAGGGGGCTGCACGCTGCAATGTTCTACGTAAATTAAATCTTATAGAGGGTATCGGTTGAAACTACTGCTCTCTACTTATCCATGTCAATTTAAATCTTCTTCCCGATTTCTTCTCATCGCAACCCGAGTCACTTGACATGGATTATTCAAAACAATCTCATCCTCTCCCCTGTTCTTATGCCACTAGGGCATTGATCCTTTCGATAAGTCAATGGTTAACCACTACTGGATAGAAGCGGAAATGGCGGTAGTTTGAGAACAACTGTGTCACATTTACCGGTTAATCAGATGAAACATATTGGGGGAAGATGCATTTTATGCTCAAATCGTCTGTTTTATTTAAAATACAAGATTTTTTTGCGCTGTTTTGTTATCAGGTTATAAAAAGAGGGAGGGAGGGGTGTCTTCAAACATCCAAAAAAGTATACAGTATCTTTTGGAACTTCAGACAGCATAATAATAAATAGTGAAAAAATATACGGACCTTGATGGTTAAATCTATAAATCACAGACACTAAAATATTTCAATTTCATGAAGGACTTTAGCTCTGAAGGAAATGGGGGATATTCAGGTAGCTAATATCGTGTAGATTTAACCATTCTTGCGAATTAAGTAAGTTACGTATATTTGTTTGCCTTAAAGGTTATATAGTGTCGTATTCAAGAGATTGAATCATGAAAGAAACTGTCTCAAAGTGATTGGAAAGGTTGATAACAATGCACCTAAGAATTTTGTTATTGATTTGAGGTTTTGGAATCAAGTAAATGATAGCAAATTTACCATATTCTTCTAAGAGTAACATGCACTGACTCAAAAATGCATGTATAGGACTACATGTGCTCACATGTTCGGGACCCGAAAATATCAGCTTCTTTGGTCATCATTATGGAGGAATTTCAAGAGCAATCCTTTTCTGTGGAACTTTCTAAAATAGAATTCTTCCTAAATACCTTGAAAATAATTTGAAAGCTCACAATTATTTTCTTGACCCATGGTTCACCTTTCCCACTACACTAGATTTTCTTTAAGGAACATAATTGACTCAATCTAAGGGTCTTTTTTGATCAGGGGCACGCAGATTTCCAGTCCACTTGTGCATTTAATTACGAAACCATTAATGTCATCTCATAACGATTAAATCACTTTATCTTATCTATTTGGTGATTAACGTTTTATGACATTGACCCTATGAATCTTTCACCACCGTGACCCTTTCTACATCAAGAATAGAAGATGTGACGTATATCTTAGTTTCTTCTCTCTCATCACTCCTTTTCAGAAACCCCATGAGAAATCTATGTTATTTGGGTTCATGCCTCCTAAATACCGTTCTGAGTTATGGCGTTCTTAAGTATGTGTATCTCAATATCTCCGGGCGGCTTTAAAACACTCCCCTAAAATAGCACGCCAAAATGCGATCCCTGTCATATTCAGTTTTCGCTAACACACGACTCATTTGTGAAGATGATGATGGAAAAGGCTTTTTTTTGTCACATTCTTAGAATAATATACACGACTCATTCTGAATCTGAATGGTTTGGTCAGCAAAATGTTCTTGAGGACACATCCACGCTAACGTGGAAAAACCTTTCCCCCGCCACCTTCCATATACAATCACCGTCTCTGTCTCTTTATATATATAATTATTTTCTATAATATTCAAACGTTGAATTTTACTGGCCAAAGCCGAAATGGCACACTTTCATATTGTGTTGGTTTACTACTAAAGGTTTTAAATTTTAGAAGTTACAAACTAACACTATGCATACACGGGAGCAAAATGTAGAACTTGTCTGTTTTTATTTTGGTTATCATCTAATTAACTGTGATCAAATGTAAATACAGCAAATCAAGAGCTCAATTAGTTGACCCCCCCCCCTCCAAAAAAATAAAAATAAATAAATAAATAAATTTAAAAAAATACTTTATTTCAAAACAAATATTTTGAAATAATTCCCCGCTCATTTTTTTGTCTTCATTTTCTTAATCTGTTTAATAATAATAATGATAATAATGGTGGCTTCTTCTAAAGGGCTCAAGTCCGTCAGGTGTAACGCTCATGGCGCTATTACAAACATGAGAAATACATATTCATAGAGATACAACATACATGAGAAATACATATTTATAAAGATACAAGTACATGCTAATAAGGTACAAGATTATTATCATCAAGCTAAGGAATAAATACAACAAATATGAAATAGTCGAATATAGAGAGAACAAATGTTTAATCAATGATAAAATATAGTCATTAGTTTTCAATGTCAACGTAATGACAATGGTATGTTACATGCGACATTTGCATTTCAGAGAGGAAATTACAAGTTGAAAAGATAAGTTTTGAGCAACAATTTAAATGATCTGACAGAGGAAGCTTGACGGAGAAGAAGAGGGAGGCTGTTCCAAAGTGATGGTCCTGCATGAGAGAAGCTGTGGTCACCCCAAGAGTGCCGGGATCTGGGTACATGGAGTAGTGAAGAGTCTGAAGATCGAAGTCTGCGAGAGGATTGGTATTCCTGGATTGAGTTCTGCATGTACTTTGGAGATGAACCATGGACTGCGTGGTAAACCAGCAACAACAGTTTGAAGGTGATGCGCTTTTCGATTGGTAACCAGTGCAGACACTGAAGAACAGGGGTTATGTGGCAAGGTTTTTTTGGTAAGAGTTACCAATCTAGCTGCAGAGTTTTGAAGGCGTTTAAGTTTGGATAGCTGTAGTTGGGAAAGGCTGGAAAAGAGGGAGTTGCATAAATCGAGACGAGAAGAGATGAGGGCGTGGACTAGTTGTTCAGTTGCATCTCGGGTAAGGTACTTGCGGACAAAGCTGAGGTTTCGAAGTTGGTATCTTACAGACTTGGATATATGGGATACATGATGATTGAAAGCGTATCAGGACATCTCCCCCGGAGGACAACTCCCCCGGGGACAACTCCCAACGGACATCTCCCCTGGTGGACAGCTCCCCCCGGAGGACAACTCCCCGGATGAAAGCTCCCCTTGAGGACAACTCCCCCGCAGGACATCTCCTCCGGAGGACTGGTCCCCCAGAGGACGAGTCCCCCGGAGGACAGCTCCCAGAGGACAACTGCAATTGAGGATAACTCCCCTGGAGGGCAACTCCCCCGGAGGGCAACTCCCCCGGAGGACAACTCCCCCGGAGGAGCCGAGATAAGAGTTACAGACTCTTATTTATTTATTTATTCACAATATTTTAGCAGGACACCCAATCAACAGAAGCTGCTCTCCCTTGGGGTCCTACAATATATACACATAAAAATACAAAATCATACATTAAAAATGGTAACGTATATCAACATTAAAACAAAAAAAAATATGTGCATATAATAGCCTATGCACAATAATCATTTTAAAAAATGCAATAACATACTACAAGTTTGGTAAAAAAAAACAAAACAACTTAAGTGAGAAAATCGATGAGAAAACGTTAAGAACTTCTCAAACAAGAAAGCTATTAAAGAAGATACTAATTCACGGAAGTTGTATTCAAGTTGACCTACATGCAGTGTGCTGTACGAGGGCTATTACTGACCACTTGTTGATATGTTTATTGTGGTATATAAAGCATTTAAAGCAAGGGGAGATGTCATCCGGGGGAATTGTCCTCCGGCGGAGTTTTCTCCGGGGAAGTTGTCCTCCGGGGAGTTGTCCTCCGGGGGAGTATTTTCTCAAGGGGAGTTATCCCTGGGGGGAGTTGCCCTCCGTGGGACTAGTCTTCGGGGGGACCCGTCCTCGGGGGAGATGTCCTACGGGGAAGCTGTCCACCGGGGGAGTTGTCTGGTTGGAGTTGTCCTCCGGGGGAAATGTCCTAGAACCGATTGAAAGACATGTTGCTGTCAAAGATTACGCCATACGAGCTTTTGAAGATGGTTTAATGGTACTGCTCCCGACATGGATACAAAAGTCCTTTGTTGGAATTCTGTTTAGCATCTGTCTCGATCAGTCTCCTTCCGTGACCGTGTTATCAGCAGGTTAATGTGTAGGCTGCTGGATGTGTTGCTCAAAGCCATATGAGTTGAGCATATCCTTGAACCCTTTGGCTTCTGATTATGTTGTATCAACGTGGACGATGAAATCCCCTGACATGATTAAACTGGCTTGTTTGAAGAGGTAATCATCTAGTACATTTGAAAACTCATCAAGGAAACACCTGAATGGAACTGATGATCCTGGAGGTCGGTAGGAAACAGCCAATTGTACAGCATTTGAGTTCTCGATAATAATATCCATCTGAATCATTTCAAAGGACTTGTTGTTCTTAACAGATGGATAGATTGTGACGTTGAGAAAACTTCTATACAGAAAGCCTACTCCACCACCGCGTTTCCCCTTTCTTGCTATGTTCTTGCGGTGTCATCATCAGCAAATAACCAGTTCTCACAAACACCAACAATTTCGAGTTTGTTGTCAATCACAAAGTCCACAAATTCACTGGCTTTATTCTTCAGGGACCTAGCGTTGATCATACAGAATGATGTTGTGGATGCTCTTCTGTTTTGTCCCAGTGTCCCTGCATGTGAAAGCAGCACGAGGTTTCCATGGCAACAAGTGGATGTTTGCCCATGCAGATTATTTCTGATGGGAAACATTGTATGTTTCCCATGACCAATTTGTACAGGAATACGACTTTGGGGAATCCGTCTTGTTCTCTTAAAGTCCCAGACCGGACCGACAAATGAAATAGCCAAAAACGAAAGCTAATATGCTATATAATACAACAATTCCAAATTAAGGCAGTTCGCGGGTATAATATGCAGCCCTCACATACAGTCAGACCATGCGCGTATCCACAAGGCGCGGCGATTCATGTCACGACTGGGGGGACGGGAAACACTCAAAGTGAAAAATATACACTCAAATTCTACATCTTTTGGACATTAATGCAGGAATATGAATGTTTGGCGAGCGCGAAAGCGTGAGCCGAAAATTTATGCCTTATTAATAACATTTAGCATGTATTTGACATACATTTTATTACTCATTATTAGGCTATCAACAAGCTAATCAACTACAACAAATATGTAAGCCTAAAGAAATCGAGGGGGGGACGAAATACTACACAGAAAAAAATCGACGGGGGACACGTCCCCCCCGAGGATGCCGCCAATGGTATCCAGGTTTCCGCACGCCAGGGGGGGGGCTAACGTAATTTTGGCGGCCCTAGTATGTACTTTTTCATATGCCGCCCCCCGGCCAGACAAACATAGGCCTTACGGTTAATTACACACGATTGAAAGGATTTGTAAAGAATGATTTATTTGAATGGGTGTTTTTTTTTTTTTCTAAATGGTGAGTTCATGGAAAAAGAATTTCTTAGGAATATGAGGTAGTAGTAGGAAATACGAATAATTCTTAAATACGAGGCGCCGAGCGCGTCGGGATTTCTTTCGCCCTCTACTTACCGATCAGAAAGCAAAGAAGCAAACTATGGGTTTCAATTTTTTTTGGCTCTTCATGAGAATATCATATGGACGGGAGGTGTAATTTGTCTCATCAAACGAATTTTGAAAGCAAGCCAATAAAATCATGAAAAATTATCATCAAGTAAGTGGCAAATCACCAAATGTTAAGTTGATGTTTTTGTTGTTCAGACACCTCATAAATCTGGATTCCAAGAAAGAAAAAAATAAGGCGAGCAGTGAAGCACGAAGCGAACGTTAGCTGTATGTAATAGAGAGCCAAGAAGTTTAGGAATCAATTTGGCCTCCGTAATTTAAGAACCAATATTATGCCCACAGTAATTTTATATATACTTATAGAAGAAAGATGAATATCTATGCTATCTATCATATCTATCTGTATTATCATCTATTATCTATTTATCTATTCTATCTATTATTCTGCTTCCCTCCCCAAGTTCGAGGTTTTCTTTTGTTTTTTGTTTTTTTGTTTTTTTTATAGTTTATTTTGTTTTTGTTTGTTTGTTTTGTTTGGGTTTTTTTTTTGGGGGCGGGGTTGGGTGTTTACATTTTTTCGTCTCGGTCAACTATAAGGTCATACGATCACCTGTAGGGGTAGGTTTTAAGATGTAAATGGCTGCAATCGATATAGAATTTTTTTTTTTCTTCTTCTACATTTGCTCGATTCGGCGCCCCCTAAGGTGAATTTGGCGCCCCTTTGTAGGTATGTTTGGCGCCACTTTGGGGCACCCACCCCGGGGGGCCCGGGCTCGTAAGCCCCCCCTCCTCCCTAGAAGTACCGCGCCATAGCGAATTATTTAGCTTTAAAATCAATATATGCCCTTAAGTTTCAGGTCTATTTGGAAAATGCAAAAATAAACATGTAACATGTATGTCAAAATTTAAATGTCTTGATATTAGTAATTCCCATAATGTAATTCTGGTAAAGGAAAAACGCAGGTACCGCGAAGCGGCGAAGCAGAATTTTGATGTCTTTGAAATAATTAAAAACATGACATTTCATGCGTAACTCAGGAACACATGTACATAGATAATTCATTGGGAAAAAAAATAGAATGCTATATATAATGAGTATAATAATTTTATATACTGATATTTCGCATTAGATACTTTCTAGGGCACCCAAGAATTAACAAATAGTCATGCAAGATAAGATTTCTTTTAGAGGAATTATGTTCATAGGAGCCCGAGATGGCATAGGCTAAATGCTATTCTGGGCCCTCGATGCTAGTAGTAGTGTAGTATTCATACCCGATGCTGAATTTTTAAATTTTGCTCTGATCTAGATAGAGAACTCAGATTTATAGACGCATTTGTTGCCCCCTTAGTTTCAAGGTTAATTCGCGCCCCTTATGTCAGATCATTGGGCCCGCCCTATAACGTGTAACTCATTTGGCGCTGCTAATTAAAATGCGATTTTTACGCCCCCTTAACTTCAATTCAGCGCTCCCATAAGTTTCAGGTCAATTTTCGCGCCCAGTTGTATAGCTTTCGATTTGGCGCCGCTATAAGTTGAAGAAATCAATTTGAATGCCAGAAAAAAAAAATAAATAATAATAAAAAATGTAACGTGAATATAAATAAATCTAATGTTTTGAATGGTAAGATCTCTATGTAAATGTCGGTAAACAGAGGAAAAACAAGGCGTGTGTGAAAGAGGAAACGGAAAATTATTGATGTATTTGAAAAGATTAGAAAACAGGACCATTTTAATACGTTTCCTCTGGAACACAATGTTAATAAACTCAATTGGGGAAGATGATGCGGCGCAATAAGGTTTAAGGTGATTTGGCGCCCTCACTAATCCAAGGTCAATTTGGTTGCCCCTAAAGTTTAAGGTCGAATTTGCGCCCCACCTAATGTTTCAGGTCAATTTGGCCAGCACTCATCCAGCCCCCCCCCCAGCTTCAGGATCAATTTGGCGGCCCCACCTGAGTTTCCGGGTCAATCGTGGAGCCCCACGTTAAGGCTCATTTTGGGGCGCCCCTCTAAGTTTAAGTTTCGATTTGGGCGCCGGGGCTAAGATTTTAAGGTCGATTTGGGACGCCCCTCCTAAATCTAAGGTCGAATTTAGCGCCCCTACGTTAAGCTCATTTGGCGCCCCGAGTAGTTTTTAATGTCTATATTTTGCGGACCCCCCGCCCACCTAAATTTAAGGTCCGATTGGCGCCCCGAAGTTTTAAAGGCTCAAATTTGGGCGCTCCTATAGTTTAACTTTCGATTTGGCGCGCCCCTAAAGCCCAAAGGGTTAGGGACAACATACATAACTCTTATCTCGCACAGCCTCATAAATCACCTTCTAAATGTGAAAATGTAAAATAACGAGACTATAGCAATGTGCGGCATTAAATCGGGGAGTATGTAAGACTCATAACGTGCGCGTCATTATTAAGAGGCCAGTACGGCAACAATGTGACGGCTTGGAAACTTCTGGCTGAGAAAGCGCGCAAGAAATTCATTGATACAGCTGGCATAGCAATAAATAAAATTTAGCATACTCACGAAAGACGGAGTTCTGACGTTAAGGATAGAATTACCCCTCCAGTATAGAATGGTTATTTGGTTGTGTCAATCGTTTTGTATATGAATAATAGACTCACTAGGTCGGAGATTGAAAAGAATTTATTGAAATTCTTTTTATTCTGATATGTTGTGGTAGTTAAATAGTATTCCAGACCAGATGGAGGAAATACACATATTGGGCAAAGCTTATGAACATTTTTATTTGTTATCGTGCACTGGTCAAAGTATCGTAATTCAGAGAAAGTGAAATTCATATAAATATTGCAATGCCTCAAAACAATGACATAGATTGTTTAGCTGTCGTCCAAGTCGAGGAAAGAACCGTCTTTTATGATTATGTTCAAAGTGACCAGGACGTTAATTTTTTTATAATACAAATTAAAATGAATGAGTAACATCTCGCGAGGAAAGCTGAAGATTCAGCTTTTAATTCGCACTGTGACAATAAGCTATAATAGTATCATTCGGCATCAGAGTTCGATAACAAATAATGCTAGCGCATGAAGCTATTTTTGAGAGCAAAATATACCATATTGTAAGCGAGGATACAGTTTGATTGACTAGGTTATACAGATAATTTGGACACATTTAAGATGAAAAAATAGTGGAATCTTATTCTTTTTCCTATTTGTCATATTTATGGTTATTGACTCTTATTTTTGTAAAAAAATTCGGACTCTTTAACGTATTTATTCTCTAGAGATATGAACATTCTCTTTGAAAAAGGTAGTTGCTCGCAAATAAAGAAAAATTAAAAGATGAAAAAACTGTCCAAAAACAAAAAAGTCAAATGGCACGTTCGCTTTGAGTAGAATGGTATCGCCCTCTATCTCTTAAGTTTACAACAAGAATTGAATATGGCACAATAGAGCACGTTTACCAGCGACGTCATCATTCATAAACCATGTGGTGGGCTGCAGAACAAAAGAAAGCATGTCCATCAAACCGTAAAACATCATTGTTTTTTAGTGATCTGGTGCCGAGAAGTAGCACGGTACCCTCGAATCCCATTTATTTCAGTCCTGCCCACGACCAATCTGTGACGTCACAGATGAAAATCGCTCTATATACTTCTTGGGAGACTTTGAAAGGGATAAAATACGTAACACACCGACATTCCGCTCTCCAGGCCTTCCTACCTTCCCAAATCGGCTATCCACCTTAGGACCGTTTGTTTGTGTTAGAGATTAATGAGTTCAAATCTCGAATGCGTTTAAATCGCAAGCAATATCTTATCGCTTCGCTACAAATAAAACAGATTGTAAATTATGGTGATAGGGGTTCAGCGTCTTAATATCTAACACTGAGTAAAATGAGCTTAAAATTGATTGTTCAATTATCGGCCTTGACCTCAATTATTTCTTAGTTTACAGTTACACATCCACCCGGGAATATTAATTATATATATAATAAGTATGGTCGTTCACATGATAAATGCTAAATATTTGGTAGTTTGGGGCGATATAATTTTTTGGGAGTGACGATAGGTTCAGTCACATTCATAAGGGATCTTCTTTGTTTGTATTTTAAGCGCGGGGTGATATATTGCATGATTAGTTTAATTCCTTAATCAATATGTTCTTTCTGCATTCGAGTTTATTTAAAAAACTTCGATGTCTTAGATTATTTGGACATAAACTGCATGATAATTACATGAATCTGGGTAGGTGACCCTTCAAGCTTTTTTTCTTTTGGTTCTTATTTTTTTTATACATTTTTTTCTTTTTTTCCCCATGATTTAAAGAGAAAGTAAGATTTAATAAATGAAATACAAGTATTATAAAATATAAAATTAATATAAAATATCAGACGTTTTTGTTATATTACATTTAAGTATCTTCATTTGAGTGATATTTTTTGAGGGGTTATGAAGAAACAGACAGCAGAGCGCGCTACTGACATCTTTTCTTTCTTTTTTATTTTTATATAACAACCTAAAATATACACCTTGTGGGGCGGGCTCGCACAATCAAGGTTCTCCGTGTTCTCATCCTCTCATACCTTTTCGTTCAAAACAATATTGTATCTATAATGTGTGTTCATTTCGGAGGGCTGCTGATTGTGCTGTTTCTTCTTAGATATGAATTTTTTCCTCAAAATAACTAAAATACTAACAAGGAAGGATTTGAATTTCACTGATCATTCATGACCACTGCGAATGACTTTCTGGTGAAGTGACTTAATCGCCTTTGAGAGAAATTGAGATAATTTTTTCTTTTGATATTGCTATGTATTGCCACATTGATAACACCACCCATATCCGTCTCAACACACACGTCCAAGTACTACTCAACAACTACGCCATTCAAGAATGACATGGTACTAAACAATTAGCTTCTGATCCCTAACTTCATGAGTTAGTTAATCCAAAGAGTATAAGCTGCTTACTTTGTCCATCAAACATCCTTTCTTCACCGTGGAGGGCTTTTGAAGTTATGATGACTTCTAAGACGTTCTCCCTTTCTATCTTTTGTACAAAAAAAGAGTACATTGTTCTCAACATGCTATTTCATGGAAATAAAGATGGAGGATCTTTAAACACGTACTCAGGTCTCTCATTGATACTCTCAGACCTGTGAAAAAATCACAGAGCCTACACATTGAAAACACTCATGCTTACTTCACCCTACAGCCATTCACGCAGGCAGTAAACCGGATGGTGTCTGTACACACGATGCTACCGCACAGACGTACTAGGAGAGGTGTAAAGTCTGGTGTTAAAGTCTAAGGGAGGGTGAATGCTGGTATACGCAATAATTTTGGTCGGGAGGGACCGGCAATATGAAAAATATAGTTCCAAAAAGCGAAAGCTAAATTTAATCTATATAATCAACAATGTCCAAATTGAGCGGTTGTTTATTGTCCATCCTCCTGACTCGTTCTAATGAATGAGTATTATAAAAAATATAAAAAAAGAATGACCGAATCCCCTTCAAAACCAAGGACCATCCCCTTCTATTGGGTCGGGGCTCGGAATGTCCCTACTCCTAAATGACTTTGAAAATTGAGCGCGGACTCGTCGGTGGTCTCCCGGCAGACTTTTCTATTTATGGGGCGGGGGGCGCGTCGAGGCAGGTAGTTAGACCCGGACCTAATGATTAAAGTGCGACGATGATGAACGGAGTCAAAAAAAATGTTAATGGAATGCCTACAGCAGGTCCTGTGGCTGAGGGCATGATTGACTTTCGCCCTCTTTGGAATCATAACACTATTGTAATTGCTATGCTCACAGGGCAAGTTAGTGCCTGATGAGCATAGAATTTCGTGTTTTCACCAAAGGGCGAACAGTCAATCATGCGCTAGGACCAGCAAGGAAACTGCTGTAGGCATTCATAACATTTTTTGACGTACATACACTAACACGCACTTTAAATTGGGTAAAATTTAAACAAGTATTTGACCGCGGAATGGGGTGGGCCTGTGTTGAGAAGGGATGATCATCTTTTAATTAAGACAATAACATATTCTAAGATGGACAATAAACGACCTTA
>CALNVZ010003432.1:31671775-31739798 GCA_940671915.1 Paracentrotus lividus
CTTTACGAGCCCGGGCCCCGGGTGGTCCAAAAGGGCGCCAAAATACCTCAAAGGGGCGCCAAATTCACTTGGGGCGCCGAATCGAGCAAAATGTTAAGAAGAGAAAAAAAAAATCTATATGATTTGAGCCAATTTACATCTTAAACCTACCCTACAGGTGATGTATGACCTTATAATCTCTCTTCTTTGTAGAAATGACATAAACTCGCGACTAGTGTACAGCGATTTGATTCCACCACACCTGGAAATCATCTGGGTAAGACTGAGTTCATCTTCGATTATTCGTCTAGCTAAGAACATTTATGCTTGTGTTGATTATGCTCCACCTCGATCTCTGTATCGTCAAGAAATAACTGAGCACATTATCCAGATGACTGATTTGATCAACTCTACAGAAGAAGCCTTGATTCTAGTCATGGGAGTCTCGCCACGGATGTCATTGAACAGCATGCTCTTCTGACACAAGTGGTTACTGCACCAACCAGAGGTAATTCAATTTTGGACAAAATCTTGACTAACCTCCCTGAATTGTTTGAGGATCCTGTGATACATGCCCCGATCGCATCTTGTGACCACCGAGTTATTGTCATGCGACCACATGACTGTATCAAATCTGTCAATGCTACCAAGTTGAAATTGCGACCCTTTCGTGATTCATCTGTCAGGGCGTTTGGACAATGGATCACCGATTTCAACTGGAATGAGCTTAACGCCTCTGGTGATCCTGACGAAATGGTAGATATTCTCCACAGCACGCTCATGACTCAATACTAGCGTTACTTTCCTGAGAAATCATTTAAACGGAGAGCAAGAGACAAACCGTGGTTTAATGGAAAAATCCGCAGTTTGATTAAACAACGAGAGCTAGCCTATAGCAGTGGAAATCTTGATCGATACCATCAGCTTAGGAACAAAGTTCAACGTGAAATTAGCAGAGCTAAGTCAAGCTATTTCCGTAACAAGGTTGAGAATCTGAAACAATCTGAACCTGGAAAATGGCACAGACAGATACGGTCTCTTACTGGAATGACCAAGAAACCGTCCTTTTCCCTGGGTCCTGTAGATCAACCCACTCGCCAGATAGCAGAGGATCTTAATTCGCATTTTTCTCGCATCTGCAACGTGTTGCCTCCATTGGACTTGTCACGTCCTCCCAGCGTACCTTTCCAGCCCCTTCATTCCTCCGTAATCCAGGAACAGGAATCTACAGGCGCCTTAAACGTCTCAACTCATCGAAGGCACCTCATCCCAATGATGTTCCCACCCGCCTCTTCAAGGAGTTCGCGTTGGAAATCTCAGGCCCATTATGTAAGATATTCAACAAATGCCTGGAAATTGGCTTGGCTATTTCCAGC
The DNA here is from genome assembly GCA_940671915.1 of Paracentrotus lividus. Taxonomy (NCBI): domain Eukaryota; kingdom Metazoa; phylum Echinodermata; class Echinoidea; order Camarodonta; family Echinidae; genus Paracentrotus; species Paracentrotus lividus. The sequence continues at coordinate 31,673,131 of CALNVZ010003432.1, forward strand.
TAAATGGAAGTGTGCATCGGTTTGCGCTGTTCCAAAACCCAACGTGTCACAAGTTTTGACCAGCTTCGCCCCATCTCGATCACTCTGTTCTGTCCAGAATATTTGAGAGCTTTCTGCGCGACTGGTTGATGACTGATCTCAAACTCACATTGATCCTTCTCAATATGGCAACATCAAAGGAAGTTCGATTAACATATCTTGTAGATATGCTGGATCTAATTACAAGAGTCTTGATCGCAGTGGATGTTACGCAATATTTGTACAATTGACTACACGAAGGCCTTTGACCTTGTGAATCACACAAGGTAATTGAAAAGCTGATTGAATTTTGGAGTTGATACTTCTATACTACCTACTGTCTGTAGTTTTTTGTCGGAGCGTCATCAAATGGTGCGAACATCAAGGACAGTTTTCCTAGTCAATTGCGTCTCACCTGCGGAGTGCCCCAGGTACGAACACTGGGGCCTATCTTTTTCTTGTACTCGTCAATGATGCTGCTTTAAGTACAACATATCGATGGAAATATGTAGATGACCTAAGCGTTGTGGAAGTGTCTACCGAAGAACCAGCAAAGCTCGATGCAGGAACATGTCAATTGTAAGTCAATGGTGCATTTCAAATGATGTTACGCCCAAGCCTGAAAAGGTGTAGGTTATGCAAGTGTCCTTCCTGAAGGTCCCCCTCCTCAGCTAAACATCACAATCAGGGAAGTTCGCCTGGAACGTGTCGACTCGCTTACCCTTCTTGTGTGATTATTCGTTCGGACCTCAAGTGGATGATCAGTCCAACGTATGATTTCACGCTCTTCAAGGAGACTGTATATCCTCTGCATGCTAAAAAAATTTGGTGTTGGTGAGCACGATCTTGTAAATATCTACAAGTGTACATACGGCCAACTGTTGGAGTTTGGTGTTCCGTCTGGGGATCTGCAATCACCAAAACACAGAGTGACGAATTGAAAGAATCCAAAAACGAGCCTCCGTATGATCGTGTATCCGTCGTCTCTCTCATACTCACTCACTTCATTTTGACCTCCCTCTTTTATCGAACGTAGAAAGGATCTCATCTTGAGTTTTGGACTTGGTCCCCTGAAGTCTCATGCCATCGAGACATGTTACCCCCTACGCGTCAATCTGTCTCGCGACACAGTTCGACCCTACGAAATGCGCATCTTTTGACTTACGCGCGCTGTAGAACGCAGAGATATAAAAACTCTACGATCCCTTATGTAACGGCCTCCTCAATGCCCTTGTAATTGAACTATATATACTTTGAACTATGTTATATACATGATGTATGTGCCACTGTTAGGCCATTGAACTTCTTTATATGTTCCTGATATCTCTCTCTATCTCTTATTCTCTTGATTTAATTCAATGTATATCATGCATATTGTTAATTCATGGTTCCTTTGGAAAGTCTTGCAAGGTTTGATGTTTTTACATTACATGTTATTTTTTTATATACATTACAGACCGAGCTAATTTATTTTTGGTTCATCTTGACCGTCTCTATTACATGCATTTTATTTTGCATATCACTCAATTTTGCAAATTTTACCAGTCTTTCTCACTTCACAATAGTCATAATGAAATATATACCCAAATATATATATATTTTTTTATTCGTTTCCTATATTATGTCGATGCAAACCGTAATTTTTCGGTCAATATATTCTGACCGTTCTATTTTTTCTCCAATAGCTCAATTTGATATTTTTCCTTTACCTTTATTTTGAATATTTCGATGTCCAAGTTATATAAGCCTTAAGTGCAATATTTTATAGTTCTACTTATGTTCCTCATTATCTTGATAACTGTTAAATGGTTACATATTGTTAATTCATAAATACTTATTTATTTTATGTATTTTTCTTATATTTTGTAAACTTTGTATGTGTCAGTCTCCGGACTGTTTTTACAATGTTCTTTTGTGCAATAAACCAAATTGAATTGATTGAATTGAATTGAATTAATTATTATTATTTATTATTTTTTTTTAATTTGCCCCCCCCCCCTCCCTGCTAGGAAATTTAGGACCTGCCATTTATATAACCCCTATCCATGTGCAAACAAGAACGGGTGTTCGGGAGCTCCAAAACGTGAAAAGACGTAATTATCCACAACGCTGAAGTGTTTGTCCGTAGCCTCTTAAGTGTATTGTTTTCGGCTACTTAAACGTTTGATACGTTTAATTACTGATAATTGCGCATACTTACGGTGGACGCAAATAAACGCAAATGGACGGAACTTAAGAATTTTCCCGCATGGTCTGCGTCCTAGATACGGATAGTTACGTTCATTTACGGAAAGTTACGTTTAGTTACGGTTACTTACGTAAGTCGGCACAGGCCCGTAACCAGGGGGGGGGGGTTCGGGGGGTTCGAACGAACCCCCCCCCCCCCCCCCCCGCAGGCGAGCAGGGTCCGCTTGCCCCCCCCCCCAAAAAAAATAAAATTAAAACTCCCACTTTTTGGCAGAAATGCAGCAGATACTTGAATAGAAATACAAGAAAGGAAGATTAAAACACTTTGCTTTCAGTCCCCCTACATGTAAAATCTTTCGCTCGCGCTTCGCGCTCGCAACATTTTATTTTGGGGATGATAATCATGTTTTTCAGATCAATTACGCAGGAATTACACTTAAACCATTTCGCAGGAATGTTTTCGGTTGCATTTGTGTTCTATTTTTGTATTTTTAAATGATGTTGTCTTCAATGTTAGGAAATGATATAACAGAAATAAGGCCTAGTGGCAGAGGCGGTGGAACCGGGGGGGGGGGGGCAGGGGCACAGTGACCCCAACTATAAAAGTGCCCTTATTCATGACCAAAAAGTGTCCCTTTTCTAAGCTAAAAAATGTCTTTATACTAAAAAGAAGCCTTTCAGAGTTTTGAAAAGTCCCGTGGACAATTTATGTTTAAAAAAAGGGGCACTTTTAATATAGGTTTTCCCGTTCAATTTCATCATTTTCTCACTCTATTTTATTTCTGTGCATTCAAATTCACGCAGCTGCCGCTTTCGTGCCGGTTGGATCATACAAATTTTCAATTCTAGCAAGGCATTTCATTTACGTGCACGCAAATTTTCGTTTGGTGCACTCCATTTCATTTATCGGCACTAACATTTTTGTTCGGTGCAAACGAATTCACTATATTTTCATTCAATTGTCAATTTTATGCACTAATTTCCCGATTTGTTCATTCAATTTAAAACGAAATGGCGACGGGCGTGCTTTGGGGCAAACAATTTCATTAATAGGAATTCTATTTCCTACTTTGTGCACTTAATTTAATTAAACTCTTTAATTTTCAGGAATATGACTATATATGCACCTCAATTTGAGATTGTGGAGGAATATAATCTCCCATTTTGTGATCTTATATCATGTACAAAATTCTCAATGTTTACTCGAGTTTCTACTTTTGAAATTTTTGTATTGGATTTTTATATTTTAAAATTTGAAATTGAACACACAAACTAGCACTCAAAACCAAATATGACTCATCATGCAGCGTACGAATTATAAAATATGAATTCTTCAGACAAGACAGTGTTTGTAATTCTCTAGATGTGAATTAATTTTGTATCATACGCAATACAGATGAATACTAAAGTTCATTACAAGAACAATAAATACTTTGTTCTTGAAAATCCCTCTGATCATTATGGTTGATAATTTCTAGCCATCAATCTCCTGAAGAGCAAGGCATCTCAGCATGAAGACTTGTAAAAAATAAAAAATAAAATAAACATAAAATGCTATTTTACACGACTGTAAGAACCTCGAATTGATAAGTATCTCACCTCGCGGAGACGTCTCTGCGACTCGACGTCCCCTATGATTTTTTTCCGTCGCGACGAAAAATTTCATAGTTTTAAGCATGTTCGATTTTCTGCGACTCATGAAACGGCGGGGAGACTCGGCCATACATCTCTGAGACGTCTCCGAAACGTCTCCGCAACTGTCTCAAAACCGTCTCAAAACTGTCCCAACCTAGTCTTAACCCGTCTCATGATAAGTGAGACACCATCATAAGCTTTTATTGAAGTATCACTATAATTTAAAATTGTATGCACTTATTTACAATTCGATTGCATATTCGTGAATTTGTTTGAAAGAAGGAAGGCAAATTATGCCGAAGCCAGTTGTAAATTAAAATGAGTGCACATACATGAAATTGTATGCTCCTAATATGAATTCGCACTAATGTTATGTAAAATCGTATGCAAATACAGGGAATTTGAGTGAATAAAGATGAATTTGATTGACGATGCGTTAGCGCGATCGCAACTTGCGTTAAATCGTTTGATCCAAATGGGAAATTGAGTGAACGAAAGATGAAATTGAGCGGGAAAACCTATACTAAAAAGGGCCCCTTGTTACTCCATATGTCTTTGAAAACCCTTAATTTTCGGCTCGCGCTTCGCGCTCGCGGATACTAAATAGGGTCTATAATGCACAATAAAACTACAATTTTGAGCTCAAAGTTTTCTACTCGCGCTTCGCGCTTGAGGGATATTAGGGTCTAACAGAGGCGGTGGAACCGGGGGGCAGGGGGCATAGTGCCCCCATTTTTTATGCACTCTAAAAGTGCCCCCTTTTTAAGCTAAAAATGCCCTTTTTATACTAAAAAGAAGCCTCACATACTCTTTAAAAGTCCCATGGAAAATAACATTTCTTTAAAAGTATCACTTACAATACTAAAAAGTGCTCCTTTCTTTACTTCATAATAATGTCTTTTAAAACCCCAAATTTTCCTGCTCGGTCACTATGCGACCTCGAACTGTAAAATTAACAAACAATAAGTATTTAAAAAAGAGTTCAACCCAGTGCTCTCTGCTGGAGACAAACCTTGTCAAAAGAATTGTTTTAATTGTGTTTGGGCTATGATTGGGGGAGGCCTAGGTGCTTGCAGCCCACAAAATATTCATAGCAAAGATTATTAATGAGCCAAGATTATTATGTATCTTCAGTATGGATCCTAGAAAGAGTCTATAAGGCACGATTTTTAGATCAAAACTTTCAGCTCGCTGATACTAAATAGGCTCTATATTGCACAATTAACTCCAATTTTGCTCTCAAAATTTTGAGCTCGCGCTTCGCGCTCGCATTCCTATATATTCATTACTCAATGAACAATAGAAAAGAAAAGCCATAAAGATTCTTAACATTTTCAGCTCGCGCTTCGCGCTCGCGGATACTATAAGTAGGGACTAAAATGCACAATTAACCCCAGTTTTTAGCTCCTAAATAGAGTCTATAATCACGATAATGCATATTGTACTCAAAGTTTAACTAAAAAATTTTTGCTCGCGCTTCGCGCTCGAAAAAAATCCTCGAAAAAGGTCTACTTTTTCAGATGTCGAACCCCCCCCCCCGTAAAAATCCTAGTTACGGGCCTGCGGCTTCCGTAAAGATGCCCTGCGAAATTTTGAAAATTTCAAAATTTCGCAGGCGTGGGGCCGTCATTGTGCGTACCGATACGGTTCAGTTTCGGACAGATACGTATACTTACGTTCCTTGCGGATGACCGCCTCCATGCTGCGTTCATGCTGCGTCCACTCAGCCAAATCTATACGCAGTGGACGTAACTAAACGTAAGTGTCTGTGTGACTGTAGCATAATTTTCTGCGGACTTGTACGAAGTGAATTATAAACGACTTCTCTTTTATATTGCGTGTGGTGCCACAGTTATGAAATTTATCGTATAGCAATGCCCTTTGCAATGATTTGAGTAGATGGATTTCTTTTAATATTCAATACTGCAATGCTCACTGACAATGCTTTTACACACTTAGAAAAAATAAATAATTGACAACCCCTAATTCTCATCTTCTCGTTTTATTTTTCTGTATACTCCCTCCTCTTCTCATAACATTTATTTCTATCTTCGCTCTTTCTGCACTTTCCATCTCTTCCTCTCTCTCTCTATCTCCGAATGTCTATTTGGACGACGTGCCCCTCGAGAAATATTGAACTGATGACAATCATTAAAATCATATTTACTCCAGGCAACGCATCGCCCCAGATTTCTCTCCCTGAATATTTCCCTCTCTTTCTTTCTTTCTCTCTATCTCTCTCTCCCTCACTCCCTCCATCTCTATCTACCGTTTTAGAATCTATTATAAACCTGTTATTGTGTTTAAGTGGAATCAGAGTCCATATTACCATCTCATAAAAGCGTGAAGAGCCTCTTGTTGGATGCCGTACGATACAGGTGCGTGGCAGATGTAGGGCACGTCACGGAGTAGAACATTCGTGGAACGCATGTTCCGTGGATCCTCTTTCCTATATCAGATCTCAATTGGATCTCCTACTCTCTTCAAAGAGATCAAAATCGATTATAATCCATTTTATGTGTGAGCGATCCATTTCGGCTCAGAAGACTTAATCGCCTCGTGATTTTATGTCTGAAAGAGTGCAATGTACCATGTAACTAAGACTCGGTTGTCTAGCTGTCTGAGTGGCGCAGATGATGAAGATAGAATTTGCTTTGCAGCAGTCACATGGTTCATGACGTATGGGTAACGCACAGTAAAACATGTCTTGCGATAGGGTTAACTATCGTTACTCGTTCGTCGAGCGCACTGGACAAACAGTGTGCATTCGTTAGGTACTATACCTCTCTATGTTCGCGCTGTGTACAATTTTCAGTTCATTTCAATGTGCTGGCCTTGCGTTGTGTACATGCTACTTTCGCATAAAAAAGACTTGCAAAAAAATGTGATCCCAATTAAAAACTTGTGCATGTTTATTAATAATGTAACAGATTGTGACATCGACTTGGATTTACAATTTCGCCATAATGTCACTATATATAGCATCGAAGATTATTATAAGGCAAAAAATGTCCTTGTCACTTCCAGATCGTAGCTCACGGGCATCGTTTGAGCAGTGAACTATTCCTATCGTGTCATTAACTTTCAATTTAAGCCTAGGATATGTTTATTGTATCTCCCTTGTTTTTAGGTCGTAGGCTTGACTTGTGACGACGAAGAGGCATTTAATGACTAGTGATATGTCCGTAACCACTTAGTTGATAACTGAAAGCGTAATGGTGTTTGTGAGGTCCATGTAGATTTAAGCTACATGAAGCTAATAAGCAATAATAAATGAACATGATGAATGCATTATAAATAACGTTAATAAATTTTAAATTGTCTTGTTGTCCAAAGGGGTAGAAATGACAAATTGATGTTTTAGAAACTGTATGAATACCCCCCTCCAAAAAAAAAACAAACAAACAAAAACAACAACAACAACATCACGCCGACCCAAACTTACTCGGAGGAAAACGAGACAAAGCGAAGAATATGGGACAAAATGTATGTGTTTAAGTGGGTGGGTGTGTATGAGTGCGTGCCGTGTTCGTGTGAGTGTGGGTGCGAGGATATTAGAAAAAGAGAGGTATAGCCTACACGTACGTACCGTATTACATACGTACACCCACACACATTCACACACGCACACGCACCCACCCAAACACAAACACACACACCCTCAATATACAAATACGCACACACGCACACGCACAAACCCCACACATAAAGGGAGCGAGTTAGCGGAAAGTCAAGGCCTGGCAGTGCTAAGCGCAATTTGTTTGAAAAAGAAACGTAATTATTGCAAATAAATTGAAAAATAAATCATACATGCTTGGAATATTTCATTTATGCTTGAAGCAAAGTGAATTTTGCCTCCATTTAGCTGACCAATTTCTATAAGTAATATATAGGTCATGACCGTGGCAATTATTCGTTACACTTCGTTACAGTCCCCCGAGTATCATCTGGATTGGTCAATGATATTTGATCTCCACGGGGGATATATGTCATACATTTTTCATTTGCAGAATGAAAGTAAAGCACCATTCGCTGTGATGCAATATTTTATTCATTCTTGTTCCTTTATAGAAATTTTTTTTTTTTTTCCATAAATCACGTCATGACCTGGGTATATTGAATTTTGGATGATTTATTTCCTAGCTTGGTGAAATTGCGGACAAAATCACCAATAAATGGAGCTCGTCTTACTTACGGAATAACGTGTCAAAATAGTTTCATTTTTTTTAAACGTTGTTTGGTTTATTTATTGTACTTGTATAGACCTTACATAATTTGTTTTTATGTTGAATTATATATTTCAATTATTTGTATGAGCCTTTAGCATCTTTAGTAATAGATATGGAGCACGTTATAAACATTGGGACCATTCTTGGTCACGTGTGTGACCGAAATTATGCAAAATCTTGACTTTAATTGGCTATAACTCTAACAATTTTAAAAGTATACTGATTTAATGTTTATATCATGCTAATATATTTTGGTGGCTATCATTTGTTAACATTTTTTGATATTTACAATATGCATGTTCAAGGTCAGAGGTCAAAAGAAGTGGGTCACGTGTGTGACTTCACAGAACGGCATGATTTTGAAAGTTCAATTTCATTTCGAAATTCCTGTGAGTTTGGAGTGATGAAATGTTTCTTATTGCTGTGAGATATGCATTATGGACCTGTTAACCAAAAAATACCATTGGAAAGGAGTCATCTCTGAAATATCTTTTTTTATCTATTATTTTATATCGTGATGTCGGGTCACGTGTGTGACATTTTAGTGGGTCACGTGTGTGACCTATGGCAAATTGTACAGAAAAATGAATATATTATGTATTATGCAATAAATGTAAATTTTGAGCAATTTACTATATCCGCTGTGGTAAATTTTTTATGAACTCAACCCTAGTCAGTCAATGGGGTGTTTTGGTAGCTGTCAAGACTGGGGAGGGGCGGGTAGGGAGGGGGCCATGATGCCCCTATAAGATCATGGCTGTTGATCGCGCGAGCGCGCCGAAAATTTGCACGATGGTAGTGTGTGATGTAACTACAAGAAAGCACTGTTAATTTTCCCATAATAATAATAATTTAATTTCATATGAATTAATTATGGTAATTTACGCATTGCATGAAGTCATAATTTTGTTCTAATTGACAAACTACAGCTTCTGGAATGCTATTTTGTGTTTGCATAATCTTTATAGGATCCTAACAATTGTACTTCGAAAAAAAATTGATATCGAACAAATTCCTTGTTGTATTTCATTGTTTTATGAATTCTTAAGTATTTCCTTGTTTTTCGACCTTTTGTTTTGTTTGTTTGTTTGTTCTTTTTGTTTTGTTTTGTTTTGTTTTTTTTGTTGTTTTTTCGCAAAATTATTGCAGAACCATTTTGGAGCATAATAATGCTAAAATAAATTAATTTCAGCCATGAAGTGAAAATAATCAGAATTTATGACCGCCCCCACCCAGCGGGTCACGTGTGTGACCAATTTGTTTGCTAATTAATAATCAAATTAAAACTCATGGATTATATTTAGTGAGATGCAAGGTACATTAAATCTAGCTTTGAAGAAATAAATTATAATAAATACCAGAGCCATAGTTAAGACGGGGCATAAACTTTTTGTGTATTCTAGTTACTTTGTGTGTGATATTTTGAGGGCAAATTAATTTCCAGGGTTGGTTATCTTAATATAATCATTTTAACAACACACTATTTTTTGGGGTTAAATTAAAAGGAATAAGAGGTAAAATAATGATATTATGACAGTAATCCAAGTAAGGAAGTCAGCAATATCCATTCCAGTCAGGGTTAATAAAATGATATTTTATTTACCGTTTTTTCCATTTAATTTATCATTTTATGTTAATTTATGGCAAATGAGCATGAACAATTGTCAAAAATCACGAAAAAACATCAGTTCATGAAACTTCAGACATTGCTCTATTTGAATATGCAGCTTACAATCAAAAAGCAAACATTTATTTGTCCCCAAAAGGTTCACTTTCAAAGAATGGCCCAATAGCCTGGTCCCTTTTTTTAAGGCATGACCATAGTTGGTCACACTACCGTGACGCCGTGGTCACGTGTGTGACCAATTTCAAAGTTAATTAATAACTAAATTAAAAGCTATCATGGCTTCATATTTGGTGAGATGCAAGGCACATTATATCTAGCTTTGGAGAAAAAAATTGTAATAATAATAGAACCATGGTTTTCGGCGGGGCGTTAACTTTTCGTGTTTTTGGGTCACGTGTGTGACATTTGAATGGCAATTAATTTCTTTAGTTAATTATCTTAAAACAATCAATTCAACACCATTATTTTTCATTTGAATTTAAAGGAATGAAGTTAAAAAAGGGTACAATGACAATATCCAAGTAAGGAGACCAGCATAATACAATCTAGTCAGGATCAAACAAATGATATTTTACGTACCATTTTTCTATTCGAATTTTTTGGCGTGTTAATTTATGCAAATGAGCATGAAAAATTTGTAAAATTTAAGATAAAAAATCCATTTCATGAAACTTCAGACAATGCTCTATATGAATGTGCAGCTTAAAAACAAAAAGGACAAACTTTATTTTTTCCAAAAAAGGTTCACTTTTCAAAGAAATCGCCATTGTCATTACTGTCAGTCGTCTAGCGTTTAATGGAGAAAGCTATCATAAATCGTGAAGTGTGGATCATGAACTCATTTTTACGGTTCCATTTACTTTAACTAATGACGATTAAACCTTGCCATAATATCTTAAATTGTATCGATATGGGGAGAATCTATTTTTGAATAAGGCGAATGATGTATGGTTACTCCCAAACATGTTTCGTTCTTTCATTTTTTGGGGGGTAATGTTTTCGAAGTTATTTTATCTTGAAAAAAAAGGTGTTCTAAATTTCAACTAACCTTTCTCAGTTTCAAGATTGATATGCACCACTCGTTAGAGATAAACCACTGGCTTAGCATGGGATAGCTTTCAGGGGCAAGGCGAAAACAACCTTTGACAAACATCACAAGATCTCTAAACCGTCTGTCAACATTAATTCATTGTAATGAATTAAAACCTACCGCCCTCCATGCCCCTACTTGTCGGCTCGAAATCATCACCGCCTCCACAGCTGTATAATAAACAACGTGCCAAAGGGGGTTCCGTTTCGGCAGGTATTAATGAGACAATTATTCCACAGTCCGTTACTACACTCTATTGTACTCTTTTTGAATAGTCTTTGACATTTCTGGGAGCTAACATAGATGGTTCTGTTTCTGCTGTTAGTAACAAGGCAATTATTCTGTGGCTTATTAACCCAGAAAGAGGACACCTTTGTTGCAATCTTTTCAAATATATATTTGTTATTGGATGATATAGGATATTTCTGGCAGTAAAGAGGGGACATTGGGAATAACAATATGCATCACCAGTGGGGTGTAACACAAAGACTTACGATTGATTAAAAGTTACGATTGATTTTTTCTTGGTAACCTCATTTGAAAACCAGGTACAGTCATGGATTAGGATTTGGATGTGATTAAAGAGAAGGGTTAGGGCTAGGGTTAGGATAAAGATCATCAACTTTGGAGCATCCTGTCCATGATGAGGCTACCGAGAAAAAATCAATCGTAACTTTTAATCAATCGTAAGTCTTTGTGTTACACCCCCAAGAGAGAAAGAGATGTTAAGTTGTTATTCCATGCCTGAGAGAGAGTAGAGTAGCTACGTCAACACTGTGATAAACGCCACATGCTACATCTACTGTAGATTGCAGTGACAAGCGAAGGAAAATCAAGAGGGAAAAAAGAAAGAAAGAAATATAAATAATCGAGGGATGATTTTTTAAATATGAAAGCTAAATAATATATAATAATAATAATAAAACGCATTTGTATAGCGCCATCTGTCTAGTTAAACTATTCCGAGGCGCTTTGTAAAACAAGATGAAAGTGTTGAACAACATACATGATGTAGTTACAAACACATTCTCTAATAAAAACAGATAAGAGGGACTGCCTGTGAGGCGCACACACTCCAAATCTGCCATGTCAAAGTCAAAGAGGAAGGGATTGTCCAATGCCAAAAACACCAAGACAGTAAACAACAATATATATTTTGATAATTATATAAAGAACTACAATTTACAATATAATACAACATTAATATTCAAATTAGTATGCCTTCACAAAAAGAAATGTTTTGAGATTAGATTAGATTAGATTAGATCATCATTAGCGACTCTCTTTTATTTATTTTAAAAACATCTTGATTTTTAAAACTGATTTTTAAACACTGTCAGATTGTGTTATCATAGAAAATGTTATTTCAAAGTTAGAAGAAAAAAAAAAACAAAACAAAAAAAACAGGTAGTGTATATCACGTATATTGTGATAAATATGGTATAGCTTTACTCTGATAATTTTGATGCAACAAAACACAACCAAATATTTACACGAAAATAAATTTAAGGGAGACTGATACTCACATCGTGTAATGGAAACGTTCCCCAACTCCCTTGTGAAGAGGATTGGTATTTTGGTAATAAAAAGAGGAACCATAATCATCGTTAAATGACAAAACGAATGTTTTATGGCCACGTCCGCTGTAATTGAAATTCCGATCCGAACTATAATGTCAGTTTCTAAAGTGTAAACATTCGAGGTAATTATTGGTAATGTAGTGGATGCATGTTAGAGACATTGGAGCATTCTTTCAGCATGTTTTGGCGGGAAATTCCGACGTCATCCGGTATCCCACAAAATGTGCTTATTGGAATCAATTTATCCATCGTTGGTCGATTATTAGCCGGTATATGTGTTCGTTTACACTACGACCCGAACGTGATGTTATCGCAAACGATGCACAGACATTGTTTATGAACAACATCAAGTTTAAATGGGCACAGGTAAAAGAGGTGACCGGTGACATCAATATGGAAAACATTTATTCCATTCTATTTTTTATTTTTTTTTTGCCTGTAGTACGCTGCCCTTTGATAATGCGGTTTCTCAATACCAGTGGTGTCTAGCGTTAATTCAAAATGTGATTTAAAGAAAAACCTTACATCGGCAGAAAACAATGAAAAAGTGCTAATTTGGGCGAAAATGTATCATAGATAACAACTTTTAAAAACTCCAGTAATCTCTGCATATTTGATTGACTCTTTGGTCTGAACAACGTCTGTGTTGAACATGAGAACGTCCGTTGTTAATGAATTGTAAGCCTGCTAATAGATACAGAATTTATCGTGAGCCTCCTAGAATAAAAAAGCCAGAAACAAAAATCTAATGAAAAACTCGACAAAATATTTATATAAAATCATAACAACCAATCCTCTAAAAAGAAAATGATCTCAAAAGGTTCATTTGGCTCCATTATAAAGCGCTCTGACCGGTTGCGTAACTTAAAAAATAACAAAAAACGTTTAATATCATTTCATTAGTACATTCCTATCACTGGTTTAACTTCATGACTGTGTAAGTAGGGAATTCTAAGTTATTGACGCTCCGCGTAAATCTTGTTTATCAGTTGCTATTTATTGATACCTTTATTTACATATTCGACGGGCTATAATGGTTTTGGGGGATTTCTTAGTAGTTTTAATAAACATTGTTTTGAAATCCCTTGTATCATGTGTATCCACTCAGATAAATCGAATGTATTTTCAAATCACGTTGAGATTGCATTTAGCCCATCATGTGTGATGTAATATTGCATTTTAGTTTAAAGACAGACAGGAGGGAATATAACTATTTTCTAGGAATGGCGCCGAAAAATATACCCTGATTGAGTGTAATACGCGTCTATACGCCCTCTGATTGGTCGATTGCACCAAGTCACGTGCAGGATCTCCTTCGTATTGGTTGTTTGGTTATAGCTAAAAAGTTGCATGATTACATTCATATTATCACATGTGAATTTAACGGCAAGTGTAAACTTCTTTTAGAAATTTCCATCTGTTCGATATTGGCTTTATTGAACGGAAACTATTAAAACAACTACTTGCATGACACGAAGTGTATGAGTAATGATTTGAATTCTGAAAGTGCAATCCTAGTCATGCTAGTAGCAGCAATTCTTTTGTAATAATTTTATACGGCTCATTGTCGCCATTATTTCCATCCTTTCTGAAATTACATCTAAACGAAACTACAAACCGTGACAAAACATCTTTTAAACATGTCGATGAGAACTCCCATGCATGACCAAGAACTACTATTAAATTACAGTTTTTATTCATCTTGATTGAACATAACTTTGTGTCCTTTAAGTCTTTCTTTCTATCATATTAAGTCATATATCCGTCCTGGCGCCAATATGTATGTACATTGTGGCCAGGCGACCATTCAAATTCATATCCATTCATATCTAGAATACAATGAATGAATCAATGAGTTACCTAATACCTAAATTATCTATTCGATGATCATTCAAACTATCCAGTATAATGGAAGTTAAAGATAGGTGGTCAGGAGATGAATTATCAGAAAGGGATAAGGGAGAGACATACATACTCAAAAACAAGACATTTGAAAAAGACGAGGGAATAAAAATGGTGATGATGAGAGGGAGATAAAGAGAGAGAGGAGAGACAGAAAAAGAAAGATAGTGAGTGAGAGAGAGAGAGAGAGAGAGAATTGTTGTTGTTTTTATATTTTACGGCGCGTTTCATTCATTATATGAATATTTACGCCTTATCATTTGCATTTTGTTTATTAAATTCTTTTATTTTTTATTATAGAGAAAGTGTGTGTGAGAGGGAGAGGGGAGGGAGGGGGAAAGGAAAGAGAGAAGATAGGGGCAAGTGGAAATATATACAAACGGAGTAAAGCGTGATGGGGATAATAAGGGAGTTTACAGTTACCGATAGGAGCTCTGTGACGTCATTGGGTCAGGGGTCACATGTACATGGTCTCCTCGAAAGCAGGAATTCTTACGTGTGAAGTCTATGATACCCTTTGATTTACATATGGTTTTCATACTTTTTGAGCTCATATTGTGAAAATATGGATGAGAGATCGCACTTGTCTATTGATGAGATAGACAATGTATACTTATTCCTATCTTTATTCTGATACCATGTTTATTTGAGTATCTTTTCTCAACTGAAAGCGAAATTGGTAAGTTACCAACTCGCGTATGGCAAACAGTCATTGAGTTCGCCGAAACCAACGGGGCTTGAAATCTCGATATTCGGACCGGTGTGCAGTTTCTGCTGGGCAATGTCAAATCAATTTCACTTTCAGTTGAGAACAGAGACTCGAATAAACGTGGTATCAAATTCAAGATAGGAATTCAATCTCTTACCTGGTAGGTGTTTTATCAGCGTACTGTTTTTTAAAAATCTTCAATATATCATGGAATTGGTCTATGCCGGTTTGCCGTACGCGAGTTATATATACATCGCGCGCACAGAGCGGGGATCAAATTCATGCCGCCGCAGCGGTCGGCTGCCAAGTCGCGCTTTGCCGCTCATCACTCGGGCGACTCGGCAACAAGTAAACAGTCGGTGTTTTTGCAACTTTCTCGGAGGAAAACGTAAATTAAAGTCATGAAAATGTCTCATCATATTATTCAACATGGCAAACAAGAAGGAACAAACCGACAAAAAGAAATATACAGCTAGATTTTTGTCTGATAAAAATTTGTAGATATGCCGTTCGTTGGTTGACTCATGGGCTGACTATACTGTCGCCGCATTTTATGTACACTTGGCCTTACCCCGAAAGTGGATATCGGAGACTCGCGCATGCGCAGATAGTATCTGTAAACTCCCTTATTATCATCAAAGAAAGTGAAATAAAGATGGGCACGCGCAAGGATAAAGAAAAAGATTAGGCTTGAGTTGAGGAATGGAAAAGAGAGATTATCCTGGAACTTCCCTATAATTGCTTTTATACATTATTAATCAAAGAATTTATAAAAGACATTTCAGGTAAAAATAAAAACGCGGCCTTAAAAGTTATCCCTCATGAACTAGAAGTACCTGGGCATGTACACTAATTTGAATTTACGTTTATTAGTTTCTAGTGGTTTGCGTTCCCCGCGGCTCAAATTCCAGCCTCAAAATTGAAGAAGGTAAAATCACGCCATCTAAAGAACTCCCAAACCGTCTTGGAAAACTCGACCAATTAAACCAATTTGATAAAAGAAAAGGAGAATGCCTCGAGCAGCTTTTAGTATTCCATGTAAACGCGATTAGGTTTCGTGCCACCAGTGTCTAAAGTAGGTTGATGAGGACGTATGTTGTATAAGAATATTCTAAATATCAATTTTAATGTTCGATTCTGTCTGATCGGGAAATCACGTTACTGAGCTTTTGAAAGCCCTTGACAGCTGATCATACGCGTGTTGATTTACAACATCAGAGGCATTGTATACGATAATACCTACGTCACATCACAAAACCGATGCACAACTTGCCCATTTGGGATGGTGCATTTTTGAATCACTCTTATGGTGTCATTTTTTGTTGTTGGTATGACTGAGGCCAAGGTTGATACTGACACAGACGAACACCTGTCTTATATAGAGCAATATATGATATAAAATTCGAGAAAAGGGTTTAAATCTGCATTTTAAAATATAGTCAATCGTTACCAAGCGAAGGATGTATGTTTGTCATGAATTTGACATTTAATACATGGCAAATAATTAAACTAATGTCACAGCTGTTTGTATAATTAACAGGGATTATTCAATGTCGTCAACACGATAGCTATTTTCGCCAGACCATATCCGCTGAAAGTAAAATATGAAATACAAATTCAGGGTTGGCGCCACGAGATTGTAGATACAAACAAATGTCTTTGGTTATGTACAATTGTATTGATCAGTTGCCCTTCAGAAGTTTTATTTGATAACAGTAGTCTCATCACTTCAAACAATACTACCCATATTTCAGATAGCATGTTTAATATCGACGATTCATCATAATTTAGAGTATACATTTCTGCAATAAGAACATAATTTTAATTTTGTGTACAAGCAGTGCCGTGTGGATTTATCATTTTATCCCAAAAGAAAACAAGATTATCTTTGTAAGTGAGCATAAACAACATTGATGCACGTAAGACGGTAGTTGGAGATACAGGTCAGATGAAATTATAGTTACACCGCAGATCTACTTTATGATTCCAGGTATTATTAGCACATGAGTTCTTCATACTTGAGAATCGATGTTGGGTGAACATTCAGTTACTGACTTACTGATTCATGAAAGAAAATACTTCTAAGTCAAATTAGACTTTATTACATAATTCGTTCAGCGTATTGAATTCGGTTCTTCAAAACATATACATGTACGCCCTACGGAATTCAAAATGGTCTATGATGAGTCTACAGAAGCTCCACGGTATCCCCCTTTTTTATTTTTTATACAAAATTAAGCAAAATACACTCTCATTATATAGGCCTACTCGAAATTGCAAACATAAGCCCTTGATCAAATTCGGAAATGGACCTGTTTTTATTTTGTACTGAGAAGCTGAATTTGTAGACCTAACAAATTTCAAACAATTTTTCCATTATTTTTTTTTCCACTTCTCTCTTTTTTGCTCTGATTGCACCTCAAGCTTTTCACGGAAAAAAAAAATCACTGCCCCAATTTTCTTATCAAAAATTTATTGAAGTTCTCACGCTGTGCCATTTTGTCTCATTTTTATGTACAAAAGGCACACTTGTTCAAGTTATTATGAATATGATCATGATTTAATAACACCATCGTGATTAATATTTGTCCTTCGCGGCGCATAATATGTTTTTCTCTGCCTTATTACAGCCGACGTTACTATGGTAACGGCAAACAATGTGTTGTTGGAATGATGATTAACACAATCTCAAGCAATATGAGGCCCTGTCTGAGCCAGACGAACACAAAAACGATGAATCTTTAAAGCCCGTTGGGCTCTCTAGGTCATCAACTTGAATAACATGCTTTCCAGGCAATTGACTTCAATTTTATGGCGTCTAGTTCTCCCGCGTATTTGTATTTCATGAGGCAGTAGGCATGGTAGGAGTGTAGGATAAATAGCCGCGGCACATTGGCATGGAAATGACTTCACGCATTGGAAAAGTAAATGCAATTTATAAAGAAAATACAGCATCCTAACCCAACATATAATGACGATTACAGATCTGAGTTCAACAAAGATGGCAAAATGTGGGACGCTGTTTTAAGGGTGTTATTAAACAATATTGGTCTTCTCATGAAAGTTTACACAATGATAATTCTTTTTTTTTTTAAAGGATTATCACTTATGAATAAATTGGATAGTTTTAAGCATATGTTATTATTGTTATAGAGAATTTCGTACTAACGTACTATAGGCGTATTAGGCAATTTTAATTCTGTTAAAAAAAAATTAAAAAAACCGGCGATCTCATAATGATGATAATGATGATGCTATAAAACGTTGGAACAATCCTCGCAAATGCATACATGTGCTATAAGTTAACGTACTATGAAGTATCCCTTTAATGATTCAAAGTGTAACATCCTTTGGCACATCAGTAAACGGCTACCTTTCACACATTTATTTCTATAATGCATTTGTACCACACGAAATGCAGTTCAAATGAGTTGAGAATGCCCATCATAATACCGTATCGTTTAACATAAAATGAAAGTAGAATCTGGAAAGGTAATCTGCCAAAGGAAACATGACGACAGAAACAAAAGCCATTTCAAAACTGTTTTAGAATGCATTTATATCACATTCAATATCAAATGTTGACCATGCTGCTCTATAGGCACAGCAATATTGGGCAAATTGGAGGTACTTTGAGCATATTTCTACCCTATAAATGTAATATTTGTAACAATCAAAAACGCTTCCTGTTACAATTACATCGTCCAATTTTGAAGAAGAAGGTCATTCGATCTATATTCAAATGTACGAGTGAAGGTCCATTTAGCTCTCATAAATTCTTATACGGATGTAAGTATGACCTACATCTTTCCTCCATTTCTTAAAACGCTCACAATCTGGAGTTAATGAAATATATCTCATATACATCACTGACGACAAATTTGCTTTTATCTCTTCAATCAAATAAAAACAAAATCGATGAAATTGTTGAGCGCGCATCGCGTGCGTTGGTCCGTTAAGCAGCTGTCTCAACAAGAGCATCTGTTTGACCAATACGAGAAGTTTCCATTTTTAGGCCTATCTATCACCGTCTTCATCAAATGACCTCCGATCTGTCTTCTACTGTGAGGTCTTTATCTTCGAGGAATATGTCTTGCCATGCGGGATATCTAGGCCTACAAATGCTTGCGAAGAGTCTGTTTGACCAATATGAAGATATTTCGTTTTTAGGCCTATCTTTCATCAGCTTCATCAAATGACCCCCGCTCGGTCTTCTCCGCTAAACCGAGAGGTCTTCGAGGATATATATCTTGCCATTCAGGCTTTCTAGATCTCCAAATGCTTGCAAATCATAATAGTTTGTTTGAACAATACGAGGAGATTCCATTTCAGGCCTATCTTTCACCACTTTCATCAAATGTCCTCCCATCGGTCTTGTCATGCTTGTCCGAGGAGGACTATATTTTAAAGGGATGTTTTCTTTCTGAGCATGTAGGCTTTCTAGGTCTTCAAAACCTTGAAAAATAACATGATATACATATCAGTAAAAGATAGTATTGTTTGTTATCTTTACCTTTAGCTGCCATGTGTCCCTTTAAGCCATATTGACTGCCATCAAATCTCCTGCTGTCTAGTTTGAAGAAACTGATGAGGATGAAAAACAAATTTGAAGTATTGTTGATCAAAACAATGACACAGTCAAGTGTCTTCGTTTTTACATCTATAGAACAACATGACAGGTCTAGTTTCCTCTAGTTATTCTATAGCCTACATTGACAAAATGTTGACTTGATATTCGTTGTTTACTTGTTACAGTAACAAAAGTAAAAAAAAGTTTGCAAAACATGCTCTAAATATGTCATTCTGGTCAATTTATTAAGGAAAATGTGTGAAATAAAGAGAGAGAGAGAGAGAGAGAGAATTTTAAAGATAATTATAAAAAAATGTCAGGGTTATCAGGCACTACATCATGGTAAATTCACATTTGTTATTGCAAACATAAAATTGCTTTCCTTTCCAAATACATTTGACCTATCACAAAAAAAATAAGAACTAGTTTCCATGAGTAAAACCCGTTTGCTACTCTTGGAGGCGAGTGCTTTTATTCGTATATCACGTATTTTTACTTCAGAATCTGTGTTTCTGTTAAAAGTAAGCACCCGCTCTTTCAGAACATGTAAAGTTACTAAGGGATACTCAAGAAAAAAAAAAATTATTTCGTATATATACTCAATAAATTTTTTTCTTGAGTATCCCTTAGTAACTTTACATGTTCAATTATTTAAAACAATTGTGCAAGTGAGTTTCTCTTCAACTTGGTACGGCTTGGTGGATGATCGGGTGAAAACACTAACAATCGAGTAAAGTGAGAATTGCTGAGAAATTCTATATAGCCTGTAATTCACTAGATGAGTAAACTACGACACGTCTTCGTACGTCTCAAGTCTCGTGAAAGTCTTTGAGAGTAATTTTACTGGCTATGCGGTACTTTACATGTTGCGCCCGGTACGCCTACTCGGATCACGAGTACAGACATCGAGACTGCATGCACAAGAGGTAGTATGTTCTACGCGTACAGTTTACGTACATGTATAGCGGAACCATAGCGTTACACTCTGTGAGCGGGGCGGAGAACGGAGAGCCTGCATTTTGTCTTTGGGTGAGTCCTATTCCTTTTTGTTTGTTTGTTTGCCTGTTTTATAATGATATTTGGACTGTTCCGATGATATACATCGTCTGATAACACTAACAACTAGATTAACATGTATGGATTTCCCATTACTTTGTCAGTCATGTATCCCTTCAGTTTGAGTAATTGATGCCATTGACTCAATGCAATGTATTAGGTTTGTTTGTGAATTGATGCACTGAAGTGAGTAATATATGGTGTATTGGTTTGAGAGAATTGATGCACTGATGTGTATATCATCGGAACATTCCAAATATCATTATAAAACAGGCAAACAAACAAACAAAAAGGAATAGGACTCACCTAGTGAGTAACGCTTTACATACTCAGAGAGTCAGTAAGTAAAGGTTGCACAAACTCATCACACGCAAGTTGATGAGTTTTAAACCTTTACTTACTAACTCTCTGAGTATGTAAAGCGGTACTCACTAGATAGTTTGTGCAATGTACTCAAAACAATTAGTTATGTTACTCAATAAAATGAGTTAATTAAATAAACTCATTTTTGTGTGTCACTATATTGTCAAATTTAAAATACTCGATTAGGTGCGTTTTCAAAGTAGCTTTATTGAGTGAAAGCACTCATGGATGTGTGTCACTATATTGTCAAAATATCTTGGATATTTGTGGTGACCACTCATATATGCAATTCTCATTTTTTGTGTGTATAGCCGATATGTTATCCTTGGCATAGCGCTCTCCTCTTAAAAAATAAATAAACACATGTACACAATACAAAAATGCCAAGTTTCTTATAATTCATTCAAAATTCAGAAAGAGGCGCTCGTCCAGGTAACAATCTATGTTCGTGAACATGACATACTAACTAATTATTGAGTGTACATAAACCGATGTTTCTCAATTCTCAACTTTATTTTCCTTTAAATGTCATGTATACGTGTAAAAATACACATAATTATGAATAATGATTAATGAAGTCTTCCGCTTTCGACAAAGGAAGGAACAAAAATTGAAGGATCTCCAAATGGTTTGTCTTCATCAAGGAAATAATCCTTCATGATATATGGAATGATGAATGGTTAGTGTAGTTATTGTATTTATAATCCATTGAACGGATCTAAGGCATAGCTATAGGGGCTCACTTAATGCGTCAGGTCGGTGGTTGAACTGCATTTGCCGTGGCGCCGCCATTTATACCGGTTGCTTTAAGCTCGTTCATACTAATGTGACTATCTACTAGAACCAAGGTGATCACCCCTTTTACCAAGGAAAAAAAAAAATCTTTTCTCATATTAAATTTAGATGCAAACATTGAACAGGTAATTCCGAAGAATTAAACTGTACTGAACGTACAACAGAGGGAACATGAATTATGAAATATTAAGTTTATGATAATAGACTAAATAAGAAGAAGAAGGAGAAGAAGAAGAAAAAGAAGAAGAAGAAGAAGAAAAAGAAGAAGAAGAAGAAGAAGAAGAAGAAATAATAATAATAAATAATAAATACTCCATTTTATAATAGCGCAAATTACAATTAAGTCTCTAAGCCTTTGGAAAAAAAAAGATAAGAAGAAACAATAATAGAGAAAGGAAATATTAATACACCCGTACATGTAATGACAAGATATATAAAGTCACAAGGAAACTTCACCTGTACCTTTACAATACTTGATAAAAAACTTAGATTACAATATTATATTTTGAAGAAGATGAGACTTTAACATGGACTTAAATGAATCAACAGTGGTACATTCTTTAATATTCTCGGGTAGCTTATTCCAAAGTTGAGGACTGCATGGTGAAATGCTCTGTAACCGTATGATTTTGTAGATACATTATATGGAAGGAATAACTGTTTAGAACTAGAACGGAGCTGCCTAACTGGATTATAATCATTGAGAAGATGTTGTAAATAGAGAGGGGCCATTATTTGCTTACATTGAATGCCGTAACAAGAAGTTAAAAATCAATCTATCTTTCACCGTAACCAATGTAAAGTACGAAGAATAGGAGAGACCGATTCCCGAGACTGTGTTTTAGTTATGAGCCTAGCTGCAGAATTTTGAACTCGCTGCAGTCTACTAATCAATTTATCAGACAAACCATCAGTAAACCATTACAATTATCAATATGACTAATTACAAATGCATGAACAAGCTCTCTGTAGTGCCCTGATCAAGATAACTTCGTATTTTCCCAATCTTATACAACCCATACGAAGCAGAACGACATAATTTCTTTATATGACTTGACATTGTGATTGATCGTCCATCATAAAACCCAGGTTCGTGTACAGTTCGTTGGTTGAAGCCTCGAGTGATTGAAGGTGACAGGAGGAAGCAAACTTCTTGTTCGATGACGTGAGGACAAGTGAAGTAGTTCAGTTTTCCTTCTTGATTGACAGACTATTTTTTGATGACCACAATGATATTTCCTGCAGGCATGCCTCTAGTTTGGGAATCACATTTAACCAATCATCACGATTAACTATGGCATACAGCTGAGTGTCATCAGCATACATAGCATGACCAAATCCATGTGCCTTGATGATATCTTCGAGCGGAGAGGAGTACATCGTAAACAGAATAGGGCCCAAGACTGAGCCCTGCGGCACTCCTTGTAGCAGTACTTGACTAGCCGATTTCTTGTCTCTAATGACAAAAGACTGAAAACGTCCATGATGTATGATTCAATCCAATTAAAAGCAGCACCAGTGAAACCAAATCTGTTACGCAGCCGACGTAGAAGGACACTGTGGGATAGCGTATCGAAGGCTGCTGAGTAATCCAACATCAGAAGAACTGCCTCTTTGCCACAAGTCCAAACCAAGGAGGAGATCATTGCAAACCTTCAGCAAAATTGTCTCGCAACTATGATTTTTCCGATATGCAGACTGCATTGTGGGATTCAAGTCGTTCGATGTCAGATAGGACTGTATTTGTGAGGCTGCTGCACGTTCAAGCACTTTGGAGAGGAACTTCAAATTAGCAATTGGTCTGTAACTATTCAGGTCATCAGCATCCAATTTACTGTGTCTTCAAAAGCGGTTTGACCTGAGCATGCTTCAATGAATCTGGAAACAATCCTTGGTCAAACGATAAATTGACGATTCGTGCAATTATTGGACCGATCACAGATTTGCACTGCTTCAGAAGCTTAGTGGGGATTGGATCAAGTACACACAGTTGACGAGGGGGAATCAGCAATAAGCTTAATTGTCTGCTGCACTGAAATTGGCGTGAACTTCTCAAGAGCAACAGTACACTGCTTATTGTCACGTTGGTCATCAAGTCTGAATCTTCAGAGGCTGCAAGCATTTATCCGCGATGAGGCTTATCTTCTCCTCGAAGAAATGTGAGAAAACGCTCGGCAAGTAGTTCATCTGAATCGGAGGACGGAAGCTTCTGTTTTGTTCAGCATCACATAACTTCTGAACTTTCTTGAAAAGATCACGGGAATCACAATCTCTGAACTGGCCGACGTAATAGTTCTTTTTTGCTTCTCGTACTAGATGACAGTAGATGCCACGAAGAGCCTTGAAATTTTGATTATCAACTTCAAGACCTGAAGATCGTTTTTTATGCTCCAGACGTCTGAGGTCTTGTTTGGTCTTTCTAAGATCATCATTATACAAGGTGCATTAGGCCGACAAGTATTTTCCTTAGACAGGAGGGAGCATGCTTATCCAGAAGATCTCTAAGAACATGTTCATACTGATCTACTAGAGTTCCCAAGTCAGATGAAGCATTGGTATACAATTCTGACTCGAGAATGTCACTGTAAAAAGTCCAACATCAATAGCATCAATTTTACGTGTGGTAATCTTCAACTTACAGGATCCGGTTTTCTTTGTGCCTCAGGAACAAATGTGACTGCCGCATGATCAGATGGTAAGTACTCTGTTGTTTCTATGTTGCTGACAAGATCATCTGAAGCACGTGATAATACCAGGTCCAATGTATGTCCTAGTTCGTGAGTAGAAAGAAGAAGAAGAAGAAGAAAACGTTAACACCAAATGACTACAAATAAATGATTCATGACTCAGAAATAAAATGTTAGATGAAAATGAATTATGGTAGAGCATAAATCCCAGTCAAGACTTATTTTTAAAGCTAGAAATCGTGTGTGTGTGTGTGTGTGTGTGAGTGTGACAGATATAAATATATACATGTAGATGATGGGGTAGAGAACTAAAACAGAAGATGTAGTGAAAAAAAGTATGAGGCAGAGAGAGCAAGTTTGATAAAGAGAGGGCTTTAGAATGAAAAGGGCATATAAAAGGAATTACATGTAATAAATGAAGATTGTGTCTAAAAGAAAGAAGGATAGAAATAGAGGTATACAAGAGAGAGAGAGACAGAGAGAGAGAGAGGGAGAGGAGAGAGGGCGAAATAAAAACCACAAAAAGCACATGTTATACGAGGCTCGTGCCGATGATGATGATAGTAAAAGCAGAAAACATCAGACCGTTGGACACCCACACACCACACCTTACCCCGCCGTACAGGTGCTACCAATGTGTACACCCTGACCCATTTAGTCTTTGCGTCTTGGCTTCACTACCATTTGATTGACAGCGCAAGATAAAAGTCCGTCTACATTTAGATCGATGGAGATAATTAGTTTAACGTTTAGCACACGTACGGGATAGATTCAAAGAAAAAACAAAAGCCCCCTTGCTCAATTCACAGATTATGTCCAATGTTTGTTGATATTTATTCTAGGCGAGTGTGTGTGGGTGTGTAAGGGGTCAAGCGAGGGTGATTAAAGGGTAAGTGAAGGAGTTTTTAGATGGTTTTCGTAACACTGTCCACCCACATGATGGAGCTTTATTTTGTTTCATTGAACGTTTCCAATTACACATAAACTTGTGTTTATTATGCTGAAACTCTAGCTCTATTTCCATAATACTTTACGATCTACCGTAGATAACATTTACAACATAATGTAACACAAGTCCTGCATATGGGAATGGATTTGGTTATCTGTATTTGCAGATGATATTGTTCTAAAACAATGTTTTTAAGACTAATACATAACAAATAAAATTATGCTGATAATCTAGCGCCATTTCAAAAGTACTTTCCGATCTATCTTAGATAACATTTATAACTACACGAGTTTAACACATAGGAATGGAACTGGTTATCGGGTATTTGTAGGTATTGTTCTGAAACAATGCATTTTAAGACAAACAAACAATTAAACAATTAACAAATAACATTATGAATTACATCACAATATTTTTTTCTAGTGTCTTGAAATTTTTTCCAATACTACTTTCCAATCTACCTTAGATATCATGTATATATTCACACAAGTCTAACACTTAGATTCGGTTGTATGCTATTTGCAGTTATGTTATGTCTATAAGCCATCAAATGAAATAAAGAATGTAATTTTAGGTAAATGTAAACATACCAATCGCTATATATATATGGCTTACAACAATATGCAGCATAACTTTATAACAACCCTATCTTTGTTTACTGCTATTTTCCCAATTAAATTAGTCCAGTTCATCACATTTTATAAATCAACGATTACTAGCCTTGAATTTCTTCAACGTTGCAATCATCCGAGACGAATCGAACCTATAGTGTACAATAGCGATAAATAAATAAAGTTGTGTAGTAAGAGGCTGCATGCCATCACATCGGACGAGCTGTATAAACGATTGCCCCCAATTGGCAGGCGTGCAAATTTGTCAATGTTGATTATCAGAGTGGAGGTCCCATTATATTGTTATCATTTTGACAGAAACAATTGATGGGTTCCTCGTCGGAGGAATCTCTTTAACCCATTGACCTTAAAGACACTTAGTTTCTTCTTATATACATGAAAGGCCGTCCTTAAATAACCTATATCACGTGTAAGTCTCCTTGATACACGTGATATATGTATTTTTCTATAATGAATTGCTGAACACTCTGTGTAAATCAACTATAGGAGTCTATACTGTAGCAGCGCAACTTATTTCAGACCTGCATGACAGACTATAAGTCAAATGAATCATCAACTGCGAAATGTGACGATTGAGCTTAAAATGGCTCAATTTTTTTTTCATAAAGTTACATCTGGTAATGACGAGATTCGACTGCTTAATGTTTTATTATTGAAATTGTGATTAGTCAACCTCCAATTTCTAATTCTAACTCTTAGCCAGGCGTTGTGGCGTGGGCCTATAATCCAGCTAACGAGACAGTGGAAGTCATTCATAAACTGACAGGATCGGACCCTGGTTCAAACCCCAGTATAAACTTCTTTCGGCATGTTCGGATCTGTCCGAGACGTAAATAATCATATTTGAATCATACACGTCTGTCAAAACCCAACACCCCGGTAAATTTTAAACGATTTCTTCTGGAAAGACAGACGGTACAAATATTATAAATATTATTTATGTGACAATGACATACGTTGCAAATACACAATGATGCAGACAGCATACTTTGTTTAGAGAATGACTGGTAACTATAGTCCACGCAACTTTCAGGCGTCTAACCATTGTATGGGTGAATAAAGTGACGATGGCATGCTGATAGTCTAATAGATGACTTGATATTGTTATCCTAGCAGATTAAATTGATGGGTTCCTATGTGTGATCTATTAACCCAGTGATATTAAACACGTGCACTTCGCTAAAGGCGTTGCGTAAATTCCGTTAGAATTAAAGGTATAATAAGGTGTTGAAGTCCTACACGAAGATTATTACCACGTTGTACTGCACGTTGTCTCATGCGGCGGTCACAACTCGTCGTAGGCTACGGGGCACGTGCCATCGACGTAGCCTGCGTTGCATGTGCAATGCACGCACAGGTCCTAATTCAACTTCTGCGATTCCTGCAATTCTATAGAAAATTCTATAAAAACTTTCTGCACGTCGTACATGCATTGTACCTGCGAGGTACCTCCGCTGCACGAATTTTATACGAAATCCATCGTAGGGAGTTGCACGTCGATGGTACGACAAGTTGTGACCGCCGCATTAGATATATAGATGACCAATTAAATGTCTTAGTTATGGTAACTTTAAGAGGTCCTGATTATGTTGGGGTTAAACGCTTGGCTGTGAGTGATTCTGTAAGAAAGCGTGACATAAAGACAGTAAAGATATTTGATCCCTTAAACTATTATCAGATCGACGAGCTATCACAGCATACTAAAACACAACTACTTTAAAGTGCATACGTGTTTCACAATATGTAAGATCGGATGTCCAATACCATCTGCTTACGTTTTATAGGTAAATCTTTCAGGGGGTAAATAAGGGTGATTGTGAGCACCATGTTGTCTTTTAGATTGCGTGAGAATTGATAACTCTTGACTTATCGATTGGAACCTTTCCATACGTTTGTTATCAGATTGAGAGATAATTGGAATATTTTCACATATTGATCGGGGATGTTCATACGTTTGATCTCTTTACTTGGTGGTAAAAAGCTGACAGTCTGTTTTAAAAACTTGTATTGGCACAATATATTTTGCAAACAAAGCTGCTGCTCTAGATTTGTTCAGTGATATTTATACCCCGGACAAGGTTAATATTAATATTTATACCACCATAAATCCTATCCTAGGACGCAATTGTTGTTTGACATATGGTTTTTGATATTTGTTTAGTTTGCCCCTCAAATTTCCATTAATGTATAAACTGTCAAGTTTAAGTTGTTAGAGCAAAGAGTGGAACTGACCAGAAATATATCAAAATGAGCAAGGAAAATACAATTTTCATGTTTAAGTTACGTGAACTTTACTTCGATTCCCTTGGAAGATTCTCTGAGGGATTGCGTGAGAGCATACACTGACTCGTAATTAAAGATTAATAAGCTATTATGTTATCCTGAAGCCTTTCTGAAAATTCGATATGATTGGGATTTAGAATTCCATCCGTTGATCTCATGTTACAGTGTAACTAATCGGGATATAGGACCTAATCCATAAGCGATCTGACAGAAATCCAATTCATGAAGATTAGTACGGTATTACCGTTTATATTAATTTTGATGAAAAACAAATCTCCAAACTGATTCGTAATGACATGAACTTCTTGAGAATTGTCTCTTCATTAGTGGAATATTCCTCTTTTTTCATGCAACGCCAATATGTCCAGCTTAAAACATTGTAAATGTGTATGTGGTACAACAAAGCACCGTATTTCGTTGTGCAATTTCAACCAATCTCGTGCGTTATGCGGCGGTCACAACTCGTCGTAGGCTACGGGGCACGTGCCATCAACGTAGCCTGCGTTGCATGTACAATGCACGCACAGGTCGTTGGTCAATTTCTGCGATTCCTGCGTTTCTGTAGTAAGGGTATTGGAAAAACTTCCTGCACGTCGTACATGCAACGTGCCTCCGAGGTACCTGCGCTGCACGATTTTTCTACGAAATCCATCGTAGGGAGTTGCACGTCGAAGGTACGGCGAGTTGTGACCGCCGCATTAAGAATGAAACCAAGTGAAAAGACACACTTGCATTATTTCGTGTGAAAATGTGAAAATGTGAAGGCGGTCTTGGTAATAATTTAGTGAAATATCTTCTGAAATATCAATCTCTCAAGGGCAAAACATGTCCAGTGATTGTCTCAGTTTAATCATCACCATGACAACCGTGTGAAAATTGTCTGCGAGGAGATATTGAAACCAAACTAACGCCACTCATGACTGCCATATGATACACGTTATAATTACCATCGTGCTGCCAGAAGCATGTAAAAGGTATTAATTTTCATTTTTAGAATCGATTTTTTTTTTTCCTTCAGCATATGTTGTATAATATAAAATATACTATAAAATGGCGAATCCGGTAATGTATACGAAGGGATAGACCCTGCTCTATAAGGGGAATGAGTGTTATGGGTATTTTTTTATTATTTTTTTAAAAAACCAAACTGCAATGAAACAATCCAACTTGTATAAGTCTTATGGTTTCTTCTGGAGTTTCAAACCCTGGCACAAACAGGCCCCACACACTCCGGATACGTCAGTGACAATTTCATTGTTTCTTTTGGACTTCTGTCAAATTACATCACAGAGACCGTAATGGTGGTATGTAGTAATGATGAAATTCTGGAAAACCGAATGCAAATACCATAAATGCTTGGCTTTTAGCATTTAACATGAACTATTACTTATGTCTGTGCTTCCGAAGGAGATATGCATACACAACTTTATGAAACAAAGCAATGATGGCTGTTACTATACAAAGTGTAAATACATGCACATGTATATATTCGAAAGTTTAACAAATTTTGAATTGGTCTGCAGACTTTGCAAAACAAATTTAAGCATAAATAGGGTATTATTAACAAAAAATTATATATTTAGTTTAATCAATTTAGGTACTCTACATGAATACAAAAATTATTTCCTCTATCCTAAAAGAGGCCTCAAGGAAAATTGACTTCATATAAATATGATTTCGATTGATCGTGTTACATGTGTCCCCCTTTATGGATTATATTATCAAATATTAATACAGTGCGATTATTTTTGGATTGCTATAATTATAAAGCAGCTGCTTGGTTTTGTGGATACCCATTACAAAGCTATTAAATACCAACAGGGTCAATCTGAACGGACTTCAATTATCCCAAGGTCATTAAAATGAGAGCAGGGACAGTCTATACATATGTCAATTACAAGGTCATAATTAAATATTGGGGTCAAGCTAATCCACCGCCTCCATTAATCAATCAAACATGTCAAATCGGTCAAATAATTTAAAGGTCAATTAAGCTAAATACCCACGGACTGTCAAACCAAAAGTGGTTGAAAAGTGAAATATTTGCCAATGATTATCTTTTTCTCTTCTATAAAAGCTCTTTATTTATTTATTTTTTTACGATATTATATTCTAAATTGCTCAAGACGAAGCTAGTTTTGTATACATGTAAAATGTAATTTATTTTTTTTTGGCGAATTCGTTCATAAAATTGTACATTTAGTTTTATAATTTGTTTCCTTGGACGTGTCTGTTCTCCCACTTATTTGCTTCCATTCTTTGATGAAATAAAATTAATCTGAAAAGAAAAATAGAAAAATAAAAATAAGAAAAAAAAAATATGTACAATGGTTCACCAAAAAAGAAGGTTAAGCTTGGTAATTGATTTACGGTCCTTTATTTCCCCACCATCCCTCGGATACAAAAACTAAACTGGAAACCCCAATATACAAAAAATAATTACCCTGAAAATTACCATCCAAGTAAATATCCAATATAACCCATCCCAAATTGTAAAGCAACTGGAGCATGTCGGTATGATGTAATAACACCAAAGGCATTTAATAAGTTATTATCGTTGTACTTTCGTGCTTTCGAAATTAGTTGAAAATTAGTCATAGAATAATAATTTCATGGTTGTTGAGGCACCACCAGACCAAAGAGTCAATTTCATCTTCCATCAACCGAGGTGTGACCGCAAATAGCACCATGACCTCCATCGTTTGATGAAGGTCCAATCCATGGCCTATTTTCCATCACCTTTATATTTCATAATCACCTTTTCATTCTTTGCGTTCCGTGCATAGTCCTAGATATGTTGTTGTCTATTGCCGTGGTCACATTGAGTCGTACGTGCAACATGTAACAGTACGACGGATTCCGTAGAAAATTCCTGCGTCGTATGTACGTTTTACTTTTTAGACACCCACGTTGCAGGTACGACACGTACATTTTTATATTGGCCCACGATGGCTACATGCAACGTGCATGCAACGGAAGCTACGTCGCACGTACATATATAGGAGCCTATATTTCGTACATCAATAAATTATGTATTGGCCCACGATGGCTAGATGCAACGTGCATGCAACAGAAGCTATGTTGCACGAACGTATATAGGAGCCTATATTTCGTACATCAATAAATTATGAATTACAAGAAAAATCACTTTTCGTTTTGAAATCCTTTTTTTTTTCAAAACAAAAAGAAAAGGGTGGACAGTTATGTTTAATTGCAAAAGAAAAAAGAGGCAGTGGTTACATGCAAGCACAATGATAACTATGAATTGACTTGCACAATCCTTGATTAATCTAGGCAAGCCCAACTCACTGTGGAGTTAAGCATTCACCTAGAATGTAATGCAACCCTCATCAAGCAAACAGATTCCAGGCACATGAAACTAGAACATGGTTCCTGAATTAAATGTACACTGGATATTAACTAGCCCTGGATTAAATGTACATTGGATATTAACTGGCGGCGTTCTTACTTCTTGGCTTTTTGTATACTTTAAGTGTGATTTACTGCTGTATCGTCATGATTGTTTGCCCAACACTTCACTCTGAGTCGGGAACAAAACATGATAGGAGGTAAACACGAGGTAAACCCATCGTCATATAATGCGGCGGTCACAACTCATCGTAGGCTACGGGGCACGTGCCATCAACGTTGCCTGCGTTGCATGTGCAATGCACGCACAGGTCCTGGGTCAACCTCTGCGATTCCTGCGTTTCTGTAGTAAGGGTATGGGAAAAACTTCCTGGACGTCCTACAGGCAACGTGCCTGCATGGCACAAACGCTGCACGAATTTTCTACGAAATCCATCGTAGGGAGTTGCACGTCGAAGGTACGGCGAGTTGTGACCGCCGCATAAGGATTGAATAAGTTTTGGTCACAAAAGGCATGTTAACTTTCCTTCATGATACTATCACATAAACGAAACGTAAGAGAAGCTGATGAAGATGTATGAACAGGTTACTTCAAACCTTCTGGGTAAACACACTATATCTACATTCGAAGAAGAGCCAAGATTCCTAAAAAGAAAGGGGGAAAATCGACTGATGTAATAAGTAATGCCAATGAAGCCTAGATAAATTATGTAGCACAACGAGTGCATATGAATGAAATTTGGGTCATGTAGTCGTAAATTCATTCAGACATGAAATTAGTTTATAAGATAACAAAGCAGTTGATGTGTTTTTTTGTATTTCCATTACGCGGTTCCATCTAAACGTATAAACGCATAACATTTCAAAGAGTTGCTATTAATATCCTGAATGATATAAAGTATGTTCATTATATTAAGTATCAGATCAATCATGCTTACTGAGATATTAAGCCCACGTCACGAACGGATTAGAATACAAAAACCCTGTTCTGGATGAAAGCTTAGGGTCTTATAACTTATCAGATAGAGAGAGATAGAAAAAAGGGCGTATATTTAGAAAGAGAAACAGAGAGAGAAAGAGAGAGAGAAAGAGGGAGAGAAAGAAAGAGATGGAGAATAGAGATAGGTGGAGGAAATAACGGGTTGTAAAAAGAAAGAATGATTAAGAGGAAGAAGAAGAAATCAAAACACACCATATTTGCTAAAGGAGGAGGATTAAGATAAAGATAATAATTATATATATAGGAGAAATAAAGGACGGTAGACAAATCGAAATGTAGCTCTCTTATTCCTTTTATTACAACCTTTCGGCCAGTATGGCCTTCATATTTCGTCGTTATTTCGTTATATATATATATATATATATATATATATATATATATATATATATATATATATATATATATATATATTATACAATTCACTTTCAAAGACAGACGTGTGTATTTGGAAGTGAATTATAATATGTGATCGGTTGCCGGAGAACCCTCTTCATCTCAGAAGAAACTCTTTGTCCTCTACGTGCATCGTGGAAAATGTAGACGTTTCGAAATTGATGTAATTAGATTAAGCGTCTGACTAGGTGTTCTTAGATATTATAACCTTCTATCTGTCTTGGATAGTGGAGAAAGAAGAAACTCATTCTCTTTTACAAGCCTTGAGGAGAAGTTAGATATATTTCAAAAATTGATAAAATTAGTAACAGATAATCTGTCTTAAATGGCGTCCGAGGCAGGAATTAATGGCCGTGGGAATTATTATGTCACTTCATCTTGTCATTTGTACGTTTTTAAATGTCACCATTGTTTATGATCCTCAGCCTCTCATCTTCACCTATTAATTTTTAGGTTAATAATTTTCCATACACCTTTTTCCTGTTACAATTTATATCAGAAGTGTGATAATATAAAAGATTGTATCGCGATAAGAATGCTCGTACAAGAGAACCAATATTTTTAAAATTCATTTTAATGTCTCTAATTTTAAAAGAATATTAATCTTATTTTCGGGTCCCTGAAAACAACGCCAATCACATATTTGTGACGGGAATACTCTTTTGCGATAAGTGCAACGAAGGGCAGTCAAGTTGGAAGCCGTTGGAATGAAACGTTCTTAGTGCATGCAAATGCATGGCTGACTTTAACCGTTCTCTACGGCAATTTAAAATAAAATTCCCCTTAAATCAAAAAAGTGACCTCACACACCCATATCTGCAATGCAATGCTGACAGTGTGATAATTTCTTTTTCATTACAATTTAAAAAAAAAATTAAAAAAAAAAAATCAAAACTCGAACCTACCTTAATAATTTAAACTGCTATAGTTTTTATATTCAGTTTTAAACCTCATCTTAACAATATTTTTTTCCTGCTGTTTTTCTTTATTTGAAGTTTGAAACACATTTTTAAAACACAAATTGTGTCCCACGCCTTTTCATAATAAAAAAGTCGGCAAATGAACGGATCTCTTAATATTTTGAGCTAATGACAGAAGTATAACAATCTGAAACCTTTTATTTTCATTATCCCTTTTATCTTTTGTTTCGGCATGCACGAGCTGTTACTTTTGGGCTATTCCGTGGGCAAATTTGCCTGCGATGCTCCTCATTTTACTTACCATTACTTTATATTGACGACGTTTTGCTGACTGTGGCCGTCACCTTGATTTATTCTATATAAATGTCAGCTTCCCCTAAAGCTCAGCTTGGAGATCGTATTTCTAGCCTCCTGGCGAAGCTAATGCATTGGAAAGGGAGAGAACAACTTGAGTTACATTAATTTATAAAACTAAATAAGAAACGTGAGATGGTGAAAAGGGAGTGAAATAGAAACACATGGCATCAGACCAGGAGACAATGAGACAAGATTGTTCTGATCGTTATTTACCAGCTTTCACCTCAAATCGTATCCTGTTTCCAAAGAAATTGATTCCTTAGGGCTTGAATTTTGCTTCTTATGGGGTTTTCATTGTCATTTGTCACTGTAACTGTTTGATGGATTTCGTAAAGACAAGGGCATTGATCTGTCTGCGGCGTATATAATTCATTTTCTATTACCTCTTTTTACTTCTTATCTAGTTCCTTTTTGTTTTCCTCCTTGGCTTTTTTCCCTGTCAAAATGTGCAATTCCCCTCTCAGTTAGGCATTAACCTTCTTATATCTGTATTCCATCTCCTTTAGACCCCTCCCACTAATTGCTTTCTGCCTTAATCTTAATATCTGTCACACCCACACCACCCCACACACACACACACACCGCGCGCACATTCCCTTACACTCACAGACCCTCACACCCCCACAAACAAAACACACACCCCACACATAAGGCCGACTCCTCCCACAAATCACACACACACACACACACATACGCACACAACATACACTAAACCACCGGCTCGCATCCTCCCACCTCCCTTACACACCACGACCACACTCTTACACTCCACAGACATACACGCCCACGCACTTAAAATCTCACGCACGCTCACACACCAAACCTACTCCCAAACATACTCCATTCTCGCTCTTACCACCCTGACATAATGCTTTCTCACGCACAAATATGTTTTCTCCGCCTTCTCTACCCCACTCTATCTCTCTATCTCTCCCCCCCCCCCTCTCTCTCTCTCTCTCACTCCCTTTGTATTAATATCCATATTGTCGTTGCTTTCTTTTTCTCTGGCACATCAAGCAATCAAGTAACGGGTTCTCATTCTTGGAGGTTTTCACCGAGTCGTTCAAAGGTCACAAACATCTTTACAAATGACTTGTTCTAGACGGTATGACTCAGATCCTGCGCACGAAGTTTGGTCGGAGACTGGTAAAATCTTGCAATGGCCTCTCTACATTCCCGCTCATCTCAAATATAGTTATTCATATTATTATGTGCACTGCAAAAACGGTGGTGTTAATTTGGTTTTAAGTTACCTGCACCCTTGTTTATATAGGACACATCTCACAGCGGTGTTTTCTCGTAAAAACACCAATGGTGTTGATTTAACACCAATTTAACACCAACGTTTTTGCAGTGAGATTGTAGATCATCTATTTACGATGATAAGATTTTGAGAGGAGTGGATGCAATAACTGTTTTATTCAACATCTATCCTCATATGTGATGCATCACATCGAAATCAGACACAAGTCGCCGAACAAATTCAGCACAATGTCGAGGAAATCGGCAAAATAATCGACATTGTCTTATTTGGGGGGAAATATTTTTTTTTGATTTTCTGCATTTTCAATGTGTCTTGTATGCTCTTTTAAAAAAAATGAGTAGAAATGGTTAGAGGAAATAGATCGTTTTGTTGGAATCTTTGACTCTTTTCTGGTGACTTGTGTCTGATTTTGATATGTTGAGTCACATATGATACATGTATTGGCTGTGCTTCAAGCTATTTGATAGATCGAACATTTACGACAAGAAACTGGTATATACCTGATACATTTCCCTCGGGACATGTTCAGAAAAGAGCCATCAAATGGAAATGAGAACACCAATAAAAGAAACCGTCTTTTCGGATAAAAGTTTCTTTTGATCACTTTGCACGAGAGGCGGTCGTCGGTTGTGGGAAGCCAACATATGCTTCATATATCAGTTGCACGTAATCTGGATCAGAACACGCATTAATCGATAAGCTAATAATTGCGGTAGATTGTCTAGGGGTTTTGAACGAAACACCAGAAATCTAATTCGAAACATGTGAAAGCTGTTTCAGCCAGGAATTTGAAAGACGATACGAAACATTCCGAAAATACAATAATGTTGTTTATATAGTTTGAAAGATGTTTTAAAGCAAAATTCAAATCCGACTTTTTGTGGGGAGTTATCGATTTTCTTTTTTTGTTCTCTACTATTCTGTTTGTTGACATAAATGTTCCGAAAAAACCCCAACAAAAACATTTTTGTATGATTACAGGAAATCAGTACATATTTGTTCCGTTCTAAATAAGTATAACAAACGTAATATTTTTTGCATTTGGTAAATTCATATTGGCATGTTAAACCTGGTGTATAGTTTTGGTAACAAAAAAGGAATCGGGAAAAAAACCTATCAAATGTAATATCATGTTGTCCACATTGCCCTGAAAGATATGTGTAAGAGATCTTGTGACATTCCTTTCATGATTTCCGATGAATTTCAGTGAAAATGTTTGAAAGAAACATATTAACTGTAACCGCCGTTTTAGACCTCTGCTGGGAGGTTCGCACGCCGGAGGTTACGGCGTGAATGGTGCGTAACGATCTGTGTGTAACATCCACACAGGGAATCCCCATTGGTTTTCCACGTGAACACCGACTCAAGGCTGAAACAAGTCGGGTCCCCGTCTTTCCACGTTTAATACTTATATTATGAAAAAAGACACGAAAACGAAATTTCAAGTACTATAATTTGCTTTAATATTGGATTCAATCTTTCATATTATCTAAATGTGAATTCAAATTAATTTTCCTCCTCCCGAAACTATACACTAGCTTTAAAGTAATATGTAATCTGAGATATCTGAGCTGTATATTGCATCGCATTTGTTATGTGTGTATAATTGTTAAGCTGTTCTCCACAAGCAAATAATATGTCTGCAATAGAAAAGATGTTAATTTTGAGCATGACCAGAATATTCAATTGGCATTGAATCGATTTAAACTTATAACAGGATTCGTCTATTTACATTGCATTGAATTCGCCATATCAATACTTTTGATCATTGCTTTACTACGATCAGAAATTCTTATTAGACATGCATGTTAGCTCTTCTGGTAATCAAGAACACGGATAACCAATGGCCTCTCAATTTCCTTACCTTTCAAATAAGTTTCTTATAAGTCTCGACATAGAATCGATGTTTGGTAACAGCCCCACTACAATTCAAATAAGCACTGCTGAGTCTTCCATTCAAATTAAAAGCCACAATTCTTCACGCTTTTGCCCCGCTTTTCCGAATCGATAATATATGATGTAGTGTTTCGTCAAATTTCCTCTGCTAACATGGCTAAAACTTCGGCAAATAGAAGTATCATAATACATTACACCTTGGTGGGGTTTGAAATCTTTACTTTGGGTATTTTCTTACATCGTGCCCAATGTGCGATCCTAGAAAGTAATCATGTTTCTATGCACCTGGGAAAGGGCGTATTACTTTTAGGCTCCCACGAAATGCAAATTGACTTTGCCATTTTTCTTTTGTATGGGGAAAGCTTTGCTGTACATGCGTTATCGATGGTAACGCCACTATACCAGATCAGTTGCATTTCCGATTCATATTTTTCGAGCTTTCTTATCATCGGGTTACATTGACACAACTTGGGGTAACAGGGATGCTTTTATGTTGGACCTACTTTGATAAAGTAGATGCTCGAAATGTCCGTAAATGTCAAATGACTACAGAAAAAAATATTATGTTTTGTTAATCCATTTGGAAGGTAAATATACACTTTATGTACTTCAACGCGCACTGTGACTTGGCCCAGCCGACTAAAAGGCGTCAGAAAATGTCGAGATGAACTCTTTTAACGTCACACTAATTTGTTACACAACCACACCTACAAACAAATTTAACTACATGTATTTTAAGTCTAAACAGATATAAAAAGTCGTTTCACGCGTTGATATAGCCATCAGCACCAGCATAAAGCTCAAAATTAATTATCACGATTTGTGAGCAAACTTATACTATTGTGCCTAACGTCGGCAATTGTCTTATCACGTTTTCAGGTCACTGAAGAAGAAGAAAATTTTTTACAAACGTTGGGTATATTTAAGCAATCGACAAGAGAAAATTGCAACTCTATAAAAAGAGCTTGTATCTGTTATAAGCTGGTATAAATCCATTTTGATTCACCGGCAGTTTACCATTCTGTCTCATCGCATTATGTCCGGTCAAAGATTCTATGAATCTTGCAGAATCTTTATTTTCCAATCAATGCATTTCATTTAAGCTTGAGTTGAGCATCTTTATACGTGATTTAATTTTCTTATAATCATAATAAAAGAATAATCACGGATGAGCATTGTATTTTTTCACTAAAAAGACATCATAAAAGGTTTTATATAGGAAAAGACTTAATAGCTTTTGACAACTTATTGTACCGGCCGACAAACAATTCATTTATTGTTTCTTGCTCACAATACATATAAACTCTCACTAAAACCCTAATATCTGTCAAGATTTGGATCAATACATTTTCTTTTACAGTAATCTTAATTCTGCTGAGTTGCATTCGTTTTGTGAACAGATCCATACTACTTTAGCTCCAACGATGAGATGTTACAATTTTGTTGTTAAAGCAATATTCGATCATTATTCATCTTGAATGACTTTATACATACAAAAGGACTGTCTCGAATGAAATTATTGAAATGCAGGCACTATTTCAAATGAACATAACTTTTTTCTTTTTAATGAGTGAAGCATTTTTATTGGTTGTGGTGTCTTATGAAAGGGCAAAAAATGGACATTTTGATTTTGTAGATTTTAGAGAAAAGTTCAGATAGCGCCCGCCAAGCGACTTTTTGGTTTCCTGTCTTCAAATTGTTCCTACTCACTCATACGTGACATATGGTTCATATAGGGTTTGTCAAATGAAAGAGTAGACTCTAAGCTTTAAATTGATGGGTCATTTATTAATCTTGATTAAGATAAAGTTATGATAAAACATCAGTCCATCTCGGTTTCGTTTTTTTTTTCTGGGACGCACTGTATAGCATGGATGGTAAACAGTGTTAAAGCAGGGAGTTGGGCTCTCTGGTTAAAGCAAAACATTACAGTGCAAAAACATACCTAGTTCATACCCAGCAGATATCTCTTACCTGCTCTCCATCATTTTCAAGCCCCATCTTCATATCTTACCAATCTTTAAAGGAAGTGTTCTTCCTCAAAGGGCGACCTACATGCCGCCATAATGAATGTTGAAGTTTACATACCACTTGAGATTTGACCCCGTAGGGAAGGGGGGGGGGGTGTAAGTCGGTGGGGTAAATAGAATGAAGAATGAAATCAGGTATAAAGGGGAAAACATGCCGTTATTTTGGACAAATGTAGATTGACAAATTACGCGGATACAGATAGTGAAAGGCTGGAGAGTTGTCGTAATTAATGTGTACACTGTACTTCTTACAGGTTATCAGATCATTCTTCACAATCGGACACCAATCTTTTCGTCTACAAGTATAAATGGAAATGGCACTTAAAGAGAGTATACTAAACCTTATTTAACCTCCATTGTTCATTGTTCTTTTTTTTTTTTGCATTAAATCTCTCTTTGGGAATTATCTTTTTTAACGACTTTTATATTGACTGTTATTTTACGACATTTTTTATCAGTACAAATATTATTTTATTAAAGAGAATATATATTATTGAAGGGAATGTCGAATAAATGCTGAATATTGTTGAAAGAAGTCTCAATAATTCTGCATGAATAAAAACAAATGTGTGAGAAATTGTGTGCCATTCCTTTCATGATTTCTAGCGAAATTCACCGTTTTTGTCTGAGAATTAGTTTACGCCGATTGGGAAGCGGCTGTATAACTTAGCGAATGGCTCAGCCCTTCCTAGAACGACAAGTGCGTTGAGATTACACACATTGTTTGCTTCGTGTATTCGGGAAAATGGAATTTCTATTTCATTTGTGTGTGCACTCCAAGTTATTCTTAAAGATTAGTGTTTTTTTTTTCAAATTCATTTATTTTTGTATATTCAAAGTCAGTATAAGATCATAATAATTATGTACTCAATTTTATCCCACCTGACTAAATAGTTCCAAAGCGCCATCTATCCTAAACTAATTTATCCCTGCAAGACTTATAGACTAATTTATTTTTTTTTAACCTTGTTACTTATTCCGTTCATATTGATTTTTCCTCTATTTTTGCCCTTTTTTTTCCTCTTTCGCTCCGTCTCTATCTCATATGTGTCTTATTTGTGCATACAGGGAATCTTTGGATAATTCAGAGGTTCATTATTGGCGGAGTATTGGGAAAGTGTGTTGCAAAAAAAGGTTCACATAATTTTTTTACCTTGACTCTCGCTTATTTACCCATTCCCTTTTCTTTCATGGACAGACATATCGTCGTTATTCATCTGCAGCGGCGGGTCCAGGATTTGAAAATGAGAGGGGAGCAGCCAAAAATTTGAAATAAAAAGGGAGTGGGTTGGGGAGAGGGTGTCTGCAAAAAAAGTTCTGATGTTCCAGGCGCGGATCCAAGAAAATCGAATTGAATGTATTTCGGGGGCCCAATTGTCTGGGGACAAAAGCGGCTCTATTATGTTTACGCATGGGCCCGGTAAGTTTATTGTGTGACTCCGGTGTGCGTCCGCTACTGTATTCACATGTACGTTCAATGAGTGGTTGAAAAAGGGGATGCACACATTATGTTACTCCACTGAATCCGCCGCTTGTTTGAGATGGCGTAGCGTAAGTTATGACGCTGGAACGGTGGTTGAGGTTCCTAAACTAACATGATGGGAGAGAGATGCCCTCTGGCTTGCACTCTTCGAACATGACAACAATGTAATAGCAGAGAGTTGTCGGCATGTTTGGTCTCACCGTTTACCGGAGGTTCATAGGATTCAGAACGGGGAGCATCCCCGAGGTATTTGTATGACATCATGAGAGGAGAAAGGCCTCAAGACAGATGTTCCGATAGATGGATGAAGAGAGATTGATAGAAAGACTTTGAATAAAGAAATTGGAGAAGAGGGAGCTAGAGAAGGAACGAAAGAGAGAAAGAGATAGAGAGAAGCAGGAAAAAAACACATGAAAACAATAGTGTGCAATTGCTATAGAGAATGGACATAAAGAGAGAGAGACACACATACACAATGAGTCATGGAGAACAAGGCAAACTGACATAAAGATAGACAAAATATACAGAAACACAGACAGGGATTTATACGTACATACATAAATACATAACGCGAGACAAATACAGGGTGACCCAGAAAAAAGGAAACCCAATTTTCATCATCAATAATTTAAAAATTTTTACCATGGTGATTATAAAATTTATATCACTGGAAAGTGCAACTCATTACCATTTTAATGATACCCCACTCAGCTCACCAATGTCACGCATCACTGTACCTCATTGTTTTGAAAATGTCTTGCAAAATTGTGAGTGGTTCACTTTCACGCTCATTGAGATGGGTTGCTGGAATGTGCCTAAAAAGGGAACCCAACTTTCATCATCAATCATTTTAAAAACATGACAGTAGTGATTATGACGTTTATATCACTGGAAAGTGCCACTCATTATCATTGTATTGGTATCTCTTTCAGTTCACCAATGTCACGCATCACTGAACCCCATTGTTCTGAAAATATCTTGCAAAATTGTGATTGATGCACTGTCATGCTTCTTACATTATCCATGGGGAACTGAAGGTTCTCTGGGTTGTCGTGACCAGTAACATGTTGAAATTACCTGGATGGTAAGATTAAAGGACTAAATAAGTAAAAAAATTCCAACCCATTTATCAAACTCATTTATTTTAAGTCACTGGAATGCTTTACTTAGATTTGTTAGGAATCTTTGAAGCAACTCATCTCAAGGAGCATAAAAGAGAACCTATCACAATTTTGCGAGACAATTTTCAAAACAATGGGGTTCAGTGATGCATGATATTGGTGAGCTGAGAGAGGTACCATTAAAATGGTAATGAGTTGTGCTTTCCAGTGATATTAAATTCTTAATCACCACTGAAATATTCTTGAAGTTATTGATGATCAAAGTTGGGTTTCCTTTCCAGGCACATTCACACGAACCATCTCAAGGTGCATGAAAGTGAACCAAGCACAATTTTACAAAACCTTTTCAAAACAATGGGGTTTAGTGATGCGTGACATTGGTGAGGTGAGCGAGGTATCATTAGAATGGCAATGAGTTGCACTTTACAGTGATATAAATTTCATAATCACCATTGGAATATTTTTGAAATTATTGTTGATCAAAGTTGGGTTTCCTTTTTTCGGAAACACCCTGTATAGTGGATAAGAGAGAGGGAGTAAGAAAAAATGAGAGAGGGAGAGAGAGTGTGTGTGTGTGTGTTATGTGGGTGCATGTGTGTAATGAAATGGATGAAAAGGAAGATAGGAACATTATTAATAGACAAGAAAACAAGAAAAAAAAAAAGACAGAGTAATGAGGAAGAAGAGGATAGAGAACAGATTTTTGTTAACCACTGACCTCATATTGAACCAGGCCTCAACATAAGCATTACAAGTCATGATTGCCCGAAACATTGATTTCAACATGCTCTTGCATACCTATCGGCTATGTATGCGAAACCAAAATAATTCGAAACGACTAAAGATGGAATAAATCACCGGGGAGTAGTGTTTTCATAAAGAGCTTTTAAACATTAGAATGTTAAATCTGTTTGTGACCGGCTTCTTTGAACATCCTAATGCAAACTATGACAACAACTATTACCGACATTAGTATTCCAATTTCATTTCCCCAAATAGAGGATAGAATTCAATTAAAAATATAGTTCATAGCTCATTTTTATATTACTAATGTAAGCTGCCTAAAAATTACATGTAACTGATATGTGAAATTTCCGAACTGCCAAGCGATTTGAAGTAAAACCGACGATAGAAATAATTTCAGTTAAAAAAAAAATAATAATAATAATAATACCCCCCCCAAAAAAAAAAAAAAAAATAAAAAGGCACATGAAGTGATTTTATTGATGTAATTAGACAGAATTATTCTTTTTATTTTTTTTATTATTTTTTTATTTAATGAGATATAAACTTTCCAATGATCCTTCACAAGTGTATTTTATTCATTTTTATATCTTACCAAGGTCAAATCGTGATGTGCAAACAAATAATCACATAAAGAAGAAAATCATTTGGTTTATTTGTTATTCTAATGATAATTTCTTACCGATATGATATTTTTAATATAATTTTTAACAGGCGTATTAAATTTTTACCATTTTCCCCTTTTGAATATCGAGTATTCTCTTCCATTCCTTTAATGATACATTTGAAAACGATTTACAAGAAAAAGGCAATTTAAATATAACAAAATCAACCTGGAAATTAAATCAATAACCAGCATGTTTCCAATCATCATTTTCACGTGTCTCAATGGATGAATTTATAATCATAAAGACTGTTATACCAGACAGTCTCATGACTATTTCTAAAGCAGAGAGGACAGTTTATGGCAACATGAAATGAGATATTTTATGTTCATTATATCTCGTTTTGTAGAGTAAACATTTTCTGCTATGTTTCTGCGGTATACAGTCTGTGTCAAATAAAAATGGTACAAGTGGAAAACATTTTTTATTACATGAAGACAAATCACACCCTGGTATTGTTTAGTACTATCATAAAGCAGGGTAATCAGACTTTCATCTGCAATTTTTTCCATCACATTTGGAGCAGTATTTTTTTGAGATTTGACTAATTTTCTACATTCAAGAAAAATCCATTTTTCGCACGCCGTCCCATGCCTTTGTGTATGATTTCGCATAATGACCATGAATTCAGCGCTCCAGAACAATAGTAGTGGGTAATTTCGATTTGTTCCTTGTCGCACAAAACTTGGCATAACTAACTTTTGTTCTACAAAAACAAATTATTCAGGACAAAGCGCATCAGCAAGAAAAATCTTTTGGCTTTAATTTGGTACCACAAACACACATAATAAGAAAAGATTTCACACCTAAATTATTTTTTTCCCGACTGTACCATTTTTTAAACACAGACTGTAGATGTACACTTTAAACACAAGAA
This sequence comes from Paracentrotus lividus, assembly GCA_940671915.1. NCBI lineage: Eukaryota > Metazoa > Echinodermata > Echinoidea > Camarodonta > Echinidae > Paracentrotus > Paracentrotus lividus. Next base: position 31,717,562 of record CALNVZ010003432.1, read on the forward strand.
GGGTCCACTGACCGATTCCGGGTCATTCGTGACCCTAACCATGGGTCGATTGGGGTCAAAGTGTATGGCCCGATTGACCAAGATTTCTGGTCAAAGGCTCCAATAGACAATAGACTCGGATTCCGAGTCAAGGTCTCTGATTGACCTCCTGTTGGTAGGTTGATGAGTCTGAAAAGTGTTTTTTTTTTTTTTTTTTTTTTTTTTTTTTTAAACGGATGAAGAGTTACATTTTCTTTCGAGTAAAACCAACCTATATCCTGCATCCATGGGGCATCAGATTTCTATTTCCTATTTCTCTTTGATTATCTTTTTTCCATGTCAATCGAACTCAGTTGTCTGTGTTTTCTGTGACTAGCATTTTAATAATTCAAACGTCATATTCTTAAAGTGAAATACGAAGGAACCTGATTTTTTGTGAAGATATAGGTGACCTGATTGGAATTGAACAAATAATTTTAATGATGAGTTGAATGCGAAGGCGGGAGATGAATGAAGGAGGAGTATGACAGCGAATTGGTGGAAAGAAGAGAGTGAGAGAGAGAGAGAGAGAGAGAGAGAGAGAGAGGGGGGGGGGAGGGGAACAGAACGGGAAACCATATGGCCACATTGTCTGAGTTGGGTGGAAAATGCGTTACATGTCCAAAAGATTGTAGAAATGTACATTGTCACAATCAAGCATCTTTAGTTTTTTAGTAGTAAGTCAGACATGTATAAAAGTATATAATATATTGAAAGCAGAGATTGAAAGGAGGATATTGACATATTTTTGTGCCTGTATAAGTGTGTCTAAAGGTTATACAGAGTGTTACAGGAAAAAATGGTTTGAAAAACTTCACAATTTACCCGTAAATAATTTCTAATCTTTTCACCAAATGAAAAGAATCACCGTGGATTGTGTAAATAAGACGCTATGCTTCTAAAAATATAAACTTGTAATACAAATTATTTTTTCTAACCGGCCTACAGGGTGTCAAAAAAGAGAAAAAATAGTGCAAAAAGGGCAGAATCCTGTCTTTTACACTTGGATTAATCTCAAACAAAGTTTATTGCAAGTAATATGTTCCACTTAATGTGTTTTTACATGAATGCAACGAAAATGGCGAAAAAATGACAATTATTGTTATAAAATTGCATGTGACAATTTTTGATGCCTGCAATGCATTGTCTATGAGGATGTGTGCATTAAGTTTTGTTTAATTGATTAGTTAATTGATTAAATTACTTTTTAAAAATGTTCTTCACATTTATCTAGAACACATAAATTCCCAAGAGAATGATATATCACTCAAACCATAAGACCAATGGCTGCAAATAATAACGCAGCCAACAATAAGAAAATAACAAAAGTGGGAATTCCTTATGCTTTAACACGTGCCCTCCACCGTAGGATCCTCCACCGTAGATCCTCCACCCCTTACCTACTCCACTAAAGTATTTTTGTATTAAAACTATGAGCATAACGAAGCTGAAACTTCACAGACATGTAGCCTGATAAATTATCTACAATATGAATTATTGCACAGCTTATGACTGTACATCATTTTCATGCTTATGTGTTAAAAATGTGATAATTTTCCCTCCAAAATGTAACGCCTCCACCCTTTTACAATACCCCAACTTGTGACACATGGCCATATACATATTATGTTTCGTATACGTGTTTAAGAATAGGATTCTATGGTCAGTGCAACCAATGTGATGAAAGGAACTTCGGAGCCACTTACATAAAAAAAACAACAAAAAAACATATGACATTGAGATGATAATAATAATAATAGTAGTGTTTAAGAAACGCTATTCACGATTGTACCATAGCGCTTTACATAATTATAGTATAAACATAGAATAATACGAACATAGAAAATATTACATAAAAACATATTCATGAGTATACATGTACATAGAGCAATCAACCCTTGAATAAAAGCCAACTAATTATGCGTTAAACAGATAACATTTCAAATATTTCTTAAATGTTGGGGTACTTAATATGCTAAGAATATTTTTAGGTATGTTGTTTCAAATATTTGGTGCTGCAATTCCAAAACGTTTACCTGTGAGAGTGAAGTGTAATCAGGGTTTAACTAATATTGTTTTGTCGTCTGAGGATCGAAGATTACGCCGGGGTGTATAGCCTGAAAGATTCTGAGTAAAATAGCCTGGTGTCTGATTTGTAAGAAATTTATGTGCATAAAGACAGAGTTTGAAATCAATTCTTTTAGCAACTGGCAGCCAGTGTAATTGTTTGAGGAACAGAGAAGTTGGTGTTTGGCGTCCTAACCGAAAAATTAGTCTAGCTGCACGATTTTGTATACATTGTAGGCGTTTTACATCTTTGACGGACATGACAGGAGAGAAAACAATGCATTACAATAATCAAGCCTAGAAATTATAAGTGCTTGAACAACACGATGACATGTCGTACGATCAATAAATCGTCTAATTCCCATAGAGTTTCTCAAATGATAGTTACATGTGCGAACAACATTACAAACATGACCAGATAATGAGAAAGAAGAATTCAAAGTAACACCAAGATTAACAACACTGCATGACAGGGGAATCACATCATTGTCTACTTTAAGGTTTAAATTTGATGTGGTTAGTGAAGTACGTGTGAAGGCAACAAATTCGGTTTTCTGACAATTGAGATTGAGAAAAGTATGAAGAACACCATTTCTATTCAGAAATACAAGCAGAATATTACAAAAACATATCATAGTCAAAGATCATACTAGCAAAACAGTGGAATATCATCAGCATGTGATACCGTATACATAAAGGTTATGACGTTTATTATGTCTGAAATTGGTGTGATGATAACTCGTAAACAGTATAGCCCTAGCACAGAGCCTTGAGAGTACACCAAATTGAATGCCGAGATTCAGATACATGACTATCAATGTTACTTGGGAGGACCATCCAGATAAATATGATCTCATCCACTTTAACAACAGTATCAGTTATACAAAATCTAGTTTGAAGTCTATCAAGTATAAGAGTCACATGATCAACAGTATCAACGCTGCACTTAGGTCGAGAAGAACAAGGAAAGGATAGCAAGTATTACAAATTAATTATGAACCATAATTATCAGTAAAACATTATTGCTGGAAAAAATTCAATCAGATAAAACACACATATTTCAAAATATCTGATCTGACGAGAAATGTATTACTGCCCTCTAAAAGATTCCGATTATTATGCAGCCGTTCTCTCATTCCTCTGTCTGTCCTTTTCTATTCCTCTTGATCTCTCAACACCGTCAGCGATGTTTTTTGTGTGAAAGTTTCGTGAGAACATCCATATATGAAAACGTGAACAATCAAAAAGGACAGTGTTATTTTATACCAAACACGCACAGTTCCACTACAGTGCACTAACGACCAGAAAGAATCTTACGGGAAAATGTGTGTTACTGGGTATAGACTCTCTCTACGTCTGCCGGTCGATATCGCGATAACAATGCCCTGAATAAAAGACCGTGTAAAAGGAGAGTGCAAGCTGGTGCAGTCAGGATCGAAGTATTTTATCATGAATTTTTTTTTATGATATCAAAAACGCGGGGGAAAATATTGACCAATCACAAAGAAGTTAAATCATTGGAAAAGAGATAAATATATTTACTTCACTCAGCGTAACTAGGAAATCGATGCGCTGCTGATTTTACAGGAAAGCTTTTAGTGACTGCTGTTGAACCAAAATATCATTTTCACACAGAAAAACGACCCAAAAAGACTAAAATGGGAGATTTTAAAAGCTCAAAACGCGAGGGTTAGGGGTAAAAAATATTCTTCCCAAGGTTTTATCTTGTTTTATATAATTAACCCTCATAAAACTGTGTAACTAAGTAAATGATCTTCTCGATTTTTTTATTCCAGTATAATTCAACAAAACTCCCGTTTTTCGGGCATTCCTTCCATTGACAATCGGTGCGTGAAAATGGTTTTCCTAGAAAGAAGCCCAACGTTTTCATATGGGTTTATAAACTTAATTTGCATTTAGATAGGGAATCCTAAGCATTGTATGTAGACGGTCATTTTAACCAACTAGTTTAGTGACCAAATCAAAACTTGTATCTCCAAGGATTCATACTCATTTTTAACTAACTTCTTTATTTACCATAGTTGAAATATTACACTATTTCGCAGGAATATTTGCGAGCTTTCCTCTTCTCTTGTCATTTTAAGAATACCATGCAATCATTATACGAATAGATTTCCCCACCGGTGGCGTTAGGCTAGGTCGTTCACATTAACGATTTGCACTTTGAAGGTCCATCATCCCCTTTGGCTAGCCATTGCAATATTCCGTGAAATTTCCAAATCTTAATACTTAAGGGAAATATGACCATAGGAGAAGAGATTGACAAATTCCAGCTTTTCTTGAGGGCAAGAGGTGTTAATTTAATAACTGAATTATCATGAGATTCGCTCCCACCTCAATCTTCTAATTTGAAATTGGTATCATCAAAATAAATAAGATTGGATCAGTTTTCGGATACTGTTCGTAACGGGGGTACTGTGACGTAGTTTGGCAGTATAATTGCATGGTTTGGAAAATATTAAACGACTTATTACTTAATCTGACTTCTAACTTTATTTGATTTAAAAATTAATTTATTAGATTACTGGTTTTATAAATGATATATCGGTTGTCTTATTGACTAATTGATTAATTTCCGATTTATATTTTGATTTTCCGTTGTATTATTATACTACGCTGGCTCCCATCAATGAATGACAAAATTACCTCGTTATAATAACTTATTTATTTTGCACACCTTTACATAAAATATAGTACAACAAAGTATCATATGATGATCATAATTCAGGAGGTGGTAAACCCTGATATATAATCTTATATAAATTCCATAATGGAATAGCGATTTCGTATAAACTTCATTTTTTTTTAAACTTCAGAGACAATCTACTAGTTATCTTACGAAACATATTTTCTTATATTGACTTTTAAGAACCCATTAGTTAAACAAATTTACAAAACGTGTCCCTATTATACAAATACTTGTCTGTTTGAAGACGCGGTCACAGGTTGTTCTGCGGATGTTAATGACGATAACAAAGCCAGCAGATGATTACAATCAGTAGACAAAAACCACTTCTACGGAAACAGGAGGAAGCTTGCGTAATTAAATCCAGAACCCGACTTCTTTTAAGGGTTTGAAACCTGCGGGAGGCGACTGTAACCTTGTTTTATATTGACCTTACAAAAGGGACTTCGTAAAGTTATATTTTATAATGACTTTATAAAAAGGGAGCTATATAGAGTTAAAACCAGATTGCTTTGCGATTTGAGATTATCCTTCAGCTAGCATTATTCTAATATTAATCCTCATGAAGAATTACCTAATCTATTTGAGCTGCTTCGCGAATTCCACGTCCAGAATCTCACCCCTACGGCTTATCCAGGGTGCTGATCAAGGTACCGTGGTGTGGATTAAGGGTTAGGTGGATAATGGAACAAGTTCATAAAATAAAAGGCAAAATAGATTAAGTTAAGAAGAAAAAAAAAAGGATGCTGATTAAAAAAAAGTATGTGTGTCGGGGTTGTTGGTGTGGCTAATGATCCATTATTCTATTTCAAAGGCAATTATTTGAGATTGTCAAGCTACAAGGTTTACAAAGCTTGTTCTTATAACATTAAAATACTAGGATATGTTTTCTGCATCTGTTAAACTGAACTTTATTTGCTATGACTATTTTCTGATTTGTTTATATTTATTTATCTATTTTTTTATTTTATTTATTTTATTTATTATTTTATTTATTTTTTGTTTATTTTATTTATTTTATTTATTTATTTTATTTATTTATTTATTTATTTATTTATTTTATTTTTTATTTTTTATTTATTTATTTATTTATTATTATTTTTTTTTTGGGGGGGGGAGTTGTCTACATTGAGGATATAACTTGATAGGGCCAAGAGGATGATCAATTTTTTCATACTTCGAATTCTTTTGCCAATAATTAGAGTCTACAAGAGTACCAAATAGAGAGAGAGAGAGAGAGAGAGGGAGGGAGAAAGAGAGAGAGAGAGAGTGTGTGTGTGGGTGGGGAAAACCCCCTAGTATCGTTCATGGTCATCACTGAAAACCTAAACGGTTAGACCGACTAGCTTTAAAGCTAGTCGTAGTGATGCCCAGACTGACTAGCTTTAAAGCTAGTCAGTCACGACGGACTAGTTTTCCTTCAACACAATTCGGTTATTACGGACTAGCTTTAAAGCTCGTCCGTCTCTACGGACTAGCTTGAAAGCTAGTCCGTCATGTTAGTCGGTAACGACGGACTAGTTTTAATGCTAGTCGGTCACGACGGACTAGCTTTCCATAAAGCTAGTCGTTCATGACAGACTAGCTTTAAAGCTAGTCGGTCAAGACGGACTAGTTTTAAAGCTAGTCCGTTTTGACCGACTAGTTTGATAGACTAGCATAAAAGCTAGTCGTAGTGATGCCCAGACTGACGAGCTTTTGAGCAGGACTAGCTTTACAGCTAGTCCGTCAAGGTGTCAAAACTAGTCAGTCGAGCTTGTCTGTCGCGACGTTCTTACTTCTGTCTGGACCGACTATAGCATTACGGAATAGCTTAATATGGCTTCATCAGCTTGTCAGAGACGTCAAATCTGAAATATGAGAAAACATTTTAAAGATACGATTAATTTTTTTTCCACAAAAAATTCAAGAAGTCAAGCCAACATCATTTTATTATGATGATATCAGAATACAGGAATTAATACAGGAGGCACAATTAGTTAACATTATGGCAATTATCAAATAAACATGATGTTGAGATTTAATTTGGAAAATCAAATGTGAAATAATTACACTGAAGCCCGGCAAAACAAACAAGTTAGATGCAATCCATAAAGCTAATAATATGCATTTTGAATTTATACTTTATATGCTTGCTTCCAGTGCATTTAGCATTTTTGCATTTAGCATTATATTCAATTATATTCAACATACATTTTGCCTCTTTATTAGCTTCACTAGCTGATCACTTTAAAAATCAAGGGGGACGATCCTCCCAGAGAAAAAAAAATCGAGGGTGAAACGGTCCCCACTGTCCCCCGTGCGTCCCCGCCAATGGCTTGCATCATCATTGTCTTGTTTGTTGTAGGCCTGCCTATTTTTGCATTTTCTACGCATATCATTCATGAAAGCCACCTCAGAAATCCCGCAGTCGCGCCTCTAATCCAATATTCTGTTCTTTCAGATAGTAATCTAAAAGAAATAGTGGCACATATAATTCTAAGAATTGGAATTGAATTCATTATTTAATGTTGCTATTATCGTTTTCAGCAACACACACGCCATTTATAAATTAATTTGGCAAGACAGAATTTGTTTCGCGTTGGTGATTATAGTATTAATCCATGTGAAAAAATAACGATATCTATGATCTGAAAAATAAGTAATTCAAAAAGAGTACTCACACATATCACATGAAGGAGATCGCCATTATCATCAAAATCTTCAGTTTTACGGGGTATATCCAGACCTGCCAACAAAAAATCGTATTCCGTACTTTTTCTATCCTCTTTCGCTTCTTAAGGGGGTACTAAGATCTATAGATGTCTATGAATGCACATCACCATCATGCCATACTACATCGCACCTGTCTTCATAGAAAATATTTAATTGTTCAATGAATTGTCTATGTCCCTCATTTACCAGAACGAATGCCTTTGGTGCAGGGATGACACACTTGTCAAAATGTTTGGCATATTTACCTTGTTTTCTATTGAAAATAATTGAATAATAAAAGGTTTTCAGGTCGACAGGTGGATGGGGATTGACATTTTTATGATCTGAATAATTATTGACATTTAATGAGTTTGGTACCCCTTATCCAAATGAAAAAGACAAAAATACGATTTTAGGTTGGCAGTACTGTATATCGGATATGCTTCCTTACAGTTTGCTCAAATAGAATTCACAAATAATAGATGATGTCCTTTTCGCAATGCGCATGTTATTCACTCGATGCTATTCACCTTGTATTCATTGCTGTTGCTTAGCCGGGCATTCACCAGTAATCTACAAGAATAGACCAGATTCTTGGGTTCTATAGTAACGAGGTATTCAATTAGCCTGTAATTAAAGAATGGAGAACAGTAGTTTGAACCTACTCGTGAATTGCATTCTTGTCGTGATTGATGTATCGTTAGCTTAAGATTGTCAAGTCAAAACAACCTTTGTTTGAGAATAATGTATTCACTTGATTATGTTCGGAAACATGCCGCTCTAAATTTACAATGGAGATAATAATTGACATTGCATCTGTGTGTATTTCAAAAGCTAGTCAGTCATTTCAATTGTAAGCGACATTGCAGCTATGTGTATCAAATCCTAGTCGGTCATTCTAATGGGTAAACTGAGGCTACCTATCTGATTTTATTGAGCTCGTCCGTCGCATTAACGGACTAACATCAAGTGTGACGGACTAGCTTTAAAGCTCGTCCGTCAAGTTGAGAGATTTGGATTCAGTTGTAAGCTAGTCCGTCTCGACGGACTAACATGACGCACTAGCTTTAAAACTAGTCCGTCTTGACTGACGAGCTTTAAAGCTAGTCCGTCCACTGACGGACGAGGTTAGGTTTTCAGTGATGGCTAATCATTTAATGTTTTATGTGTTGTCACGTACCATCTTATGTAATGGACTTCCATTATAGGACTTTCACCTCTCCTAACGTGTCTAAGATACATTAAGTAGTGATCAGTGCATGAAACCCTGTTGGTGGTGTATCATAATGTACCAGACTATGTATAACAACTAACTTAATAAGGGAAGCAATCATTATTGTGAATATTTATCAAACTTCGCTACTTAAAAAAAAATAGAATAGAATATGCCGTGTTAAGAAAAAAAAATGCTTTTAATATGCTCGAAAGATTGTTACGAATGGACCAATGATTTGTTTTTTCATTCTCATTTTTTTATCCAAGGGTATAACGTGAATAAGTGAAGTGAGAATGAGAGAAACGACCACAGATAAAATAATAAAGAGACATTAATAATAACCAAATATTGGTTAGGGTCTTGAAATAGCGAGAGAGAACACATGAACAGAATGATACAAAGAGAGAAAGAGAGAGAGAGAGACGGAAAGCTCAAATATAAATTATACAAATATTTTAATGTATCAAGTGGGATTTACGTGGGGATGTTAAAAGCAAGTTCTTGCTTGATGCTAAAATTGCCGACTGGCGTATGCATACCGGGAACCTTTACTGATTATTATCCCAGCTGACGAATTCTAAAAGATCTTTTTGCTCGTATCTACACTCTCAAAGCTGTAATAATCATGTTTTCAATCTCTCAATTTTCCCGGCTCAGTATACGCTTTTCTTATGTTTTAGTTTATACAATTTACATAAATTGATCGGGTACATTAAGTGTCTGCTTTCACAGTTTTCCAAGAATAAAGTAATACTGATAATGATAAAGTATGCCATGTATATTTGATATAAACGTCAAATATTACAATCAAACTCTTCCAGCGAATGATTGCATCGCAAATACAGGTTGATCGAAGCACTACAAACAACATACTTGCGTCCTATTTTTATATGCGATATCACTAAAAAGAACTTTAGAATATTTAGTTGATACAACCGGGATTTCTGGGAATAAAAGGATTACATTCACATTATATTTTATGTATTTGACCAAATATCATTATTTTATTGAGATAAAGAGTCTACAGTCTGTGTCAAATAAAATGGTACAATTGGAAAACATTTTTTTATAGTATGAAGATTAATAACAACCTAGTATTGTTTGGTATTTTGATAAAGCAGGAAAATCAGACTTTCTGCTGCAATTTTTTCATCACATTTGGTGCAGTATTTTTTGAGATATGACTAATTTTCTACAATCAAGAAAAATCCATTTTTCGCACGCCGTCCCATGCCTTTGTGTATGATTTCGCATAATGACCTTGAATTCGACGCTCCAGAACAATAGACGTGCGTAATTTCGATTTGTTTCTTGTCGCACAAAACTTAGCATAACTTTTGTTTTACGAAAGCAAATTAAACAGGACAAAGCGCATCGGCAAGAAAAATCTATTGGCTTTAATTTGATACCACAAACACATATTATATTAAAAGATTTCACACCTAAATAATTTTTTCCCCGACTGTACCATTTTTTTTGGACACAGACTGGATATATGACATTTGCTCTAACGACAATCCCCTGACAATCCTAACACAAATCGAATGGTTAACTGATATACCTGACCCTAACCCTATTCCTATATCTTACATAAGACCTTATCGCAATCCTTACTCTTTATTAGCAACGGTGATATTACAGAGAATAAAGTCATAGACACAATTTCAAAGGCCCCGGAGTATTTGTCGGATCCCGAAAAGATATGTTCGAAAACAGTAATCGGAAAATATAAAGAGAATACATGCAGACATAACAACATGACAAGAGAGAGAGAGAGAGAGAGAGAGGGGGGGGGATAGATGAATAGGATAGAAAGTGAGAAGGAGAGGGACAGACAGACAGAGAGAGAGAGAGGGACTAGACAGACTAGAAAGACACATTCTGTGGGTGTTTGTGGGTGTGAGTGGGGAATGAGTGTGGGTGTGTGTGTGTGTGTTCGAAAGAGACACAAAACAAAACTGAAAACAATCGTATATTATAATTCCAATCCAAGAAGCTAACCATTCGAGTACTGAATAACAAAACTAGAAGCTTCATCATATACCCAAGGGATTCTCTCTGACCAAACGGGGTTGGTTTCAATCTTCCGAGTGTCACTTTTCTTTTCTTTCTGTCTCAGAACTCGAGCTCGCAATCGATAGAAAAGAAGGTCTATATTGAGCGGATTTCCGAATGGCGTGGTGGAGGAGGAGACGAAAGCCGATACACCTCTCAAAATGTAGCCAGTCGATAAGCTGCTTTCCAAAGAGCTTTGGCCACTCAGTTATAGGGGTAATATGAAGAGAAAGAAAAGAGACGGAACCGGATAGTAATAGTGCTAAAGGGCAGTTATCAGACGAAAAGAAAAATAAGTGTCACGGGACTATATAGCAGATATATTGCCATATTCGTGATATTTTGTAATTTCACGTTCAAATTGAAATACCCATTATTATGATTTGGAGTGATAATATAGAATTATTATTCTGAGCTTAGATATGTGTGAGGTCAGTTCTGTTTCAGTTCGGTTCAGTTTGATTTTGTATTTCCAAATTTGACACTCACAATATGTTATTTCTAAAATATAAATTAATAAATAAATAATAATTAAAAAAATAAATAAAAAAGATACGTTCTCATAATAATATTTGTAAAGTATAAAATTATTGAACATATAAATACGACGAAGTTTTATTTTAAAGCTTTAGGCTAGCTGGCTAAAAGGCTCAATATGTATTTTTAAAAAATATAGAAAAAAAAAACTACTAAAACTATCACTAAGAATTAGTAATCAAACCATTAATAATTTCTTTTGCAATTATTGGAAATGCACAATTTTCACGATTGTATATAAGCACTATCTATAATCAATCGCAAAAAAATAAAAAAATAAATGAGAAGTGTTGACATAAGGCTCTCGTCAGCAACGCGGGATGAGCATTAAATCATACACCAGAAATACAACCATAAAATAGGTCGGTTCATAATACTATTTCAATAGTCAAATGATTAACACGTCGGTTTCATCCAGGCTAATTATTTATTTAATATGATAAATATTGTTTTCTTATTGTCTGGTCGCAAGATTGAAGGAATTAGGTGTCACATATTTTAATAAATGGAGCCGCAAACGTAATCATTACAAATAGGCAACAGTTTCAGGTCGACGTCATGGATATTGTGATTTTTATTTTGTTTTAACTCGTTGCATGCCATGCACAGCACAACAAAAGATTATATAGCTTTATCTTTTAATTTGTTTGTAGATATGAAAAACTGGAAATTACTTCATAGACATGACACAAGTAGTATTGTTGTTTTTGTTCATATCCTCCGGTACCTGCATTTGTATGACTGTGCAAAACTTCCGATTACATGCGAATAGTTAAATAATGATTCGACGCATTTTGTTCCATTTATCCATACTTTCTGCCGTAGTGCCACTGAAAGGACTTTAATATAGATTTTAATAGTGCTTTAACACAAGTATATTTTTTCGTTATTATAAGTCACATTTAATTCGAAAACTATGAATTATCGAAATATTCGATAAATTCAACCCGAAACTCTTTAAGAACCTCAATGAAGCAAACAAATTTCGCTGCGACCACACATTTAATGATTCTTCTCACACTCTTTAGCAATCACATTACATACGTCATATTCAACTAAAGCAGTAGAACCAACTTTCCTCTGTATTCATTTCCTTGTTAAAACATACTTTGCTCACAAAGCTGCACCGGTAAGTGGACAAGGAGAATAAGAGATGAAAGAACGGGCGTGCTTGAGTACGATGCCTCAGCCAAGATCGTGATATTACCCCCTTCCTGCCTTCGAACCAAAAGATGCTTGTTCTGACCACAAACGGAAAACCCACTCTTGCTCTCCATCGCTGAATTGCACCTACTTAATGAAAATTGGGAAAAGTTGGTTCTCTTTGAAGCGACGGCCAGGGAGGGAAGCGGGGAACATGAACTATTACTATTTGCCAACTGACCCATTTTTTCAGGCTGCTGTCGATTTAAGTGCCTTTGAAAATGCTGAAAATGGTAAAGCTTCAAACGCGAGGACAGTGGTGGGAATTGCGTATAAGCACGATAGAACAAAAAAAAAATAAAACGTAAAAAAAAAATAAAAGGAAAAAAAAAAAGGTTTTCTAACATAAAGCGTGTGAAAGAAAGATTGTGGTTGAATTAGAGGAGAGGGAGTTTTCAGGGAGAAGAGAAGAAGAAAGAGAGGGAAATAAATAGATATTGGTCTAAATTAATGGAAATATACATGTATTTTTGTTATAAAAAAACACAATGTAGAACGTTTTGGTTGATCGCTTGGTGCTTAGTTTAATCATGTCCGATCATTTTGAATTATTATCAATACGATCTTTCTCAGACATTCAAGATGAAATATTTTCATTAAAACCAGGGTTTTCTTTGTGAGGTAGGTTATATGTAAATAAATTAATAAATAAATTAACAAAAAAATAATATAGCCATTGTAGGCCTACAAATTGAGTCACAATACATCGCGCGCTAATGTTTCCTGACCATCGTCTTCGCTCTTCCTGTATTTACTTTTCAATTCCATTAGTTCTTAATTTTTAATTATGACAATCCATTAACGCAGATTGCTTCTTGTGTTGCTATTGCATCCTGTAAATCGATAATATTTTCCATTGAGTACAGTTTTGTTATCTTATCGCACCTGATATGCTATTTATTCAGAAAAAGCCAATACTCTTTGAGATTAAACAGCAAACCTTCGTTTTGTTTAATTTGGAAAATATTTTACTGTGACGAATACAATGTACACTGAAAACCTAAACGGGTAGACTGACTAGCTTTAAAGCTAGTCGTAGTGATGCCCAGACTGACTAGCTTTTCATTAACATAACCCGGTTATTACGGACTAGCTTTAAAACTCGTCCGTCTCTACGGACTAGCTTGAAATCTGGTCCGTCAAGTTAGTCCGTCAAGACGGACTAGTTTTAATGCTCGTCGGTCACGACGGACTAGCTTTCCAGAAAGCTAGTCGGTCATGACAGACCAGCTTTAAAGCTGGTCGGTCACGACAGACTAATTTTAAAGCTCGTCCGTCGTGACCGACTTGTTTGACGGACTAGCATAAAAGCTAGTCGTAGTAATGCCCAAACTGACGAGCTTTTGAGCAGGACTAGCTTTACAGCTAATCGGTCATGGTGTAAAAGCTAGTCCGTCGCGCTTTTCTGCCGCGATGTTCTTGCTGCTGTCTTGACAGACTAGCATGACGGACAAGGTTAATATGGCTTCACCAGCTTGTCAGAGACGTCAAATCTGAAATATTAGAAGACATTTTAAAGATACGATTAAAAAACGTGCATTTTGTCACAAGAATTCGAGCATAAAACATTTTATTATGATGATATAAATCAGAAGACAGGAATTAATACAGGAGGCATAATTAGTTAACATTATAGCAATTATCAAATAATGGGGGCACGGGGCCCAGGGGTCGCGGCCATGGCTTGCATCATCAGCACTTTTTGTTGTAGGCCTACCTGCTTTTGCATTTTCGGCCTATACACTTAACCCGTTGGAGACGAGCTGATTTGGCTATAACACACATTTCCCATAGACCTCAGCCCGAATATATTCGGGCTCAGTCCCCAACGGGTTAAGGCCTCGTCACACCGAGTCCGGTCCGGTGACCGTCTCAAATCGCTCCATGAGCGATCCCATAAAAACCGTACCGGTTGCCGTCCCGGCTAGTACGGCATAGCCCGTGTTTGTTGTGACCAGTCTCATTGCCATAGTACACGGCCGATTCATTTCGACCTTTTTTGCCCATTGTTGAACCGGAACGGGCCCGTGCCGTGACCCGGACCGGACTCGGTGTGACGAGGCCTTTATCCTTGAGAGCCACTTCACAATCCCAAAGTCATGCCTCTAATCCAATATTCTTTTCTTTCAGATACAAGTAATCTAAAAGAAAAGTGGCGCCTATATTTATTATTAGAATTAAATTTCGATTTTCATAATTTAATGTGATTTTTATTATCGTTGTTAATTACACACAATTTATAATTATTGATTTGGCAAGACATAATTTTTCGCGTTGGTGATTATAACATTAATCTATGTGAACAAAATAACGTTATCTGTGAACTGAAACATAAGGAATTAAAACAGAGCACTCACACAGTCATGTCACTCGAAGGAAATCGCCATTATAATCCAAATCTTAAGCTTTCCGGGGTATATCGTGTCTGCGCGTCTGTACAGTTTGCTCATTAAATGGAATTCACATACAAATAATGCAACTAATAGTGATGTCCTTTTAGCAATGCGCATGTTATTCAATCAATTGTACCACCTTCTATTCACTGCTGTTGCTAAGCCGGGCATTCACCAACAATCTATAAGAATAGACGGTTCATGGGTTCTATAGTTACGAAGTATTTAAAGAATGGAACAATATTTCTAACCTACTCGTGAATGGCATACTTTTCATGATTGATGTTATGTCGGCAATCGTAAGCTCTCAGATTGTCAAGCCAAAACAACATTTGTTTGAGAAAGTTGATTGTATCCCACTTTTATTCACTGTTGTTGCTAAGCTGGGCATTCACCAGCAATCTGTAAGAAAATACCGGGTTTTCGAGTTCTATATGAACAAGGTATTCAATTCGCCTGTAACTGAAGAATGGAGAGCAATATTTGGAATCTACAGGTACTCGTGAATTGCATATTTGTCATAATAGATGTTATGTCTCGAAAGCTTTCAGATTGTCAAGCCAAAACAACCTTTGTTTCAGAATGTATCAACTCGATTATGCTCGGAAACAGAATAAATAGAGAATGTACATTGAAAGGACATTGCAACTATTTGTATCAAAAGCTGGTCAGTCATTTTAATGGATAAACTGTCCTACCTACCTACTTTTTTTTACCTAGTCGGTCACGTCGACGGACTAGCATCAAGCTTGACGGACGAGCTTTAAAGCCAGTCGGTCCATTGACGGACGAGGTTAGGTTTTCAGTGAAGGAACCTTCTTAAGAATCATTTGTAGTTCGATATGAATTACTAATATTTGTATAGACGATTACTTTTTTATAATAAATATTAGAAAGTAAGATCAGTCTTCTTCAAGCTGTCAAATTCAAAACCAACGAATATCAAAGAAAACTTCGCCATTCATGGAAAAAAAAAGTATTTTGATTTCCCTGAGCCGATCGAGGATTCGTCCTATCCATTGTTGTTTTACTCTTACAAAGTTGTTTTAATCAACAATGTAAACTGCATCAGCAGAATGTCAAAGATTTGTTCCCATTTGTAAATGGAGAAGGCGTTACAAAATCAAGATAAGATGTGATACGACTTCTTTTGTTATGGCTCATTTCTTGACAGTATTCGTATTCCTTGATTAAGTAAACGAATCGTGATTAATCTTACCAAGGGAAACTTAATCAAAGTGAGAATGTATTGGTACCTAAGTAAACATTTTCAAATATTACGTTTCCGTTGTTCTGTTTAGAAATAGGCTTATGTTTCAACTTGGTTTTGACTTTCTTTTGTTGCATATTACTTCCAGCACACTTTTGCTTAAACCCAATTAATCACGTTTTATCAAAACTTTTGAATTTACATATAAAAGCACGCAAAACCAGTTAGCCCCCTCAAAAAAAAATAATAAAAAATAATAATAATAATTCGGATAAAAAATCATATACTTTTGAGAGGCACCATCCTTAAACTTTTTTTTGCAAATTTCCAAGTCAAATTATTATTTTCAGTCTTTCCTTTTAAAAAGACCCCTTTACAATGCTATACTGTAAGAATTTATGTACACATCGTGTTTCCTCGATTTGCATTATTAAGATAAACTTCAAATGTAGAAATAAAAATATCTTCTTAGAAATATAATCACGATGCCATTTTCCTGCCATTATATTATCCTAATGCTTTCGAAAATGCTTTCGTAACACTCTTGTGTTTACTATTTGGAAAAGGGGTTGTTAGTTCAACTTGATTACTTTGTTATTTGGGATGTTAAGAGCGGAATAACCTTTTCCAGAGTCAAACTTTCAGTTTCCTTGAAAAATTAATGAAGCCAGTGATTGGGAGATAATCATGGTCTCTTTATGTATGATTGCGCGAGGGCTTATCCGTTCTTTGCTTTTCAATTTGCTTTTCCTCATTTTGTGGAGACACGGCTTCTATTAGGAGGTCAACCAAAGAAATGTTGCGCTTGTCGTAATACTCACAAATCTTGGGAAGTATCCACACCGGCTATTCGTAATCCCACATGCGTAAATGGGTTAAGCTTGACTACATTTCTTGCAATGATTTTAGTTTTTACCGATGATTGAAAAAAATCTTTTCTCATTAGATGAAGAACATGCAATTAGGTAGTGGATTTCGACACCTGATTTCCTTAAACTCACTATTTACGATGAAAAGAGCATCGTTAGACAAAATACACAGGCTGTCCGATTCTGGCGGATCAGTTCCAGAAGCTGGCCTAATTAAGCTTGGTTAGATACGTATGTAGAGGGAGGGGGGGGGGGGTAGTTCCAATGGAGCTTTAAATCCAGTCACGCGTGTTTTTCTCGAACGTTAATAGTAAATCACTTTTCATGTCTTGCAAATAAAATTTAATCGCTCGGAAAATCAACTCAGTTTCGGAATCATTTTTCTCTCTTCCTTGTCCGCATCTACACGAAACATTAGACATTCGGCCATGAATTGGTACATTGCAAATTCCTCTTGTTTACAGTCATCCTAGTTTCAATGTTCTCTAATGCTACAGTCACACAGACACTTACGTTTCGTTACGTTTTTGTTGTTTTATCCTTATTTCATCTTCTATTCTATCATTTCTTATGTATTAATGTGTTTTTTTAATGAACGAAATGATCAATATTTCCACTGCTAACTATGACGGGAAGGCAGCCATGGGGATCCGTGGAAAGGAAAATAGTTTTTGGACGCAACCGGACCTAACTCAACGCAAGTGTCTGTGTGACTGCAGCGTAAGATTTTGAAATGGCGCCCCAAGGTTTGCGGCTTACCCCAAACTTAAAAGCCGACTACGGTGTAAGCATGCCATGGTGAAGGCAACCAAAGAATTCATCATTGGGTAAACCGCAGTAGAAAACGAATGAATCCTTTATTTATAAAACAATACCAACGCCTCTATATCAACAGTGTCCAGTAATTCTGTAATATAGTAAGTTTTTAAAATATCGGACCGCAAGCAAACAGTCTCAAATTGAATTTGTATAATTTTAAATGTAGCCTATTATATTGGCATAGATGGATGTATAC
This sequence comes from Paracentrotus lividus, assembly GCA_940671915.1. Classification (NCBI taxonomy): domain Eukaryota; kingdom Metazoa; phylum Echinodermata; class Echinoidea; order Camarodonta; family Echinidae; genus Paracentrotus; species Paracentrotus lividus. Next base: position 31,735,546 of record CALNVZ010003432.1, read on the forward strand.
ATTCCTTTTAATTAACATGTTTAAAGCAAATGTATGAAGAAATGAAACAGCCAAAAATGTTGGAGTAGTCAAATTAGATAAATAAACATGAGCAGCACAAAGATTACAGACTTCATCAAGACCTTGACCTTTCCACCTTCGCTCTGGTCCACCTTTCAGAAGACAGTGAGCCGCCCACTTCATTAATACCTGATTGAACAAATCTGAGATAACTAAATTATCATCGCTTAAACTCTTCCAGACCCTTTACGGTTGGATGTACTTTTCCATTTTCCTTCGTCCCTTTATCGGCGAACATTAGAAGCAGCCCTTAGCTTTTGTTGGCATTCACGTTTAAACATCACTAGATTTAATTATTCCCTGATAACAACATTCTAGACAAGGAATTGCATATTAGATTAGTCCGGCGTAATACGCGGAAATATTGGCGCTTGTCCTGAAAGATCCCTTTCTTTATTCGCTGTGGATACATAATACCCACCAGGTTGATTCAATTCAAATGCAATGTAGATATCGGGTTTTTGAATTAAATGTAATCAGTCGAAAACGACGTCTCCCGCCCTTTTGTCAGAACATTTTGCTTTACTTGTCACCGCTAATAGTAAACGCCGGATCTGCCCCTATAGTGTTTCCGCGTAGATTGTAAGACATGATATTAGACTCTTTCGCCAGACTCTACTCACTATGTAACGGACACTCAATTATTAAGTTTAAACAGTTTATCATATTAATTTATGATTATACTCAGACGTGTTTCCTTTTTAACAACGCTTAATTTAACATCTAAGTGAGACGAATAAGAAGTACAGCGCAATTGAGAAACAAAGAAATTTGGCAATCGAATGAAACACGGGAAGTGTTAAGCACGCGTTCCTGTACTATTTCAGTCCAGAGGGCAAATATATGAGAGGAGATGATATCCGAATCTAGCAAATTGAAACAAGGGAATGTAATAACATGACAACTTGTTCTGTCGCCTCCTACATTACAGACCTCGGGAGGGTACCGGTGATGGGATTAATCCTATTGGAAACCATCTCATCAGCGGAATCAACGTCACATCCAGGATGGGAACCTGATGAGAATAATTATCGAACATGTAAGCGATATAATCACGACAGAAGAAAGATACATCGAGGGCTGCTTGTTATTTCGAAAGTTCGTTAGTCCGCACAAATGGATTTTCCTAAGATTGGAGTTTATTAATTTGTAGGGCAGGGGTGGCAATTTCATGTAACGACTGGGGGGGGGGGGCGGAAACCCCAAAAAGAATTATTATAATTCACTGAACAGAATAATTTGTCCTAAAATCACCTGTATTTTGTATACCCAAAATTCGAAAGTTGAATGATCTACTTCGCACCTTATGCAGAAACTAATGACAATTTTAAGAATAAAAGGTTGGAACATTAAAACATATTCCACGAATATATAATAGCGACCTGAAGAAAGAGTATTGCGTTAAATCAATACATTGTTATTTGTTTGCGAGCCCAAAAATTTGCTTTATAATAACATTAATCATTGTATTCACTAGCTGATAATCACTACCCTTAAAGAAAACACAAATGCGGGGCGCGAGTGAAAATCCCATCAATTAACGGTTTATAAAATATACATGTTTGTAATTCCTTTCTGAATATGGTCAATCTTATAACATACGAGCGCGAACCGCTATCGGAAAATTGTCTTAATAAGGACATAAAATAACTTTAAAGGAATTTAAAAGTTTATTTCCATCACATTTATCTTTTGGACAGGTGGGCAAATACAAAATCTGTCTAAAATACTTAGAAAATAGAAAAATAAAAATGTTAAGCTTTTAAAATCGAGGGGGACACGTCTCCCCGGATTGCCGCCAATGCCGGAGGGGAATTAATTATACACTCGATCGGAATAATTAAAGCACCCTAAAGATGCATATGTATGTATATTAAAATTTTGCTTTTTAATGACATGAAGTTGGTACATTTTACGGACACTTTGCATCCTCATCTATAATATGTGATGCATCACATCGAAATCAGACAGAAGTCGCCGATGAAATTCAGCACAGTATCGAGGAAATCGGCAAAATAATAAAAATTGTCTTATTTGGGGGCAAATATTTTTTTGATTTTCTGAATTTTCAATGTTTCTTGTATGCTCTGTAAAAGAATGAGTAGAAATGATTATGGGAAAGTCTTTAAAAATGGATTGTTTTGTTGCCAATCTTTGACTATTTCTGGGCGACTTTTTTTTTAATCGAGAGGAATGATCCGCCCCCCCCCAGAAAAGCCCCCCCCCCCGGATCGCCGCCAAATGCGTAATGCCGGGAAATAAGATTTGTGAAAACTGAGCTAGAAAGTTTTTAGCTCCAATCACAACTCATTTTCCTTTCCCCCTCCCAATTTTCAATGATTTTTCATGACCTGGGCGCCGTAACACAAAGGTTTGCGATCAATCGCAAAGTTGCAAATAGCCAACACAATCATTGTTTGCATGCAATTTTGTTCATATGACTGATCAGTGACCAATCAAAATGCATCTTTAAAAATTGCAATTGATCGCAACCTTTGTGTTACGGCGCCCAGGATAGCGTTCTCTAGCCTTGAAAGAAGTAATAATACACTACGAGGTCAATTGGGTTGAAACTAGTCTTATTACCGAAATCGATTTCACTCTTGTAGCACGTAGCTATAACGAAGAATTTGGGTAAGATGGAATTTGCTTTAAATGATCCTGAAAATTTTAACAATTTCACCCTAAAGGTGCCCTCACATACGGCGTGTTGAGCTACGTTGACTAGCGTTCTTGAAATTTGGTGTGTACGTTCGAAACGTTGCAACTCGTTAAACCAAACGCAATTAATCGTTGTCTGAACGCAAATGTACGCTGAGATAAAATCATAATTTATTACACGTTCACAGTTTTGAGGCGTTTTCTAGCGCGTACCAACGCACTTATCAATAGTCTTGTATGCCCTGGGCATTAGCAGTGTGAAGGTTATGCGCGTTGGATGTTCGTTCCCTTGTCGTTCTCTATTCGTTCCTCGTCGTCTCTGGTCGTCCAAACGCGTCTAATCTATCTCGGGAATTTTTTTTTTTTTTTTAATTATGGTTTATTACTATCTTTCATTTTTTAATCAATATCTTTGAACGCATCGATTTTTTCCTCCTCGATTAAAATTTAAAAAATAATAATGATATAAAATCTTCCTTTAATGTCGGAGAAAGATTATGGGAATAATCAATCGACATGTAATTCAATATAACTGTGGTCTCTTAATCCTTATTACATTTGTGATTAGCTATATTATATGATGTTATAATTTCAATAATACTTAATGCTGCTAGCGCCTTTCAGAGTCGCCTCACTAAGCCTGGTAATAGTTAGTTGTACGATACATGTATAAAGTGATACAGACAGAAGAGAGAGAGAGAGAGGAGAGAGAAAGGGAAGAGAGAGAAAAAGAGAATACGAATGAATACAATATAATGGAGTGAGACTGGAAGATGAAAATAGAAAAAGAAACTAAAAAGAACATTATAGAGAATTGAGATCTGAAACTCAAAAAAGTTTTATAATAGACACAAAGTCGTTGAAAAACATAACATTGTGCAATACATTTTTTCCTTTTTTTTTGGGGGGGGGGATGGGAGGTTGTGGGAAGCTTTGTTTATCTTAATTTATGGGCACAAAATTGTTTATTCATTGATAGTATTCATTGTATTGGCATGTTAAAAGTGTGAACGGTCAATGCATTCTGATAAGTGCATAAACAGTTTGTTTTCCTTTTGTTCTGTTTTTCCTAATATGATCCTGAGGTGTTATACCCCTCATAATATATGATTTTTTTTTTTTTTTTTTTTTTTTTTTTTTTTTTTGGAGCACTTAATTATTTTAAAATAAATTGATGGGTGAAAAAATCAGCTTGCGCTTTTTTTTAAATCAAGATGAACCAAATAAATGGACGGGCTTGTTTCATATTAGATAAAATATAACTTTTTTTTTTAAATTTCTCAACCCTAATAAAGACGAAGGGGTCATACTCTTTACACTACATCTACACTCAATACAATATTAGGGTGTTAGAAGATGGTATTGTTTCTTGAGATAGAAAACATTACGTTTTAATACACTGTGGTCAAAAAAGGTTGGATTTTTTTTATTGATCCAGCCACATAAATAATCTTGAAGTTTATTTTATTTTATTTTTTTATATTGGATTTTTCCTAAACCATGACCGGTATTGAATAATTAAAAAAAAGTAC
>CALNVZ010003432.1:31743200-31784301 GCA_940671915.1 Paracentrotus lividus
TACGAAAGCTGCAAAACGAAACGCGGTAGAACATTATTTAACAATCAAGTCTAAAATTTAAATTTGGCACGGGTAAGGAATAGATTTCAGTTTATTGAACATCAACATGAATATCAATAATCATCTCCTGCATATCATGAGAGTACGATATTAAAATTGCCACACGACTCAGAATAATTCTTTGAAAAACAAAGCAATCGAATTTGGTGAATATCTAGACCATTTAAATCGTGTCATACAGTATTATTCAACCGTGGAAACAAACACACTCGTGGAAACCTTGATTCACGTTTCTCATGGATATAATAAGGAGTTTCCAGTAACAATCTGCGCATGCGCGAGTCTCCGATATCCACTTTCGGGTCAGGCCAAATGTACATAAAATGCGGCGCGTACAGTCAACCCATGGTCAACCAACGTACGCATATCTACAAATTCTTACAGACAAAAATCTAGCTATATATTCTTTGTCTGTTTTTCCTTCCGTTTCCATGTTGATAATATGATGAACATTTTCATGACTTTAATTAACGTTTCCTCCAAGAGTTGCAAAAACACCGACTGTGTATCATGCACACCGGTCCGAATATCGAGATTTCAGCCCGTGGTTTCGGCGAATCGATGCCGCTTTGCCTACGCGGAGGGTAACTCACAAATTTCGCTTTCCAGTTGAGAAAAGAGACTCAATAAACATGTCATCAAAATAAGATAGGAATAAGTATCATTGTCTATCTCATAAATAGACAAGTGCGATTCTTCTCCATATTTTTACAATATGAGCGGAAAAAAGCATGAAAATAATGTAAATCAAAGGTGTCATAGACTTCAACATAAGATTAATTCCTGATATAGAGGAGACCACGTACATATGACCCCTGACCCAATGACGTCACAGAGCTCCTATCGCTAACTGGAAACTCCCTTATAGAGACAACTGAATTGGATCTTCTCAACACGAGACAATGGTTAATAGTCAATATCATTTGCATCATATTTTAACTCGATTGAGGGTATAAAGAAATAACAACCTTATCAGCATTCAAACAGTCGATGCTCCATTATTCCAATGCTATCTCATACACTCTCCTATGACTAACTGTGCCCAACAAGGTGTGAACATTCCTGCATTATCATTCACACATTAACCTTTACGACCAAGGACCAACTTTTTATTTTCACACATTCCATTGCGTCGGAGAGCCATTACATTGAATATCTATTTTCTTCCGTTTTCAAACAACCATATTGCTCATATTCAACTCCATTTTGAAATACTTCCACTACGTGCTATTCAATCAATACACATTTCGTACTGCAATCATCTTCCCCTATCATCTAACACACCTATATGTTTAGATAACTAAATGTTTACAATACAATTGCATGATTTTTCCTTTAAATTTTATGATACATTAAAACCTAAGCAATTCCATCAAACGTTCAACTACCATGCTTATAAAATAATTGATTTGCTTTCGGTGCAATATTAGAATCAATGTTTTTATCGTTTATTCTCTTATTGCCACTTTATCGATCAGTGTTCTTTTCAGTTTTTATTGTAAATGCGATGGGAAGTAAAACATATTTGTAAAGACCATCCGATGGATAGGCAATATTGATTTACATAATAATAAATATTCTACACAGATCATTGCATAAAATGCATCTGATTGAATTTCAATGTTGTTTTGTTGTTAACAGATTGTAGCATCTTTTTAAATGTTAACTGATATTCTCACTTGGATAGCATGTGGATTTTGGTACATTGCCGATTGAAATATTGCATTATACCCATGTGATCGACATTCAAAATATACCTAAATTATTTCCTTTCCCCCAAAGGTAAACAAATAATATCAAACTGCTTTTTAACGATATTTTTGCTGTTCAAAGAAAATGCAATATAAGGTCTTGATATTTGATATCCCCTGTTGTTCTGTCCTGAATTGTTAAAACACTGAAAAGCTAACTTTGTCACATGGCCAGATTAATTCGTCAATCGGGGTAAAATAATTTGTTTTGCGATATAACTGTGAAATGACAAACTCATGGTAGTGTACATAACAAATTGATCGAGCACTATTACAAAGTTTCAACTGGTGTTGACAAAAACAAACTTGCGCATGACTGATTTATTTGCGTGACGACTCTTCGCAACCGTAATTGACAAATCCTCTTCGCAGTTAATGTAGAAATGACGATTTTAAGTCGGCCATAACGAATTATAATACAAATTATTTGCTGAAAAACAAATCAATTTGTTGACGCAAAATGCATGACAAATTTAGCTCCTGAAGACAGTTTGGGAAACCCCGCACATAATCAGCGTCTTCGAATCACTCGCCGGTCGCCGTGATTTAGCTGCGAGGCAAGGCTTGAGCTGGCAAGTGTTGACTGGATTTGATGTATTTTGAATTTGTTTCCTCAGGAATTTCGAGGTTCTATTAAAACTGACAAAAATATTAACTATCTGTATTGTTTGTTTATTACAGGTGTGTTTTCTGACTGTTACATGACAAATTAACGTCAAAATGCAGTACAAATTGATGAATGAAAAAAACAAATTGAAAAATGAGAATGAGGAATTAAAATGTTGCAATGACAAACTTTGAAAAAGGTTTGTCAAATTAGACCACTTTTCATGACAAATTAAAATTCGTCATGTTATGGTGCATGACAAATCTATAATGACAAATCTTTGGCATGACAAATTTATTAATTTGTTAAATTAAACCACATTAATGACAAATTTATATTTGTCAATTGACAAAGTTATCGTTTCAGTGAAGTGTATGCCCCTTTCTGATTCAGGCTTTTGCTGAAAACACTGATAAACATGTGGGAGGAGGGGAACTGCGGTAACTTGTCGAAACAAATAGATTTCACGCAACTTTTGAAACCCTGTGCTTATTCTATAGACCCTTTCCTTGAATTACTGAAAGACAATTTGTGTCGAAAGCAATCTTTAGAAATGGTGAAAAGGAAGATGTCCGAGGCGTAACTGATACTCCTCACTCTAATGGATGTGTTGTGTCATTTCCTTGCTATAAGTCAAGATGTTCAGCCCTAGATTTTGAGGCGGCATTTACAGATCTGAAGTAAAAGCGGCGCCCGTAGTCTAACTAAGCCTAGAGCACAAATCTACATTAGAAAGGAGCTTGGTGGTGAAAATGTTTTCATCTTATTCAGGGCGGTACACGCGGACCCTAGTGCTATCTTGATGTGACACTGTCCTCGAAAAAAAGCTCGGCTATAATGTTTTAACATTATTTTATTCAAATAGAATATTTGCTCGCTCTTCAGTACAATTTGTTTCCTACTTGTAAATGATGTTTTTTACTTGAAAAAAGAAATATAGCGTCCTCTTCGTCTTCGTCTTTAATAAAAGGGCACAAATATGATTCAAAATCATTATCAAGCAAGATTATTACTCTCGCGACCAAGTATATACATGATATATTATATATGATATATTATATATTATATAGTTATATATATATATATATGAAAATATATACTGTATATATACACACAAAAAGAATTTCACGAAGGTTGTAGAAATTGTCTGCCGGTCAACTGAGCTCGGTCACGCCTAGCTTCTAGCCCGCCTCTGTGGTCTAGTGGTTAAGGCATTGCAGTTCAAATGCAGTGACCCGAGTTCAACTCCCGGCGGAGGCAATTTTTGCAACCTCAAATTCAAAATGAACGACAGCTCTGGGGGTCATTGGGTCAAGCTACGTCACTATAATTCTCTATAACCCAATTCATTTCGCCCCCCCCCTCTCTCTCTCTCTCTATATATATATATGAATCATGCAATCCATTAAATAATACAAACTAACCTAATGACCATGACGACTGAAAGTAGTTCCTGGCTTTAATATTTAGTGTTCATCAAGTGATAAGCCATAAACCTTTGAAGGTAGAGTTGACAAATATTTAGTTTCAACTGGTCATTTAATAGGTGTGATGACCTTATGTAATTCTCGGTTTTATTATTGGGAATTTAATGTACTCTGATTGTCTTATAACCGTCTGGTAGAGACACATTAGCAGAGCTATCTTTATTGCTTCGACCTTCTCAAACACACTCGAGCTTCCACGCTTCTACACTAGCTCTTGGACATAATGGCGGGCAGTTAATCCCGTAAATGTTCAATCTTCACGTGACCGCACAGTCACATTCTGGAAAATTGTTCTACCGATTCACCACCTGTTTTTAATTAGGAAGTTTATCATTTTACGCCCAGTCCGCGCAGCCAATCGACACTCTCAAAAGCATTAATAAAGAAACACTTTTGACAATCAAAAGAGGTTTTTTTTTGTTGCTAATGGGTAGATGAACAGCTGATTCCCGTCCGTTGATTTCTCAAGGAAAAGTTCGATTTAAAAAGTTTTTCTTTTTCGATCGGGCATTTACGGCCCCAACGGCTTTTCACACGGGTGGTCGTACGAAGGAAAGCATTGAAATTGTGAGCAGAAAGGACTTTCACACATCCAAGACATGAAGGCTTTAATGCTCATTCTAGGAACATTAATAAGAACTGAACATCGCCTGTCAAGATCGCATTACGTATGGACGATTTTGTTAAATAAATAAAGATAACCGACTGAAACGAGGGGGTGAAACGTCATCTTAGATATTTTTAGCACATTTTCTAAGGATAAAATCATGATGTATTGCAAGGGTATAGAGATGTTCTCCTTTCTAAAAACATATTAACAACATTAACTGTCTCCATGATTGCAAATTTTAATCCATCATTCTAAAAAATTAAAATAAGAAGAAAATAAAACCACTAAGAAAACTAGAACCTGAATATCTAGGGCATGTGGCCAAAAAAAGAAAAAAAAATGTATATAAATGAAAAAAATCCTTTCTCCACCATTACAAATCAGGGGTTGCTTCCTTCACAGGCGTTTCCAGAGGAAGTCTTATCATTTTACATGATATCAGGAATGCATAATTATACCTCAAGCTACAGGCTATAATCTCTCTGGAGACCTGCAAAGGGTCATTTTTATCAATTAGGAGAAAGCACAATGTCTTAAGGGCAAATTCAGAATGACGGTTTAGAGGAGGTCCATTCAGAGGTTTCCAAAGAAAAATAAAACTCTTAAAGAGAAAGTTCACCCTGCAATTTAATTGATTTTTATTTTTAAAATCGATTGAAAAAAAAAAATAAATAAAGAAAAAACATAAGTAAAGTTTTGATAAAGGAAGGAATAACTAAGTTATGAAGGTTTAAAGTTTTGATTTTTGTAACGTTATTTGCGAGCTGCTCTTCCAATTATTTTGTTTAGTGTAAATTTTATAGAATCGTCTTTTTCATGGTTCTTGGTGAAGGGAATATTTCATAAAGGCATGTACATAAACATGAATATGATAATATATCGAATGTACATATAAAATAATTCATATCCTTCTTTCTGAAATGGCAATTCATGTAATTTAGGTCACACAATATTATAGGAGAACAGCTGCCGAGTGACGTCACAAAATTAAAAACTTTAAAACCTCACAATTTCGTTGTGCTTAGATAATTTTTTTCAAAATCTTCTCTACTTTTATCTGCCTACCAATAAAGTTAAAGGGGAAGTTCATCCTGGAATTTTATTGGTTTTAAAAAATGCAAAAAATTAAAAGAAAAATATGAGTGAAAGTTAGAAGAAAATCGAACAAAAAATAGCAAAGTTATGAATATTTAAAATTTTGATTCTGGGACGTCACGTGCGAGCAGCTCTCCCATGTGTTGTGTATGTAAATTCCATAAATTTGTCTTTTTTTTCATGGTTCTTGATAAAGGAATGGGTCAATTTAATAGAGGCATTTATATAAACCTTTTTTTAAAATGATATATCGACCGCAAAGATGACATGATTAATTTTCTTTTGAAAAAAATGACACTTTATAGAATTTACACTACATAACACATAGGAGAACTGCTCGCACGTGACGTCACAAAATCAAAACTTTGAATAATCATAACTTCATTATTTGTTGGTCGATTTTCTCCAAACCTTCACTCATATTTTTCTTTTATTTTTCTGCATTTTCTAAAACCAATTTAAACACAGGGTGAACTTCCCCTTTAATAGGGTAAACTTCACTTTTATGGTTTCAGAGGACCCAGTCATACAGTTGAGACCGTACCTAAACTGAACTGAGACTGAACAATAGTTAAATTACCATAAATTGTACGTTATGCATCGGTTCGTGGTTGGTCTGAGATTGAAAAGGCCCTGTGACAGGGGCATCACACATTGAAATTTATTGTGATGACTTGTTGAATTTATTATGAATTTAATCATCATAATATCATCAAAACCTAGACAACGTCTGACCAAGTAAGTGGATTTTCATCTGGTTTTCATCAAGAGATTTTTGAAAGATACGTAAGCCAATGGCCCATTTGTTTTGTTTATGTCTTTATCAGCATGATCAGGATGATATTTATGATATTTCATACCCCATTGCAAATATAATAATGTTTTAATGTATACAGTCTTCGAATTTATTTACTAGCTTTCATGTTATGGTATAAAACGTCATTAAGTTTTTTATTATTCTATTTTTCATTTTTTATTTTGTTTTATTTATTTATTTATTTTATTTTATTTTATTTTATTTTATTTTATTTTATTTTATTTATTTTATTTTATTTTATTTTATTTTATTTTATTTTATTTCATTTTATTTATTTATTTATTTATTTATTTATTTATTTATTTATTTATTTATTTATTTATTTATTTATTTATTTATTTATTGTTTTATTTATTTATTTATTTCTTATTTTTATTTTTATTTTTTATTTTTTTTTTTTTTTTTTGGGGGGGGGGGGGCTTGATATTACCAGATAGCATATTTGGATACGAAATGGGTACTAATCGTAACAAATTTTTTCGGAATTTCGTAATTTTTAACAAATTTGATCGTCATTAAAGTTTTTAACGGGAAACAATTATGAATTATAAAAATCTTGGATATAATTTTCAGTTATGAAACAAACCGAATTGAGAAGTAAACGGCGTGAACGAATTCAATCATACCAGGTGTCCGTTCAGATGAATTCAGAAGCGTGGAAAAGAAAGGAATCCAATTTTAGCAATCTTGAGAAAATCTCATGAGGAATGGGCTATGACGAGAAGGAGAAAATGACCTTCAATAGTATTCGTCGTTATGACGTGTACACACACGTCTAGGGCATCACTCTTCTAAATGCCTTTAAACTTAAAGATCAATCATATAAAATAAACGAAAGAACCTGGGATATATCTCTTTAATCCCGCAATGACATTGCATCGCTTTAAGATTTATTTCGATGGAGTGGTTCCCATTGTGACTACCATGGTTTGTATGATGATGCAATACTACGGTTCATATTAATAAAAAGTAGATAAACATGATAAAATGATGACGAATCTCAAACTCTTGACGCATGATGTCAGCCGATACGTAGGTTCTTAAATCTTCTCAGTCTTTTAGCTGTTCAGACGTAGGGCCTACTGTCATATTGAATAATTGGCTCTAAGAAATAATGGTCAGATATTGATCTCATCCTCAATGAAAAGTGGAATAAAAAGACGGAGAAATGGATTTCCTTTTGTGCGACGAAAAGATATCGTACTTTACCCTGTTTTTTTAATCACCTTTTTACAAAGAAGCAGTTTAAATTCTGCATGTCTGTGCAGTAAAATAGAATTACTTTCCTTTGCATTCGCATGTTTTGTGTTTTGTTTATGTGTATAGAATAAAGATTCTAAAACCTCATTTTCTCTGAAATCTGTTAGGAATGCCCTACCAAATACTTGGAACGCCATACCTCAAGTTATACGTTTATTAAAGAATAGTGTTACTTTTAAAAAGAAATTAAAATTGAACTTGTACTCTAAGTATCATTGAATGTCCACCCTAAATACCTCTTTTTAATGATCCATACCCCTCATTTAATATTCTTAATATTTTGCCAATACATGTACATGTATGCTCCGTAATTACTTAAATTGTATTAGACTTTAATGGGAACTTTACTTTACAAAGCCACTTACAGGCTTTTTTTAAGTTCTCATATTTCATTTTTAAAGAATGTTTAATTGGTACATTATACCTTGGCATAATAATCATGTTTGTAAATAATTTGTTATATATAAATGTTTGATGCTTATTTTGTTATGTAAATATTTTTTTTTTATGATGAAATGAATAAATGGAACTTGAACTTGAACTTGAACTTGAACTAAAGTAAAAAAACAAAAAAACAAAAAAAACACGAATTATTATAATTTTTATCTCGGCAAATTACATTCACGTTAGAACATTAATTATTTACCAATAAAATGTCACAGAATTGATTGACAGCAATCCTAATATTATAATATTATTAGAGTTATGTTAATTTTATATGCTATAGGCCTATTTAAAATGAAGTCGGGAATATCTCCTAAAAAGAAAAAAAAAAAGAAAAAAAAAAGAAAGAAAAAGAAAGCGATAAAACGTGTATGGTGAGAAAAATTTTGAAACGATTAACACAACAGATACTGTTTTTATTCACATTTTTCTAAATTTTGAGTAGAGGCCGGTCCCGTCAGCCCCGCGGATCCGACCTTGGTGGGAAACTTGAAAGAGTTTTAAGTTGACTCACTGATATCTGAAATAAGTAATGGAGATGGTGGAGATAAATTGGGAGAAAGAGAAAATGATAAGGTTAGTGGAGGGGTGGCGATGATGGGAACTTAACCCGATTAGGTAATAGTTGGTATTATGCATTTGAATGTGAACCGAGAGGTATTCTTTATTGCATTATATGATACATGAGCTAAACTTTGAAACTTATCCGTGTAAGGTTTAAGTCTACACCTTTTGGGATCGGCTTAGCACGAAAGAAAAATAACACCAAAAAACAAAACACCCACCTCGATCACTCTAATTAAAGGAAGAATATTTTAAATGTACAATGTATAGAACAAGTTGAAAAGTTAGAACATGCCCCATAATGTAAATAACACCTTTTAGCACGTCAAATTGTTATAATGACGTGCGCCAACTGAAAGGAAAAAAGGGAGATATTTATGAATATTGGTAAAGAGTAATAAAGGACATGAGAGTCGGTCCGACAAATGATATGAAAGAGAGGTAGGATAGAGGTTGATGTATAATGTAGGTCGATCAGGGTATGAAAAGATCAATGTTTTCATAAGATGGAGTCAGATGGCGGCAAAAAAGAAAGAAAGTAAAAGGTCAGAATCTACCTGATTCATATCTCCAGATTTTTTATTACACAAACTTGATAAGAACAACAAGGATTCCTTTCATGTTATCTTCTTAAATATATCTTCGGTATTGTAGTGAACTTGGGAGTGTACATTTTCTTACCATTAACAATTAACGACTCCCCCTTCAAAAGCACAGCGATCGGAAAAGATTTAAGTATTGATTGGAAATTAAAATTGATATGGTTATCTAATAATACAAGAGACGCGATTTATTCCAATATCAAATCAAACATAAATTAAAATGAGGCTGACGTTCACATGGACAAACTTGTTATATATAGACGAACTAAAATGTATTCACGGACAACTAAACTTTTAGGAAGCCCAAATTTAAATATTACAAATAAATAACGAGCTTGGCCGCCGAATAACCCCTTCCTGTTTAGGGTCTCATATCGATGGTTTCGCTATTTTCAAAAGAGTAGTGGTCACCTTTTAAAAGATATGACAAATTAACTTTGTATTGAATTAAATTGAAAAAGATGAAGAAGATCATATATAATTCTCTCATTATTGGAACACTATTACTCTGACCTTTGAATAAATGATGCTGCTCGCATTATCTGGTAACTTTAATATCGCATCAAACCGGTTAGATGGGATGTTTCAACTTCGCATTCTGATATGTTCGAATGAGCATCATAAGCGCCTTGATGTTTTCCTAGAATTGCCAATTTGAGCATTTATGAGGAGAGGCAGAAGCGAGTCTTGCCTAGAATGCAGATGTGATTGGTTCTCGATGACGAAATTACTCTCCGAAATCTTCAGGTGAGATGACCGAATTGACCCCAGTTTCTCTAAGAATTACATCAGTGATCCGATAGTGAAAACTTGTTTTGGGAAGAAGTTAACCTTTACAGAGTATGTCCAGGTAGAATGGGTATTCCGAACCTTTATGCCTCAGAATAATTGATTGCAATCACAGGAAAATGATCAGCGGAGAAAACGACCACTGAGGAAAATCAAATACCTAAAGACCTAAAAACCTAAAGACGTTAAAAGAAAGTTAAATAATCAAACAAATAATATTTTGAGATGTAAGAACGATGTTCTTTTAAAAGACTTGAAATGGAACTGAAACAGAAACAGATTGATTATCTTTTAATAAACACCATCATATTGCATTCAATATAGAATGAGGCTAAGTATCCCACAGATAATTAGTTAACACGTACATGTGCCTTCCTCTAAAGTTACACTTGTAAACATATTATTGCAAATGCAAATTTATATCACGCTTAGCTTAGGTGTGATAATAATCTAAATTAATACAGCCCCTCATAATGACGTTAATGTGGTGGTCACAATACGTCGTAGGCTAACTGAGCACGTGCGTGCAACGTAGCTGCGTTGCACGCACCGTGCATGTAGCCGTCGTGGTCCAATTTCTTAGATTTACGTTTCTATAAGTAATGAATTGCAAAATCATCTTATAGTCCATTTAAAGCTCCTATACCTTGTGTAGTTAACCTAGAAAAGTTGTTTCCACTGAAGTTTTTTTGCTGATTTGTGATCTCATGTGATACTACAACAATTTTAGCTTGGTTGCCAACCGGGCAACCTTGAGCAATTTGCATAATTAGCATAAATTCAAAATGGCCGCCATGCTACATGGTGAAACTTAACTTTTGAACTATAAATCGCATGTTGAAATATAAAACATGCATTTAGGGGTTACTTTAATCAAGGAATCCATTGGAAATGTTGCTTTTATGATTCGATGTCAAATTTATGAGCTAAAGGTCAAATAAAGGTCAAATATAGGAAAATTCATTATATTTTTTCTTTTGCTGAGAATATAAGACTTTGAATGGTTAATTACATGTAGATAAGAGCAGGCGACATCTCTTGTGGTTCTAAAACAATTTTAGCTTGGTTGCCAAATGGACAACTTTGAGCAATTTGAATAATTAACACAAATTCAAAATGGCCGCCATGCTATATGATGAAACTTAACTGTTGAACTATAGATGAATAGTTGAAGTGTAAAACATGCATATAGGGGTTACTGTATGCGCAGAATCCATTGCAAATGTTGCTTTTTTGACTTGATGTCAATTGAATGTGTTAAAGGTCAAATAAAGGTCAAATATAGGGAATTAAAATATTTTTTGTTAGACTGTGAATATTAGACTTTGTCAGGCTGAATATCTTGGTTTGGGATGTGCAGGAGCATTTCCGTACACTATCTCTTCAATTTTACAAACCACATCATCAATACTGGTCATCTAAGGTCAACTTTCATTCTGGAAAATAGTGATTAACAGTACGATTGCCATCTCATTAAACGAAAACACTCTAATCGATGATCAATTATATTAGTAGATAGATTGAGAGGAGGGAGAAGATGGAGAGAAAGATACAGATAGACGGACAGATAGAGGGGGAATCCGGTCGGTGGTCGCCTCTGGGGTTTTCACCCTCATGACGTTCCTAGAAATCTAGAAATCTAAATGATTAGATGTTAGTGGAGGAGTCGGAGACTCTGTTGTCTCCACCTCCAGCTTCCTCACACCACACAGCATTTCGGATTCCGGAAGATTCCTGGTCAGTGGAGAAAAGTCTGAGATCATTCCCACTCGAATCCCATCTAGACGCAAAGTTGGACGTTCATCATCAACCGGTATGACTCAGCAGTATTGACAGTCCCTAACAAGTTCGTGATGCGGGTGGGGAGCCAAACTTTGGCTTCAACAGCTCTCCAGTTTAGTCGATGTCTTGCACGATTGTCGCCTGCTGATGAGACATTTCCAACTCCGTCTCTTGGGGTTTTACAAGCCGAGAGTATGAACTATTGCACACTTTGATCCCTCTGTCAGGTTGGATCAAATGTCTGCTTCTTCTTTGACTTCGTAGCTGCGTTCTTATCTAAGGCAAACCCTAACAGATTTCCCTAACTTTCAGAACTGTCCCCGCGGACGTGGCGTTTCTAGGTTTGGGGAGGGGTTATTGTCATCAGACAGTGATTTTAAGCGACTGAAGTCGTGCGCATGTTCGAGTCTCATCGTTATTTTCGTCACTGCCTGGAAGCTACTTCGGTCCTTTTCTGAGGCTGAGATGAGGATGATCAGATGGATGTGCAGTGTATCTTTATGTGAAAGAAAGTGAAACAAAGACCTCCTCCAGTTAATGGGCCTGGTAGGGATAGGACAAGTGATGAGAAAGAGTAGGCTGAGGTGGTATGGCCATGTGGCTAGGAGAGAACAGACCCACTGGCTCCAGAGGATACTCCATTTCACATTTGTTCTGAGGAATCCATGTGGGAGATCCCGCAAGACATGGGGGGACCATCAAAGAGGACAGAAATTTGTCAAATACTACCCACATTGACCCAAATCATTGATTGATCCATCAAGGAAATGAACTGACCAACCCCACAAAGTGGGAGAAACGGACATAAAACGAACTGATCTGACGGACAGTACATCCGTGGCGGCTTAAATCAGACAGGAATGCACTAATTCAATATTGCTGAACGAACTTGCCATCAAACCGTACAATTGGTGAGGCTTGGAAGACATTTTCTAATAGCTTCACACATCCCGGGCCGAAATTATCTCTTAGCGGACTGCCTCTCCAGGAGAAAGTGTCTACCCTCGGAGTCGACTCTCTGTCTGGTTGTGTTCGAACAGTTAATTATGATTTTCGGTGCTCTCAATATCGACTTGTACACGCGGTTGCTTAATAGTCGCCTCCCTCTGTTCTGTTCATGTGTTCAAGAACCGGAGGAAGTTGCTCTGAATGCCTTCGCAATTCAGTAGAGAAAGTGGGGAGAACTCCTCCATTCCTGCTGATTCCTCAGGTTCTTAGGAGAATTAAAGAGAATCTGGTGGCGTTGGGTTTTGGTTCCAAAGCAATCCTTTATGAGAAACCAACTAACTCTTCTGGGTCATTGAGGGATGTCCCTTATCTCCTGTCAGTTTTCTCTTCTATCACCGAGGAAAGACTTTGGTCCCTATCATGCTCATGAACTCAAAGATATTTTGGATAAGACAAAGAGAAAGTCCTTTCGCCACCCGGAAAAACTTTTCCTGATATTTTTGTATAGATATTTCGATCACTCTGCTGCTTCTAGAGATAGGAGGCTACTGAAGGTCATCAAGGCAGCAGGCTCTGAGGCCATAATGCCTGATAAGACCCCCATCCCATTCACACATTTAGTGCTTCTTGGGCTTTTTTTTCAAGGGGTCTCTATTGATATTATATACATGCAATGTAGCCTTCAGGAAGTCTAGAAATTCCTTTATCTCAGCGTATGCCTACTGTGTCACTGTTTTTTGTTTCCAGAATGAAAGTTGACTTTGGATTGACCAGCATTTATGATATGCTTTGGAAAAAAAATGAAGAAATAGTGTATGGAAGTAATCCTGCATAACCCAAATCAATTTTCACTAATTTATCTCAATTTAATTAGCCATTCAAAGTCTCATATTCACAGTATATTAAAAATATAATGTATTTCCATATATTTGATCTTTATTTGACCTTTAACACATAAAATTGACATCGAATCACAAAAGCAAAAATTGCAATTGATTCAACGCATACAATTACCCTTATATGCATGTTTTATACATCAGCATGCGATCTATAGTTGAAAAGTTAAGTTTCATCATATAGCATGGCGGCAACTTTGAATTTATGCTAATTATGCTCATTGCTCGAGGTAGTCCATTTGGCAACCAAGCTAAAATTGTTAAAGAACCACAAAGGATGTCGCCTGCTCTTATCTACATGTAATTAGCCATTCAAAATCTTATATTCACAGTATAATGAAAATATAATGAATTTCCCTATATTTGACCTTTATTTGACCTTTAACTCATAAAATTGACATCGAGTCATTAAAGCAATATCTGCAATGGATTATATGCATAAAGTAACCCCTATATGCATGTTTTACACTTCAAAATCCGATCTATAGTTCAAAAGTTAAGTTTCACCATTTAGCATGGCGGCCATTTTGAATTTATGTTAATTATGCAAATTGCTCAAGGTTGCCCGTTTGGCAACCAAGCTAAAATTGTTTTAGAATCACATGAGATCACAAATCAGCAAGAAAATTTCAGTGGAAACAACTTTTCTAGGTTCATAAAATTTCAAACGGACTATTACGCGACATTCCTGAAATGTGCGTTCTAAAAGGAAAAGTGCGGGCGACGCAGAATTTTTCTACGATATCCGTTGCAGAGAGTTGCACGTTGACCGCACGATGTGATGTGACCACCGCATTATATATCTTTTTAACATCTGAATACTTTCTGCATGCCTGGTAGTTCATTATTTTATCATGCATCGCATGGGATCCCCCCTTCACACTGCCGATAACGCCTAATTTGTCACAATTGGTGTCGATAATAGTGCAATGCTTGGCTACGCATGGATTGGAGCGTGATCAATTAGATTTGAGCCGGGAACTGTATGCTATCAGAGAACTGTGGAATAAACTTATTTAATTGGAATGAGTTAAGGCTGATAGTATAATATAACAATGTTAGGTACACTTGTTTTTGTATATTCCAAGTAATAAAATTCGACTTCTTCGTCTGCGTCTGTTAAATGTACATCTACTAATTCTACATCTACCACTATCTACTTTATAATTATAGGCTACATCTACTACTTCTATATCTACTTATTCTACATCTGCCACTTTTACATATACTAATTTTACATCTACTACTTCTACATCTACTAATTCTACATCTACTAATTCTACATCTACTACTTCTACATCTGCTACTTATACATCTACAATCATCTATTACTTCAACTTCTAATCCACTTCTACGGATTCTACATCTACATCGTATAGACATTACTTTAACAAGTAGGTCCACAGTTGCTGTAAAATAGATATTTTATATAAATTACAAATCGGCTTTTGTTGAACTAGGCCTAATCATTTTACTTTATTTCAAGCAAATGTTTCATGTTTCAAGATGGATCATGCAAGCAGCATGTAGTGTATACATTAAGGTTAGTAGTAAAGATGTACTGACGCAAAATAAACACACTACGCATCGAGTCAAAAACATTCATCCCTCGCACTAAAAGTTGTTTGAAGGACAAGATTCCTTGAAAACTCATTGCACTTCCAAATAAAACGTCATAATACAATACGAGCAAAATGCAAGAGGATCCAGCGTCAATTGAGGCAAACTACAGTTTAAATAAAGATAGGCGGCTAAAATATACGCAATCCATGTATTCCCCTCTATCAGGACTCAATCTAATACCTAATAGAAATGATTTCTTATTCGAAAAGGGTATCATAAGTGAGATCTAGTATTCTACTCTGTTTGACTTTTGCACCGAGCAAAATTGGAAGAGAAATACACCGAATTGATTTAACTTGATGGCTCTCAATGAAAGGACTATTCAATAGGCATTAGCTAGCCATCGTATTTTCCACTGTGGAAATAGATAAATGAATTTGATATTGACATTTATTTTCCCTCTCATATGGTGGCGTTCCCCTATCTCTTTTCTCAGTTCTTTGTCTTGCTGACTCTTCATTTGACAAGCTCAAATTCTTTTGATTCTAGTACGTATCCTCTTCTCCCATCCCATTCTCTCAGTCTCCCCGTCTTTCACTCATTCTCTCTCTCTCTCTCCTTCTATAATAATAATGTTTTCAATTTAGTCTTTCTCTCTCCTCCTCTCTCCCTCTTTCCATCTCATTTAATCAGTCACATCTATCTCATCCAAGTCTCAACAGGTATTGGGGCAAGAAAGTTAAGACAGCATATTTTCTTTTCTCTGCAATTCCAAAGTGCGGTCTGCTAATGTACATTCATGTCTATCTCGTATTGGGTATTGTTTTGTGAGTCAACTTCAATCTTTACAAACGAACGCTGATTCGTGTAACCTTTTCACCCAATCACATTACTCTGTATAAACAAAATTCTGAAAAAAGTTTTGGAAGGTAATGGTTATCAGGGAATAAATACTGTCTTCACTCTGTAATTAAATGCTAGAGAAGAATTAATTTAAAGTCCTCTCTCTTTCAGGACATATTCTTGTCTCCCACGCCATGACTAGCGACATTGAAACATAAAAAAACAACCTAGAACATGTGCAGGAAGACAGTTTCAAATAAAAGACTTTAAAGCCAGTACGAACTACAAGCCTTGTATAGCACCACCTCAAGTCCTCAACTACTCAATTCTACCCTGATTCTAAACCCATAATGCAACATCCTATATAGTGTAGTCTTGTAATTCAGGCCCATTTGAATGAAAACACACTTTTCACTACTCTTTGAATTCACACTTCACTGAAAACCTAAACGGGTAGACCGACTAGCTTTAAAGCTAGTCGTAGTGATGCCCAGACTGACTAGCTTTAAAACTAGTCGGTCACGACGGACTAGCTTTCATTCAACACAACTCCGTTATTACGGACTAGCTTTAAGACTCGTCCGTCTCTACGGACTAGCTTTAAAGCTAGTCCGTCAAGTTAGTCCGTCATGACAGACTAGCTTTAAAGCTAGTCGGTCACGACAGACTAATTTTAAAGCTCGTCCGTCGTTACCGACTAGTTTGACGGACTAGCATAAAAGCTAGTTGTAGTG
The DNA here is from genome assembly GCA_940671915.1 of Paracentrotus lividus. Classification (NCBI taxonomy): domain Eukaryota; kingdom Metazoa; phylum Echinodermata; class Echinoidea; order Camarodonta; family Echinidae; genus Paracentrotus; species Paracentrotus lividus. The sequence goes on from CALNVZ010003432.1 coordinate 31,760,053, forward strand.
ATGCCCAGACTGACGAGCTTTTGAGTAGGACTAGCTTTTCATCTAGTCGGTCATGGTGTAAAAGGCTAGTCCGTCGCGCTTTTCTGCCGCGATGTTATAGCTGCTGTCTTGACAGACTAGCATGACAATAAGCACTAACTTTTTTTTTCTCTCCAGATCGTTCAATCTAAAATTTGATTCCTGAAAGAAGATGAAATTTATAGGTTATTTGAAAAGGCTGTAAGAAAGTAAACAAATTTAGTGTCAAATGATATTGAGGCATTGCGGTATGTCTTTGAAAGGTAATTATCGAAACATGATTAACCACCTGTGTTCCAGCATGTTAACCAAGTGGTTAATACTGTTCTTTGAATATTCTCTATTAGACAGAACAACTTGATTTACAACTCAGGCTATAGATGACTGAACCATGCGGTATAAGTAGCTCTGGTGGTTTTACAACATAGCGTATAATCCTCTTTGCAGTAGCATGCGAACTGATATGCAGCGGCTTGGAGAGAATTATGTAGAAATGTTCAACCATGAGAAGTACTTTTATAAGGCTTGAAGATATTTGCTTTCATCCTACCGTGTTTAGTCATACGATGCCTAGCTGTTCAGTTTATTGGGAGTTGGTAAAAGACGGTGTTAGGGGCAAGACGACGAAGAATTATGTCGAGCCCCAATTTATATTTGAATGACATGGCGTTGAACAGGTATTAAGTGTGGCGAGAGAAATTTTAATACCGAATTTGGTGAGTTGCGACGGGCGCACGCACGACTCGTTGCATGTCATTATTGTGCACGCGTCATCTTTTCTTCCGCATTATGAAGGAGACTTTGAGTGTGTCCATATACTATTTTCCAGAATCCAGTTAGCCCAAGTTGATCAGATGGATTGAGAAATTGTGAATAATTTTTTAAAACCTAGTTTAAATGTTTAACAATCATCTTCACTCAACATAACAAAAAAGTTTGATAATCTGGCCAGGATCATGTAAAGTTTAGAGTTATTACAGAATAGGCTTACTACAGTGTCGATGGCGTAGTGAAATGCTACACACTAAGCCTATGAAATTTACAAAACAAAAGGTAAAAATCAAAAGTAAAAGAATGGATCCTTATGTGTTTAATTCCATTTACACACACCTCTTCGTGGAGTATGGATAAAGAATTGGAGTTTCAAAATGTGATAGAATTAGTCTTTTACTATTCATGCAAGCGCATCTTAAAATGTCATAATTGTTTTGTTATTTTGTTTTTAGTTGGGAAAACAGTAATATGTTTATTAACAAACCCTCAATTCCAAACTAAGCATCTTGCTGCATATTCCCTTCTTGATTAGTTGTATAAGTTGGAACGAATTCATTGCTTAATTTTGGTTCATACGGGAAAAAATTGTATGGATGCACCTAAATTATTTATAGGGGACCGGGGGAAGCACTCCTAGTGACAATAGGAGGCGCAATTTGGAAAATTGGGACTTTGGCTCCTCAATATGCGGTGTAATTAAATTGGGTGTAAACAAATCCCTATGACATTTAAGGGTCGAGAAAACACACGCAGGAATAAAGATGTGATTAGTGCATCGACCATCTGCAGGTAAAGGAATGGAAATAAGTTTAGGACGAAGGGGGAAAATAAGGGTAAGAGGAGCCAAAATAGAGCGATAAAAAACAAGAAAATATAAAAGAAAAGAATGAAGACCTGTTTGGATTTTAAAGGTACTTGAACATAATAATACGATCATGATGAAATGTTTCAAATGCTTATCATCTGTAATTATCCGTTTGTAAAACGATTTCGATGCCTTTAAATACTACTAATAATTATGCTTGCTTATAATACCTCCTTATCTGAAGCGCTCTGCATTAATTGCAGGATATGGGATCATGATTAAAGCAAAGCTTAAGCATGTTAAGGGGCCGTCACACTGAGGTAGTTCTATAACGTCCTTGCCCGTTCTTTAAAAAAAAATGCTGAACGGGCTTTGGTCGGGTTGGAACTTATAACTTTGAAAAATAATTTCTTGAATACGATACTAGGCAGTTCATAAATAGTCCTCGTTACGTCAATTTCGTCTTTATCGCGTCCGCAATATCCAGTTCAGACGGAGTAAACGGCTCGTTCACTCTATACCGTTCGTAGCACGTCCAAACCGTCACTAATAGTGTCCATACGCAGCATGATAAAAATTAGGTACTATGTTCGTAGTACGTCCTTCTCGTTCAAAGTAAGTCCTTCCCGTTTAAGGAACGTTGTTACTACGTTTGATTTTAGAACTGGAAGCCAGTCCGATTTTTTAAAACATGTTAAAAAAAAATCGGACTGCCTTTCCGTTCTCTCCGTTGGGGTTCGTTCACCAGGTTCGTAAACAGATTGTAAACGGTCTGTACTAGATTGTAAAAGGTCTGTACTACGTTCAGTCCGTGTGTAAACAGATTGAACCCGTGAGCCCGTGCACCAAGAATTACCAAGAACGTCGTGAGAACTAGTTCAGTGTGACGGGGATTATGACATGCCGTTCAGTTAAAAAAGTGAAACGTCTTGCTGTCCAAGCCCGTGCTATAAAGTCCTAAGCAGATTGAAATAGGTCTCAAGTACGTCCACTCCGTGTGTACATAGATTAAGCCCGTTCTGCAATAATTTCAATAACATGGTAAGAAATAGTTCAGTTTTATAGTAGTATAAGCGAACAGATCAGCTGTTTAATTGCCACCCAATAATTGTTACAATTAGAGAAATCTCACAACTTAAAAAAAAAAATATGAAAAACGGCCATTGGTCTGAAAAGAACGCGTACATTTGACCGAACTATTTCTGGATTAAGATGAAACAATGTCGTATATACAATCCTCAATACGTCCATCACGTCTTTGCCTCGACTGCAGTCCGTTTGTATCCAGTTAAGATCGTGTGAAAATGACCCTTTCCACGAAACAGAGCACATCTGAAACAATCTAAACTTAAGGCCCGGTCCCAGTGGCGTTTAGGACGATTTACGTATGAATTGCGCACAAAATTGGTTTGCATTCGCTAAATATCCGCAGTATTCGTAAAACATGCTTGTTTCAGTTGACCGACATCCGCACGAGTCCGCGATTATCCGCAAAGGCACATTTTCCGTTCCCAGGATTTTTGAGCAGCTCAAAAATCCTGGGAACGGAAAATCGTGCCATTTATACGCAATTCATCCACAATATATACTTAATCCATGCGCTGAATATCCGGTGTTATCCGCTGATATCCGCAACTGACGGGGTATTGCGGCTTGGCGGCGGAGTTGGATAGTGCGTAAAACGGACATGCAGCGTTCCTATCACGTCTACATCCCGAACTAAAATAACCTGTAACGAATGCGTACAGACTTGCCACAAATAGTGCGTTTGTATAACGTCTGTTTTGCATCTTATTTGTGAACAATATGCGAGTGCTCAAAGACTCATCATATCAAAATCAGACACAAGTCACCAGAAAAGAGTAAAAGATTTCAACAAAGCAATCCATTTTTAAAAGCCTTTCCCTAATCATTTCTACTCATTCTTTTTTACAGAACATACAAGAAACATTGAAATTCAGAAAATCAAAAAAATATTTCCTCCAAATTAGACAATTTTTAATATTTTGCCGATTTCCTCGACCCTATTCTGAATTTGTTCGGCGACTTGTGTCTGATTTCGATGTGATGCACAGGCGCGGATTAAAGAAAACGGAATTGAATGCATTTCTCGGGCCCAATTGTCTGGGGACAAAAGCGGTTCTATTATGTTTACTCATGGGCCTGATAAATTCATTGTATGACATCGGTCTGCGTCTGCTACTGATGCATCACATTATGATGTGGCAGAAATTGACATGTGCTAGTCACTGCCAGTGCAGCTGCATGTGGAGAAGTACAGAAGTTTGATGCAGTCATGGATCCCCAAAGACGTGGAATAGTTGCTGCCATCCAACAACATAACAATCAACTTTTCCAAGTCTAGCATTTGCTCCAGAGGCGGAGAAGGAGGTGAAGAAGAAATCAAAGAGCTATTCATGTGAGAGCATGGATTGGCAGAAGACTGGACCTGGGCATGCACAATAAGCTGATGGTCGAGCTGCGTAATGAAGATCCTCGTGCCTTTCACAACCTTATGAGAATGCCCCCAGCCATGTTTGACGAATTGGTGGACCGGCTCACTCCCAGACTGACCAAGAAACAGATCAACTTCAGACCTAACTTGGAACCCGGTCTCAAGGTGGCACTAACTCTGCCCCACCTTGCGTCTGGTACAAAATGCAGGGAAATGCAGTATGCCTGGAGGGTGCCACACAACACCATAAGCAAAGTTGTAAGAGAAGTATGTAAGGCCATACAGGAGGAGTACCTCGATGAGCAGATGACTTGCCCCACCACCGAAGAAGAATGGTGGCGAATTGCTGATGACTGGCTGCAGAACTGGAACTTTCCTCACACCGTAAGTGCCATTGATGGCAAACATGTGGCATGCAAAGCTCCCCCAACTCAGGATCGGAATACTACAATTACAAGGGTTTCTTTAGTATAATACTGTTTGCTATGGTCAGTTCCGACTACAAGTTCATTTGGGCTGACGTATCAGGAAAGGGCTCTGCATCAGATGCCCAAATCTACAACCACAGCGATCTGAAGAAAGGTCTAGAAAACGACGACATCATGGGTTGGCCACGTCCAGATCCCCTGCCCAATGACACACAAGATGTTCCTTACTTCATTGTGGGCGACGATGCTTTTGCCCTAAGAACATATCTAATGAAGCCATACACATGATACAGCGCAAGAAAGCTGACCAGGGAAGAACGCATCTACAATTACAGATTGTCAAGGGCCAGAAGAGTTATAGAGAACACTTTTGGTGTCCTGGTAAACAGATTTCAGGTACTGCTCACGACCATGCAACAAAATGCTGAAACAGTCGGGCTCATAGTGAAGGCTTGTGTTCTGCTCCACAACATTATGCGCACCCGTTACCCTGTCCTGCAGAACAGACTTTTGGACGGTCAGCTGCAAAATGAACAAATGGAGCCTGGAGAATGGCGAAGGGGCAAAACCTGATCGACATTATGGAAGTCCAAGCACCCAAAAGAGCTTCAAAAGAAGGCAAGATGCAAAGCAACCTCCTCAAGCATTGGTGCAATTCACCTGCTTGTTCCGTAGCCTGGCAAGACAGAATGATAGACATAATAGGCTTAGTGTAAAGACAGAGCTGACATTATGAGGCATAATAAGGTAATAAGGGAGAGTGTGGTAAGATTAGCAAATTTTCACATCCACTGTATCATCACTTATCTTTATTTTTTAGTGAACAGTCAGATCAGAAGTGTTGTGTAAAAGTATGTATATAGAATAGACTTCCATCAAAAGGGCTCAACTCTGTTCTAGCATTTATGGTTGAGGAACACTGATTTTTATTTATTATTATTATTATTTTTTTTTTAATTTTCAACGATGTGAAGTGGCTCAATTTGACCTTCCTGTTCTTGTCCTTGAACAGCCTATGCCCCCTTCTCCACAGGAGCTCAAGTTCCCCGAGCCACTCAAATAAAGCATCCTCTTGATCTGGTTCGAGCGTGAAGTTTTTCCTCTGCTTCTTCTCTTGCAGCTGGGTAGTTGCTTGCTCCTTGTTCTTCTGGAATTTCCCCTTGCCCTTCCCCTTGCCACCAGTAGAAAGTGTATCCCCGGCATCTTCCAGGACCTCATGCATGTCATGGACCCCACCTTGTGTCTTCGACCTCGTGCGTGTCGACATGGTGGCATTGGAATTAATAGTAATGCCGAAAATCCGTGTGCCCCTTTTATATGACCGCAAATCAGATGCCCCGCATACACAATTCATCCGCTGTTTCCGCAGTACATGCGTGATGCATTATAACACATCCGTAATACTTTCGTGATAATCGCAATTCATCCTATCTGTTTCCTCAATAGATGCCTTATGCACCCGTAATTTTTCGTTATTTTATCCCCAATGTTCGTAATACATTCGTTAACATTTACCAGTTGGCTTCACATGGGAGAGCATTCGCAATCGTTTTCCCTTTTATTCGTGAAATGTCTGTATTTATTCGACATATCTTCGCTATACATTATTAATACATACGAGGAAATTTGACACTTTGGGTCAATTTTGTTGCGGATGAAAACGAACGCTCGAAATTTTTAGCCGCAATTCATGCGCAGTTAATCCGCTCGCCACTGGGACCGGGCCTTAGTTACTACCCGTTATCATTTAGTTCCAACTCGTTTACTATTCGTTTTGTCCCGACCTAATTAGTTCTTGGTCGTTTTTAATCCGTCAAAATTCGTTCATACTCTTTCTTACCTCGACCAAACGGCCTTGAGAAAGTTCTTTTCGTTCTTACTGCGTCATTATCCGTGGCTAGAACGTGCTGAACGTAAATGCGCGCCCGTTCTGCTATAAAAGCCTAGCCCTTTTTTTGCCAGACCTCATGCATCTTCGTAACTTCATGCCGATAATGAACATGCAATGCTCGTTTGTAAGACATTCTAGCACATCTTTAGAACGATTGCAGTACGGCAATTTCGTTGGCAGTAGGTCCATCTCGTTTCAGGTACGTTGCCACCCGGTTGAATTTTAGAACGAGATGGGGGCCCGATTTTTTTTAAAACACTTTTTTGAAAATCCGACCGAGCTACGTCCACTGAGTTTACATACAGATTATGCCCGTTCGGCAAAATTTGCAAGGACGTAATAGGAACGAGCTCAGTGTGACGGGGGTATTAATGGTTGCGCCAGTGAAACGTTTCCAAGATTACGGGCTTACTTTAAGAGCTGCATTATTAATTGTGTATATGCTTTTACGAACATAAAACTTAAACAAGACACAACATTCATCATAATTGAAATATTTTGCTTAAGAGGGAAATTGAAACCACGTGTTCATTTTCTTCTTTCTCTTTGAACTTCATAATTAAAAATACCCTTCAGCGATCATGATAATCCTATACATTATGCTATACCCCCTCCCACAAAAAAAAAAAAAAAAAAAAAAAAAAAAAAAAAAAAAAAAAAAAAAAAAAAAAAAAAAAAAAAAAAAAATCTATCATTTTTCGGAAGGTCAATCAAAGTAGCTCGATCAACTTCTAATAATGCATCTGTCAATCACAAAAAATTCGATAACATTCATGTTTATCCGTTTAATATAAGGAAAGCAATAAAAACATCCTCCACCGAGATGGAATCTAAAGTACAAGACACAACAGGTTCATGAAAATTAATTTTCTTTTGTTGTGAAAGGGGTGGAGTCGACGAGACGAAAGCTTTATTTGTAAAAGCAGCGTGGTACCCTAATCAAGCTTTTCGATTTTGAGACGCCAGACTAGACACAACTAGAAGGGGAATAACCTCTCGTATGTTCACTGTACTATTGGCTTGCTTGAGCCCTCCCGACATCCTAATGTTTCTTGAGGGTTAAATAAGCTTCTAGAGTTCATTCACGTTTGGTTTTTACCTCTTCAATATCTACTCGTTTACTATCTTTATCATTTCTCAATTTAAAAGAGATTTCTCAAATCCTACCATAGATAATAACATGCACACCGTCGAATGATATTATAGTTGATCGTCGATCGATTATCTTTATAATCCCGAAGCAATGTACGGTGTACCGACAATCTAAACGAAGGTGTCGGCGATGACAAGAAAGAGAGACAGATGAAGAGAAAATAGATGAGATTGACAAGTAATGAAATAGAAATGAACCGTTTGATTTCAGTCAGCCGTGGGTTAATATCGATAAATCTGGGGCGAGCGGTATCAGCATTCCGATATTGCGTTTCCGTCAAGCATAGCGCCATTGACGACTCTCAGAGTGCCATAACGAATTTAATCTTTCGAAGCGTTATGAAAAACACCCCTACATAAGCCTTTCCAAGTTGAATGTTAGCTTTCAATTGGTAGATGCTTTTCGATGGATAATACAAGTATCTGTAGTCGTCAGACGCAGGCTTGACCCTGTCGGAATCGGACAGTAGCAGTCTTATATCCGGATAATCTTTTAAACTCAGTGGCGCCCCGACAGCTTTTCATCAAACGATAATTAATATCATGATACTCATGTATAGTTTTAGATGCTCTATATCTTACCTCAACTTACATACATATACATTTGTATAATTTGGTACAGCGAAGTTGGGAACACTACACATGCTAAATGCAACGGTATAATCTTCATTATCTCCTATCTAAGCCCGACAGAAAGTGTCGTCGCCCATATTTATTCACCCAAATCCCGGGTAAATCGCTAGCTATATATGCATTATTCATTTTCTGTATCAACGTAAAAAGATTGTCTCTTGAGTACATACTACTGATTGCAGCTCGTGAAATTCACTTTTCGAGTCTCCTTCACTTCCACTAAAGCATTTCACTTATTGCACTTTATATATCTCTTCGGCGCAACAAGTGTCACACTTATGAAATTGTACTCTATATTTCTGAAGGGTGAAATCGTATCCCTTTTCACCTCCGGCGTTCATTGCAATGCACTTGATTGAAATTTGAGAAAATGTTAAATTGATTTCTTCATCAGCACATTGACGTGACGTAGACGGCGATTTATTCAAGTAAATACCAATCCCTTTAAATCAAGAATACCTGAATTAATCACACTGAGAAATGTATGGTTACTAACATTGAAATAACTAGGTTCGTGGAAAGTCGTGTATAATTTTACTATAAACAACTTCTTTCAAAAACGTATGCAAGGTTCATTTCTTATATAAAGATATGTTATTTGTTGGCCTTAATAACGTCATTGCGACTCAAACTTTATACAACTCAAGACCTGAATATAAAAACATCCCGAGTCCATGTCTTGGCCAAATTGAGTTAATCATGGGAGGTTGTTGCTTATACATGAGTCCACTTGTGCATAATTACAGCACTGAATTCTACCTAAAAGTGCCTAAAATGAATGGCACACTTTCTCGATGGACATACACAAAAACATTCATTTTTTCTTGATCTACTCGAAATGATCTTTTATGGACTTGGGTTGTTGTAATATTCATACATTCAACTGTGAATATGGGTTTAAATTTGTCCTTATGGTAGATCTTCGATTTGAAGGTCAAAGGTCAAAAGGCAAAGAAAATGTCCTAGTTTCTGCATCATTCAAACAATTAGATTTACGGTACGGGTATATTCATATCTCACTTAGATTTAAAACTTATCATCCGAGTTTTGACAACCACCGATACAATGGTGACTGGCAATCTGCATGCCCATCATAACGACAGTAGATGCATCAGATCAACCAATGACTGTATCCTTGAAAATGAACAATATTATGTGCATTATAGGCCTATTGTGTGTGTGTGTGTGTGTGTTTTGTGTTTTGTGGGGGTTTTTTAACCATGAAATGCATGCCCTTATACTTAATGTAACTTAATTAAATTCAACTCAATGAAGATCAACTATGTACGACAATAAGCAAATACCAAATTGCACCCTAATTATTGGAAATTTTGATACATGGGCGCGAGGGTGAGAGTTTACATATCTAGGCTTCAAATGAGTGAGGGAGGGGTGCAAATCATGGCAGGTGGTGGAGGTTTACATGAGAATATAGACCTTCAATTATTAGAAGGTTGACAGGTGTCCCTGGATATGGAATAGGAGAAGAGACGAGCGAGAAATCAAATCCACCGTTCCTTTCTAAAGCAGACTGAATGACGTGAATAGTCAGTTCCACTCACGAACATGAAATCATTTAAATTCTCTCACTTTTCCTTTATCTATCTCCCAAGCTATGCCATGTATGTTCGAATTCCTGTTTTGTCTCCAAATTTTAAGTTTCTGAAAAGCATTATGTGCATGTGACTTCATATATTCACCTAACGGGCGTACAGAAATGATGACACTTTGAAGAAAATAAAAGGATCAACATCTTAGGGAATTAAAACGAGCCATAAAAGCTAAAACCAACTGTGGTAGTAGGCCTACCAACCACTAATAGACTTGAAAAATCCGTAAAATAACGTTAAAGAAATTATTGATGAATATTGATACTTACATAAGAGGAAAATGCCATGTTAAAGGTAGTATCAGCCTTTTTCACAAATTGCGAAAACTAATGCAACTGGCATAACTGTAGAATATGATCGACCTATTACTGTCTATTCAATCTTACTGTCATAGTTGCCTAGATCAGTAATACAAACGAAAATCTGATACCAAATCTTGACCAGCTCTCCATCAACATCGGATATTACAGCGCGTGCAGCACGGACCGTACACAGCAATATACACACGGCGCATCAGCGTGCATTATTCTCTGCGCTAACGTCAGCGGTTCGCACCGTACGTATATTTTCGAGGTTCGAAAAAAATAGGAATAAATTTTTGATAATCACAATTATAATGACAAACATACACATTTGAGCTTAATCATGTTGTGGAAGATATAGTCATTGGTATACTACATATCCTCTAAAAACTAGAAATTTAAATATTTTTGCCTGCAAAAGGCTGACACTACCTTTAATGAATTGAGTGAAATAAGAATCGGATCACACTTTCCTGTGAGACATGTAAATTGTGTTCATACACTGATGGTTATTATTTATAAATACTAATGAGGGGTCATATTATATCTGACAAATTACTCAATCCGAGCTGACAAGACCTTCTTTTCGCTGCTATAGACTGAAAAGAAAAACAAGCAAAAGAAAACATACAAAAAAAAAAAAAAAACAAAACAAACAACAACAACATCAACAACAACAAATAAATAAACATAGGAATAATAATATAATAATATAATTATAAATATATACTTTCATGGTTATTTGTTTCAACTTTGTTGTGTTTGAATGGATTTTAATAAAACAAAATCATTAAATATTATTTTAAAAAAATTAAAAGAGGGAATACAAATTTGTTGGTAATTACGATCAATCACATTCATAATTTCAATCAGACAAAAAAAAAACAAAAAAGCAACTTTACATAAGGCAACTAGTGTCACAAGAACTTCGAAACTCATTTTCTTCACAGGGATTACCCGTTTATTGCTTTCGATCTGCAATGGCTCTCCGCTTTAATCAGTCATAAAAGGTTATCTCGATTCCATGTAATTTCAAATCAGGTGCGTTACATAAGTAAACTGTAATGAATACACTCTTTGATTTCTTAGACGTTTCATTATTAATTATCCATTGTACTTCCCGGGATAAATTTTCGAAATTAGGAAAACAAGTCGGGTTTGAGTTACTAATCTCTTCTGCGATCTCACCACTTGCTACTAATTGAAACCGATATCTGATCTGGATAGTCTGCGCGTCACTGCAATTAAAGAAAATAAAACGATTTCGACATTCTAGCCCGAATCCGTAGCCGATCGATATCAAAATGTGCGTCAAAGTCTATACTCGCTAGAGAGTATCGACAAAATATTTTCGTTTTGAAATGGTTTCGAAATGAAACTTGGGCTACAATATTAATTCTCAGAAAGACGCATACTGATTATAATCTGTCAACCACAAAAGAATGAACCGAGAATTCCGAAGATGTTAACATTACACGACCAGGATTGTTTTATTTGTTTTAAATTAAAACACGTTTATTCTTCGAAATCAAACAAAAATATATACTGTTCAAACCAAAATAGGAATTAAGTAACACTCTTAGGTAAAATAGCAAGGCAAGTCCAAGCTATTTGTCGCGTAACAAACAGGACATTCAGAGCCAAAAATAGGGCTTGTTTGAAAAATCTTTAATGAAATCTCAATCCTTAGGTATATTCATTGAAGGTACTAAGAATCTTCAACAAAAACGTAAAGAATAGTTGAAATAACTCAATTCATAATTAATGTATGATCATTCATTCGTCGGTAATAAACGGGACCAGAAATTTTTTTTTTCTTCAAATTTTGACTTTGTTCACATATAACTCTGAATTTAAAAATAGATGCTAAACTATGCATAGTCTTATCCTCTTAAACATGTAATAAGCATTGTTAAGGACATATTTTGACGTTAATACAACTTTGATTTTTCTGGCAAGGTCAAGTTTTTAAAAACACGGGACAATTATTCCCTGTAATATTTGTCATTAAACAATTGGTTGTGTAGCCAAGGCGTAGCAACATCTTTGTTTAAAAAAAAAACTTTCTGATAAAACAAAGAAACATAATACAAACATAAATGTAAAAAACAAACAAATATTCTTTCATTTGTAAGGTGGGAGTGAGTAATAAAAATGCATGGTTTTACATCAGCTCAGTAACTTTTGTGACACTATTTTTGTGACCTGACTATTTAAGTCTAAAAACAAAAAAGACTATTGTGCTAGTTGTGATATTTTCACCAGGGTTAGCCAAGAATATACAAGAAAACAAAAAAACACATACTTTTGGTTGTACTCCCATCACAAACCTCTTTTTAAAAATGGTTGAAAATAACATTTTAATGCATTTTATTATTTTCATGAACATTAATGAGCCTATAACCTAATATGACACTTGAAATGATTTTTGACCTCATTCACATTAAAGTTCATTTCACACCCTTTATGGTGATATATGACACATTATGTATACTTTACAATACCACTGACACACTTGACACAAAAGTGGTCAAACGTCGAAAAATCTTTCATTATTAACTTTTGTTCAACCACGGGCCTTTAATACAGGTTTTCCCGTCAATTTCATTGTTTGTCAATCAACTTGCATGTTAGAGGCATTCATTTTTCGAAAAAATGCTATGCATCAAAAGTTTGCCAGTCAAATCGTATTCATTCATCAAAATTAGCGATGGTTGTGATCGATTTCGTATTTGCGCATTCTACTCACATAATAAGCATATACATTCGGCAATAACTATTCAAATTCGTCTTCTACCTGTCGACATTTCATGCCCGTATATTTTAATTCGCACCAATTTGAATGCACAAATAATGAAATTAAATGCCTATATCCGAATTGAACTTTGCAATCATTACTTTGTGTGCCTAAAAACGAATTTGAGGGTACACTGTAAAAAACATTTGTGTTTTTACAACAAATCTGCTGTCAGCATGCAGCGTCGCCATAAAAAAATGTAATTTAAAAAACAATTTTGTTGTAAATCTCTTCTGCAAATAATTACTTGAGAAATACAAAATATACATCAGAAGTAACACATTTTTTCCGTTTTAACCAAATATGTAAGCTATAGAACTCTATTTTTTTTTCTTCATCTCTTTCATTAATTATTAGAGGAGAAATTTACAGCAAAACTGTTATTTTAAATTACATTTTTGTATGGCGACTCAGCTGACATCACTTTTCTGTATGTTTTTTTTTATATTTTTTTTTTACAGTGTATGAACACGACTGACTAAAGTCAGTCTGTCGCTTCAAACACACTAAATATGAATACACATGAAATGAAAACGGATGATAAATGTATGAAATTGGCCGGGAAAACCTATACTAGACTGATGGGCATAAACACGGCTTTCGATCTAGTGATGGCCGTCGACATTCTTCTTTTTGAAAATCTATTTGAATTGAATAACGGTTGCCAATGACGAACTTACAGCTGGTTCTTGACCTATGACTAATGTTGCAAAATGGATTCAATCCGTATAGCACTTTCATAAATAACATGTGAATGTATCTGGGGATACATAGAATACAATAGGCATGGTCTGATCGATAGAGGTGTGGGCGCCTTTCTTCTTCTCAGTTTCTTCTGGTCGGGTCAAATATTCTTGAATTTTGATGGTAGAAACTGGAAGACGCTTTAAGTAATTGATTATAAATCATTTTATAAATTACTTAAATGCCTAGTTTTGACAAAAGACAATAGGTGAGGTCTAGTACTGTTATAACTTGTAGTCTGTTCAGGGCACATGGGGTTTTATAGCGCTTCGATTAATATGTGGTCATGCAAAATGTGACTAGATCTTTAATGCGGCGGTCACAACTCGCCGTACCTTCGACGTGCAACTCGTGCAGCGGAGGTACCTTGCAGGTACAATGCATGTACGACGTGCAAGAAGTTTTTACAATACCCTTACTACAGAAACGCAGAAATCGTAGAAGTTGACCCAGGACCTGTGCGTGCATTGTGCATGCAACGAAGGCTACGTTGATGGCACGTGCCCCGTAGCCTACAGGCGCGGATCGACGAAAATCGAATTGAATGCATTTCGGGGGCCCAATTGTCTGGGAACAAAAGCGGCTCTTTGTCCGCGTGTCCGCGGACAATTGGGCCCCCGAAATGCATTCAATTCGATTTTCTTGGATCCGCGCCTGGCCTACGACGAGTTGTGACCGCCGCATGAGCGAGCTGCACCCAGTGTAAATACCGAAGTCATTAATGAGGCGGTCACAACTCGTCGTAGGCTACGGGGCGCGTGCCATCAACGTAGCCTGCGTTGCATGTGCAATGTATGCACAGGACGTTTGTCAATTTCTGCGATTCCTGCGTTTCTGTAGTAAGGGTATTGGAAAAACTTCCTGCACGTCGTACAGGCAACGTGCCTCCGAGGTACCTGCGCTGCACGATTTTTACGAAATCCATCGTAGGGAGTTGCACGTCGAAGGTACGGCGAGTTGTGACCGCCGCATAAATAGTCTATCCATGAGCGCTAAGCCAACTTAATCTTAAGTCGAAGCACTGCCAATCTGATAGGAATATATAAGTTCTAATGGTTTATATTATTCACAGTAATTGTGAAGTTGTGGCTGAGTAATGAATAATCGTTCTCTCAAGTACAACAAGAACTGTCTTTTTGATAAAACCATGGATTATGGATTATGAATATTAAACGGTGGATCTGAATCTATAGTAATTTATTCTGATTATGATGCTGCAGTAATAGTAAAATGCATTTCTGTTGACAATGTCAGAATCTTTTAATGAAAGATGTATATAATTCCATTTAATAATTATTTATACAATCGGAAATTTCTGGGCGTGATAGGGATATATTGCAATTTAATCTTCAAACAACAACATTTCTGTGGCAGCGTTTTAAGATAACAAAGAACCTGCACATGGTATACGTCATGCTCTCTCAACCCCAAACTATCTTTTATTCTCTTCTATAGAGTCATCTTTCGTAATGTCGTATTTCAATTTGTCAACTTTTAATATCTTTTCTCCAAATTTATCGATGTGTTCTTTTGACATCGCTTTAAATATTCATTTTTAATGCAGATTTTTTTTTTGCTACTTCGTTTCGTCGATGCAAGCGTATTTCTTTCTATCTCCTCCCCCCCATCTCTCTCTCTCTTCTTCTCTCTCTCTCTCACTATTACTTTTCTCTCTCTGTCTGTTTCACCCCTCTCTCTCGCGTGCTCTCTCTCTTTCTATCTTTACATCCCCTGTTTTCTACCCTAGTCCCCGTCTCTTTCTATATTTCATCACTACCTCTCTCCCTTCTCGCAATTCCCCCTTTTCTATTTCTCTCCGTCTTTTCTCTCACAGTCTTACGTACTCCCAAGATGACAAGTGTTTTTTTTTTTTTTCTTCTTCTTCTTCTTCTTCGCTCTTCTTCTTTTTTTTTTTTTTTTTTTTTTTTTTTGCGCACTAACGTGATTCTTATAATGTGCACTCCAGCGCGCAACACAGAGCATGAGATGAAATATCATCCGCTTCGAACTTTCTGCTAAAGTGGCACGATCAATGAACAATCTTGCTACATTGGACCCCTCCCACTCTCCGTCTATGTTTCTCTCTCACCTCTATTTCTCCCTCTCTTTTCTTCTTCTTCTTCCCATATGCTAGGCAGTCACACAGACACTTACGTTGAGTTACGACTCGTTGCGTTCAAAATTATTTTCTTTTCTGCGGATCCCACGGATACCTTCCCATCATAGTCAGCAGTGAAATATTGTATAAGTTTGTTTCATCTAAATAACAAAAAGAAATCATTAAAAATGATTGAATAGAAGATGAAGAAGGATAAACACAATACATATAACGTACTAAACGTAAGTGTCTGTGTGACTGTAGCACAAGAACGATGAAGTTCTTCTATATAGGTGTGCACTTTTTAGTTGCTTGGTTGGCTAAAAGCTTATGCAAGCGAAGTAAAATATGGGCCAAGCATAGGTTCATCATGATTGTTACTTGGCAATTAAAGAGAAATAGAGATTAAGGCCTAAGTAGGGTTTCCACCTACACTGTAAAAAAAAAAAAAAAAAAAAAAAAAAAAAAAAAAAAAAAAAACGGAAAAATACAGCAAAGTTGATGTCAGCAGAGTCGCATAACAAAATGTAAATTAAAAAACAGTTTGTTGTAAATTTCTCCTCTAAGAATTTATGAAAGAGAGGGAAAAAAATCATTAGAGTTCTAAGCTTACGTATTTGGTTAAACGGAACAAATGTGTTACTCCTGATGTATATTTTGTATTTCTCATGTAATTATTTGCAGGAGAAATTTACAAAAAAAAGTGCTTTTTAAATTACATTTTTATGGCGACTCTGCTGACAAGAGATTTGCTGTAAAAATACAAATATTTTTTTTACAGTGTACGCCATCTCCCCAACTTCAGAATGTTTAAGTACTGTTCAATTTTAATTACTAAAAGTTCTGTACATCATCTCCAGTTACAGTTTTATTTAATCATTATTCTCTTTTCGTTCTTCTTGTACTTTTCTTTTTGTTTCAAAACAATAAATGAATAAAAGAAATGACATATTATAAATAAAATAGAAATGAATATAGTAGAAGTGGACATGATGTTTAACGAGTTGCTTCAGGGATGTGTAAATTAAAGTAAGCATTCATGTACATTCAAATGATAATCATTTATTGATATGTTCGTGCAGTTATTTTTTGCTATACCCTTTTCCTTCAATTGTGTCTCTGTCCTCATTTAACGTCGAAAGATGGCGATAAGGGTATTTTTTCTGAATCAGGAAGATGAATAACCCGAAAGACACAGATCTGCAGTTATTGTATGAAATAACACAAACTCCTTTCATCATATAACTCCTGACGACTTGAACATTTTCCAAGAAGACTCGAATCCGAGAGAGTCCATCATGCCCATGATCGACTAGTTTTCACCGCTAATTTGTGCATTTCTCTACGTAGTTGCACGTGCGTGTATAACAATTACGGAGTGATGATGGACGGTAGATTACCAGAGGATGATACCCTGGGAGATAGTATACGAATGTTCATAAGAATACTACCAAGGTTGCTCCTTAGAGCATCCCCGCTCATCATACCCAGGGACCACTACAAGCGATGTATCTCTCTTCACTCTTATCCTTCCAGCTCCAAGTGTAGTCTCTTGGTTACTTCCGCTTGTTCCTGTCGATTTACATGAGAAGCAAGTATTCGTAGCCTTGGATTTGATGTTCCAGAGGATCGTTTTTTAATGAATGTGAAACGTGACAAAAACTTTTACAAAAGTATTCGGTTAGACATGATTTTGAACAAGGGGGTATGTTATTATATCGTCACCCCTTATTCAGTGCTAGATGTGATTAAGCACTGCATGCATGGCGTCAATATCACAAAAGGAGTTCGCATTTTACAAATTCCGAACAAGCCTATCTCACTCCTCATACTTTGTAAGAATGAAAACAGTTTATTCAAGATTATTCACTTATGATGTAAATATTTCTTTTAAATAGCAGCCGTCAAATGGAATACCACATTCCATTCCAAATATCCATAACTCCTTCGGAGCAATAACAATCCGGAGTAAATGTCAGAGGTGAAAATGCCAGAGGTTAAAAGGTCCAAGTTTAAAAAGCCAAAAGGAAAATGTCAGAGGTAGTGTAAATGGCCGCAGGAAGAATTGTCAGAGGTGAAAATGTGAGCGATCTATTCTTTCTTTAGTTCTGTATATTATATATTTGGGTTAAAATGCCATAGTTCGTGTAGTTCAAACGCCAGTGGTAAAACATTCGAACTGCATAGTTTGATATTATTAATTTGGTATTTTTAAGACATTCATGCATTGCAATGCGAAGTTGTCTAGTTGTCTGCAGCAGCAAAATATTTGTTCCCCTTTATTTATCTAACTGCTTGCAAAACGTCCAAAATTCTTCGTTGTTACATGAAAAGGCTTTTCATGATAAAAAAATGGTCTGATATCAAGCTTTCATTATATTTATCAAGCAGCTCTCTTAATTCTTTTTTTTATAAATATGCTTTAAATCAGGATTGAGTTCTCAGAATTTCACTAAATCAACGTCACATAACATCCGATTTACTACTAAATGGGATCTTTTTAAAACAAAGTCCTCACAGCTCCATGGGTATACCAAATATTGTTTTCTTAAATCATGCATATTTCCCCCCTGACATGCTTGGACGAAAATACATTTCGACGATATTGTGCAATCGCACTGTAATATTTATATTTCTGTTTTTGATCAAGATGGCTCAAAGTCTTTGTTACATATCAATTCTACTCTATGTAAAGTAAGTTAACTTATATACAATGTGCGGCATTAAATCGTAATTAAACAAGGCGTCCATTATCTAAGAGGCCAGACGCAACAAAGTGACGTTGGAAATACGGCTGAGAAGCGCAGAAATCTATACAGCTGACAGCAATAATAAATTAGCTCACAAAACTCGCGTAAGAAGACTTCCCTCCAGTGGAATGGTATTGTCCGTTCGTTGAGCAATCTACTCGTGGAGATGAAAGAAATTGATGAACTTTTATTCATGTTGTTAGTTAATAGATTCTCCAGACAGATGGAGGAAATGCACATTTGGGCAAGCTTATAACATATTGTGCAGAAGTTGTAATCAGAATATGAATTCATATAAATTAATAGATTGTGAACTTGTCACAAGATCTTGTGAAGAGGCCGTTCACATGTTTCTATGCGATATGCATGTGATAAGCGTAAATATAGACTGTCGAGGAAAGAACCTCTTATGATTATGTTAAAGTGACAGGACTTTTTTTAAATCAATTAAAATGAATGTACCATCTCCGGAAAGCTGAGAATTCAAGCTTTAATTGCCTGTGAACAATAAGCTATAATAGTATAATAGGCATCGAGGATCAAAACTATGCAGCGCATGAGCTATTTTGAGAGCAAAATATACCATATTGTACAGGAATTTGATCTGACTAGGCTTTCGAATTGACAACAGTGAGGCAGCTTTTTTCCTTTGCAATAAGTTATTCCTATTTTTGAAAAATTCAGACTCTTAGCGTACTTATTCCAGTTGACATTTCTTTGAAAAGCTAGTTGCTCGCCACAATAAGAAATAAAGGTGAAAAACTGTCCAAAAATAAAAAAATCAATGGGCACGTTCGCTTTGAGTAGAATGGTAGTGCCTCTATCTCTTAAGTTTAACAACTAGAATTGATATGTTCATGCTTAATATTTTTTTAATGATTTGACTTAATTTGGTCAATTAAACTGAAAGAGAATTATGAAAGCCAGTGTGACTATTTTATGCTCTTTGCTCAAATATTACAGACGATTTATATAGACTGAAGACATACTTCTATTACCTGTATATGATATAAAGCAAACTGAACATTTTTTTCTTCAGATTTCATTCATAATAGAGACTTTCATATTATTTATTACATCATCTTCCCTCTTTTGTTGGTTTGTGAGGGATATGTCCTTGTAACTTAAATTCATGTCAAGATTACAGTTTGCAATTTCAGAGTAATATATCAAAGTAACTCTGAAAAACTGAATTATTAACATAATGTTCGATTCTGAGTGATACTGAAAAAAAAAATAGGTTGAAACAGTAATGATTTAAGTCTGCATACGCTCTCTAAAATGAATGTGATAACCCATTAAAAATAATTATACTACACGCTCCAAGATGATTTACGAGGGATTGAAGATTAAAGAAAAGGAGAGAACAAAAAGCTCTCCATATAAATTGAATGGAAAAGAAATGGATTTTAATCATACATGCTTCTGTAAACAATATCAGTGTGCTTTCTATATGTACACTCTACACACAAAAAGTTTGGGGGTGCAGTTCGTTTGGATGTTTCTCCTGTGACGTCATGATACCATTAACTTTGTCTAATATAGGTTTTCCGGCCAATTTCATACATTTATCATTCATTTTCATTTAATATGTATTCAAATTCTTGTGTTTGAGGCGACGGACCAACTTTATCAATTAATTTCGTGTTCATGCTTTCAAATTCGTTTTTAGGCAAGCAAATAATGGTTACAAAGTTCAAATTCGATATAGGCATTTAATTTCATTATTTGTGCATTCAAATTAGTGAGAATTTGAGTATACGGAATGAAATGTCGACAGGATGAAGACGAATTTGAATAGTTATTGCCGAATGTGTATGCTTATTATGTGAAGTAGAATGGGCAAATACGAAATCGATCACAGCAACGTTAATTTTGATGATTGAATACGATTTTGACAGGCAACATTTCAATGCATCAGTGTTTTTTTCCGAAAATGGATGCTCTTATATGCAATTGATTGACAAAACAATTAAATTGGCCGGGAAAACCTATATTACCTTTAAAAAAATCGTTAAAATCATCAAAAGGAAATTTTAGGAGATTTACGAGGGAACATTAGCACAGTTGTTTGTGAGTTCAGTAGGCTACATAATAGAGTCACGCTGTCCTATACAAGAGGAAGAAAGGAAAAATTTGAGAGCTACGTTTCGAGTCATCTGTTTCATTCATTTCGCCTATGGCCGGTGCCTTAACACTAGACACAGCTAAGCTGTTGTACGTGTATACACTTGTATAAATTGTTCTATACATGTATGTATTTAGCAACCGTTAGATCCAGCTGAGGATGACGGCTTGTCATTGTTCAAAAACTCATCTACCCCGACAAATGAAACAATTGGTGAGGTTGAGATTTGTTTTTCTGACGTTCAATCGGATCGGGTCCGCCTTAGCCACTAACCAGTCTCTGTGGTCTAGTGGTTAAGGCACCGGCGTTCAAAGCTGGAGGCCCGGGTTCGATTTCCGGCGGAGACATTTTTTCGATATCATCAACAAAAAAAGAAAAAAGAGGGAGGATAGCTCTGGGGAACTTTGATTTGAGCTACGTCAACTATTATTCTCTTCACTATTTCTTTCAAAATTTAATTAAAAAAAGAGTTGCCATTGGCTGTTGAACGTGTATTCTCTTACACTTATATATATAATATATATAATATATATATATATACATACAAATATATTTATAATATATCAAAAGCTTGGCACAATAAAAACAGGTACACAGAAGCTACGACTGGCGGTCATTTCTCAATTTCTTTCACTTATAAATTTATATATTTACATGTATAATATATATAGAAGAATGTAAAAATAGAAATATTATTTCTATGTTTCGGTTCGTTGGAACGTCTTATATCAAATGATTACTTTTGAATCAATTTCGGGATTTTATTACTTGTTAATTTGAAGCAACGCGATATACAGGGGATAATAAGAACTTTGACACTATCCTACCCCCCCCAAAAAAAAAGATAAGATAAGATAAGATCCCAGCAAACACAAAACGTTTTAGAGACGTTTTAAAAACGTTTTATTCAGGTCCCGTAGGTCCTCGTCTGAAATGAACGTTTAAAAACGTTTATATAACGTCCAAGTTGGACTTTCAATTTGTGAAAAAACAATGGTTCCAAAAGAACGTTTTTAAACGTTTTTGGACGTTACAAAATGGAACGTTTTAATCAAAACGTTCACAAAACGTTTTATTTGAACACTTATAACTGAACATATTTTATTGAACGTTTATGAACGTTTTTAAAACGTCCAAATAGGACTTTATGCAAATGAGTGGTAATTTGCATATAATACGTTGGACATATGGAAATAAACGTTTTTATATGATTTTTTTTTCTATTTAGCAGTAATTAATTCATGCTTTGGTGTTTCGTTTTATTGTAATATTGTTCTGAACACACATAAAGATTAAAAAACACTAATTCAGTATTGGAATGTACTAACATAACAAAGAAGTAATAACTAACCATTACAACATCTTTCAATAAACTATAAATTTACTGGAGCAATATATGAGTTAAATCCAAATGAATCCCACTGAAGTCTGCCCTTTAAGCATGATTTTGATTGAGACACTTCATCTTAAGTGCCATTCCACAATTTGGCCAAGAGCTTGAGGTGCAAATAATAACATATATTTATTTATTACATTGTTTACATAAGTTTTTAATAGGTTCTCCAAACGTTCTATAGACATTCTTAAAACGTTTTCTGAACGTTCACAGGTTTTCTGGACGTCCGCAGAACGTTTTTTGGAACGTTTAAAGGTTTTCTGGACGTCCGCAGAACGTCCATGGAACGTTCCAAAGGTTTTTTAAGGTTTTCTGGACGTCCGTAGAACTTCCACAGAACGTTGTAAAAGTTTTTTGGACTTTTATAAGGTTCCAAAGGTTTTCTACAGGTCCTTAAATTTTTTCGAAAGGTTCTTTTGGGGTTTTTAAACGTTTAAAAACGTTTTCTAAACGTCCATTTGGAACGTTTTATTAAGTCAAAACCTTCACAAAAGGACGTTTTCTAAACGTTTTGACAAAACGTCATAGAACGACTTGGAACGTTCTTTTAAAACGTTTCAGAGACGTCCAATTGTTTAGCTGGGATAGGCCTAAGATAAGATAAATCATTTTATTGTCCAGAAACGGAAATTCTTCTCCACTGGTTTACAATTACATATATTTACATACACACAAAAAGAAAGAAAAAATGAATTCGGAGCGGATAGTTATTAATAAATTAAAAAAGAAAAAAAAATCAAAACCGTAACAAATCGCGCCCATGACAAAATCTCTTTCAAATATTTCCGAGCTATGGAATTTAATTCAGTAATGAAACATTTAAAACAAAAAGACCATGTCAAAGTTGAATGACTAAAATCAGATGGTTAAACTGTGTGAACCAATGATATACATATTGAGATTATCGTCAGCTTCCTGCGTTATGTATATTCTGCTGGAATTTTCGCCTTAGTGTAGACATAGGCCTACGCACCGAGCTTATACAAAATTTAGTAGACGATGCATTTTTGGGTCAGCGCTTGTAATTGGACCTAGCCCACTTTTTCGTGAGTTTAAACTTTTGAGGAGAATACAAGCAATTTTGAGTAAAATTAACACGAAGTTTGCCTAAACTGTAAAAAGTCTAAGCAAAGAAATAAATCCCACAGTAGGAAATGATTTGGAAAAGTGTGTGTGTGTATGTGTGTGTGTTGTGTGAAGGGGAGGTATTCTTTCTTAATTTTGTGTTTCTTTAATTTGACAAATTTTTGTATAACTATGTATTAGGGTCCCAAATTATCCCAGGTTTGACGAAAAAGCTGATTTAATTATTTTTCTATAATGAATCTCTTCATCATGTTCATTAGTAGCAATTAATATTTCTTCACTTCTGTGATAAGTTATTTTTTACCAGAGCCCATGATGCCAAGATAAATTTATTTTGTCAAGGCGAAGACGGGCGCTATAAAGATGAACAACAGTAAGAACGATTGAACCTTTTATCCCGTGTTGACCCCTTCTGCATGTCTACAAGTGATGAGAGAAGGAGAATGATGAAGAAGATGGATGATGATTGTAATAGTGAACGGGACACTGAAGCTACTGAGTAAAGATACTGAGGGTGTATTACCATGCTAGATCCTGCTACTGTTTACATAATGATGGCTTTAAAGTCTCCTTTGAACCCGACGGCTACGAATAACGGCATCGATGAAGAGAGATAGAGAGAAAGGGTAGATTGTAACGACTGATGTTATATAGTTTCGAGTGAGTTTAGTTGTAACGCAGGCACCAATAAATTTTATACATCTTTATCTGTCGTAACAATGTGTTCTTGTTGATGCTCAAAATATCGGCATATATTTTTATTCCACAGTTTTCCCAAATATGTGAATATTAGCATGACTAATTTGGATCTTATTACTAGTATTATGAAATTCAAACGTAAATCTGACTTAAAAAAAACATAAAGCAAAACATTAATTAACATAATAACAATCAACTGCAGTATGGCATTGAAAAAAAATCCAGAGCGGTAAGGAAAACAGTCCCACAATTTGTTATACATGACAAATATAACATACATTAATTTTTAGGAATTTTACCTGTAAGATTTAACCTGCGCGCCAATTGGTGAGTAAAGATTGAAATTTTAAAAAGATATGTAAGTTGTGTTCACAGAGAGAGAGATAGAGAGAATGAAAACACACACACACACACACCCACACAAACAAGATGATGACTGAAGTGGTATTTTCTGAAGAACGAAAAATTGTACTTTATGTGTTG
>CALNVZ010003432.1:31789711-31811557 GCA_940671915.1 Paracentrotus lividus
GTTTAATTTGAAGCAACGCGATATGACAGGGATAATAAAGAACTTTGACACCTATCCCCCCCCCAAAAAAAGATAAGATAAGATAAGATCCAGCAAACACAAAACTTTTTAGAACGTTTAAAAACGTTTTATTCAGGTCCCGTAGGTCCTCGTCTGAAATGAACGTTTAGAAAACGTTTATATAACGTCCAAGTTGGACTTTCAATTTGTGAAAAAACAATGGTTCCAAAAGAACGTTTTTAAACGTTCTTTGGACGTTACAAAATGGAACGTTTTAATCAAAACGTTCACAAACGTTTATTTGGAACCTTATAACTGAACATATTTTAATTGAACGTTTATGAACGTTTTTAAAACGTCCAAATAGGACTTTATGCAAATGAGTGGTAATTTGCATATAATCGTTGGACATATGGAAATAACGTTTTAATTGATTTTTTTTCTATTTAGCAGTAATTAATTCATGCTTTGGTGTTTCGTTTTATTGTAATATTGTTCTGAACACACATAAAGATTAAAAAACACTAATTCAGTATTGGAATGTACTAACATTAACAAAGAAGTAATAACTAACCATTAAAACTATACTTTCAATAAACTATAAAATTTACTGGAGCAATATATAGAGTTAAATCCAAATGAATCCCACTGAAGTCTGCCCTTTAAGCATGATTTTGATTGGAGACACTTCACTCTTAAGTGCCATTCCACAATTTGGCCAAGAGCTTGAGGTGCAAATAATAACAATATTTTATTTATTACATTGTTACATAAGTTTTTAATAGGTTCTCCAAACGTTCCTATAGACATTCTTAAAACGTTTTCTGAACGTTCCAAAGGTTTTCTGGACGTCCGCAGAACGTTTTTTGGAACGTTTTAAAGGTTTTCTGGACGTCCGCAGAACGTCCATGGAACGTTCCAAAGGTTTTTTAAAGGTTTTCTGGACGTCCGTAGAAACGTCCACAGAACGTTGTAAAAGGTTTTTGGACTTTTATAAGGTTCCAAAGGTTTTCTACAGTCCTTAGTGTAGACATAGGCCTACGCACCGAGCTTCATACAAAATTTAGTAGACGATGCATTTTGGGTCAGCGCTTGTAATTGGACCTAGCCCACTTTTTCGTGAGTTTAACTTTTGAGGAGAAATACAAGCAATTTTGAGTAAAATTAACCACGAAGTTTGGCTAAACTGTAAAAAGTCTAAGCAAAGAAATAAATCCCACAGTAGGAAATGAATTTGGAAAAGTGTGTGTGTGTATGTGTGTGTGTTGTGTGAAGGGGAGGTATTCTTTCCTTAATTTTGTGTTTCTTTAATTTGAACAAATTTTGTATAAACTATGTATTAGGGTCCCAAATTATCCCAGGTTTGACGAAAAAAGCTGATTTAATTATTTTTCTATAATGAATCTCTTCATCATGTTCATTAGTAGCAATTAATATTTCTTCACTTCTGTGATAAGTTATTTTTTACCAGAGCCCATGATGCCAAGATAAATTTATTTTGTCAAGGCGAAGACGGGGCGCTATAAAGATGAACCAACAGTAAGAACGATTGAACCTTTTACCGTGTTGACCCCTTCTGCATGTCTACAAGTGATGAGAGAAGGAGAATGATGAAGAAGATGGATGATGATTGTAATAGTGAACGGGACACTGAAGCTACTGAGTAAAGATACTGAGGGTTGTATTACCATGCTAGATCCTGCTACTGTTTTACATAATGATTGGCTTTAAAGTCTCCTTTGAACCCGACGGCTACGAATAACGGCATCGATGAAGAGAGATAGAGAGAAAGAGGTAGATTGTAACGACTGATGTTATATAGTTTCGAGTGAGTTTTAGTCTGTAACGCAGGCACCAATAAATTTTTATACATCTTTATCTGTACGTAACAATGTGTTCTTGTTGATGCTCAAAATATCGGCATATATTTTTATTCCACAGTTTTCCAAATATGTGAATATTTAGCATGACTAATTTGGATCTTATTACTAGTATTATGAAAATTCAAACGTAAATCTGACTTAAAAAAAACATAAAGCAAAACATATATTAACATAATAACCAAATCAACTGCAGTATGGCATTGAAAAAAAAATTCCAGAGCGGTAGGAAAACAGTCCCACAATTTGTTTATACATGACAAAATAACATACATTAATTTTTAGGAGATTTTACCTGTAAGATTTAACCTGCGCCAATTGGGTGAGTAAAGATTGAAATTTTAAAAAGATATGTAAGTTGTGTTCACAGAGAGAGAGATAGAGAGAATGAAACACACACACACACACACACCCACACAAACAAGATGATGACTGAAGTGGTATTTCTGAAGAAGAAAAATATGTACTTTAGTGTGTTATGTAAAGATAAGTGTGTGTATGTGTCAGGGTGCGTGTATGTTGTGTGTGTGTGTGTGTGTGCTTTTTTTTTCTCTGGATGAGGGTCTGTGTGGGTTTGAATGTATGAAGTTTTAAAGACGTTTACTTTAAAATAATGCGAGTTTCGCTGCCGTTAACGATTGTTATTTCAGCTTTATTGGGCTTGTCATCTTATGGAACAACCCAGATATGTTTGACTTTTTTTCTTTCTTTTTTTGTGGGGGCGGGAGGGGCTCCATGAAAGAAAGTTAAATCAATAATGAAGAAGAAGCAGAACAAATTAAATCAGCCTTCAGTTGATCGTATATCACTTCGTAAATTGAAAAAAGAAAAGAAAAAAAATTATACTGAAATTGTGTTAGATGTCTTGTTTAGATAAACACTTAAATAATCCCACCTGCAATATCGGTATGTTAAAGCATGATTGTCGTGCGACTGATATGGTTTAATTAACCTTATAAGGTGTGGGAATTTAATTTACTAACGGCATAAATATTTATAATCTAAGTTGGCAAGAGGTATCAATTATGATGTAGACTCACGATAACGAGGATGAGTTCTATTAAGATGAATAACCTTGAAAATTTCATAATCCTCATCTTTCATCTTCCATGGCATGCAGAAAACTATAGGTTTTGCCCAGTTAATTTTAAACTATACATCATCAATAATTACAGTGGTGGCCCAAAATTATTAGAACACCAAGCATATTTAAATGATTTTAGTTTTTTTCATTCAGTTGACATTTAAAATGCCTATAAATGGTTGGAATTTCTCTGAATGTCATCATTTATGCTTTAAAAATAAATAACATAGTCGTGCGTTTCAGGATCAAAGTGTCATAACGTAAACATTTTATAAGCCTCTCCTACAAAGTATATACAGTGGTGGTCGAAATTATTAGAACACCAAGCATATTTAATGATTTAATAATTTCCATTCAGTTGACCATTTAAATGCCTATAAAATGGTTGGAATGTCTCCGAATATCATCATTAAGCTTTAAAAACTAAATAACAAAGCCTACTGCTTGGGGACTCGCCCCAAGTCGCCCTTTTTATGTTAAAACCAATTGAAAATTTTAAAAAATCTTGCCCTTTCAGGATCAAAGTGTCATGACGTTAAACATTTTAAGCCTGCCCTACAAATGTATATATATTCTGAAAGGAAATTTCCTGAGGATGTCAAAAATGGCATTCATAACTACACAGGGTGAAGTAGTTACATCTTATGTGGGGATTTTAAAATTATTTTTGAAGGGCCCCAAATTTTCAATTCAGTGCCCTATTTGTCCATTGTTTCCAATGGACCCTTAATATTTTAACATATTTCAATTGCTCATAAAATTTCCTTTTAAAAAATATACATTTACAAGGAGTGTCTTCATTGAATTTTAAAAATAGTCTTAACCTTCAATGGGCATGGTTATTTTGGTCATCAGCACCTGAGAGTGCGTTCGATAACGGTCCAGCTTTAGGACGTGCGGCGGCAGAGAGTTAGGTGTGGGGTGAGGGGCAAGAAGTGGAGGCCAGGGCGGGGGGGGTTAGGTGGTGACAAGTACGGGATGAGCCCAGATCTGCCCCACATCCGCGCGGGTGTTGGCGAAAAGATCGCTCTCGCTCCTCGCGGATGCCAGAAATTAGTTTCGCCATCTGGGCATTCGAGGCCTTAAATAGTTGGCGGGTTATTGGGCGCCTTTTTGGGTTTCCCCATACACTTGTGTATTACTGTAGTCCAAATGCAAAATCAAATGCAATTACATAGCCGATTGCTTCAAAAAAGTATTTGAACGGTATGAAGTATGCAACTTTGGCAGGGCTTATGTATTCAGGCTAATGTATTTCCTAATATAGAACCTCAAATACGATTCTAAGTTTCAAGCAAAATTTGGGTCCAAATGGGGAAAGGTGGATCGCTCGTATGCTCACTGGTGGCTGAAGCTTGACCATCCATTGCTATTTTGGAAGGGTTTAGGACTTTTTTTAAAACTTCATGAAAGACACTCTTTTAATTTTTTGTTTAAAAGGAAATTTTATGGAGCTTGAAATATGTTAAATATTAAGGGTCATTGGAAATGGACTTAATAGGGGCACTGGAAAATTGAAATTGGGCCCTTCAATAATTTTAAATCCACCATAGATGTAAACTATTCACCTGTGTAGTTATGATCCCTTTTGATCCCTCAGAAATTTCCTTTCCCGAAATAATTACCATTTGTAGGGAGACTTAAATGTTTGACGTCATGAACTTTGATCCTGAAAGGGGCAAGATTTAAAGATTTTAATTTTGGTGTTGTAAAAAAGGGCGCTGGGGGCGAGTGCCCATACGATGCTTTGTTATTTATTTAAAATGCTGTAATGATGAATTATCGGAGACTTCCACATTATACATTTAAATTGCACTGGAATGGATTTAAACATTTAAATATGCCTTGGGTTCTAATAATTTCGGACACACGTGTAATACTTTGGTAGAGAGGCTTAATATGTTAACGTTATGAATTTGACGACCGCACGACTGTGTATTATTTAAGCATATGTGACATGCAGAGAATCAAACATTTTATATGGCATTAAATGGCACTGAATAAATATGTTTAATTGCTGGTGTTTCTATATTGCCACCAATGTATATATTGATGATTGTATTTGTTAAATGGACTTTTTCTGCAGGCCATGGAATGAAAGATAGGATTGAAATTTCAGTTATTCATCTTATAGACTCCTCGTTACCGTGAGGTTACCATCAAATATACTTGCAATTGATATATTATTTATGCGTTACGTATAAGTTCACTAGGTAATTAACCAATCAGTCGGATATGCTTTAACATACGATATTGCGGTGGGATATAGGTGTTTATCTGACAGACTTAACATCAGTTTTTTTTTTCTTTTCAATTTACGGGAAGTGATATACGATCAAATCTGAAGGCTGATTTTAATTGTTCGCTTTTCATTTGTTTAACTTTTAGGAGCCGCCGCCCGCAAGAGAAAGTCATATGGTTGCTATGACAGAATAAGTGAATATGTTAAGGCAGATGATTATTTAGTGTCTTTAATTATACATTAAACAAGACTCGAAAACATACATAGTAATAGAGAGATTTGGGGTAATATGAGGTAAGATGTAAAGTGTTGAAATTTTATTGAGATTAGATTTATTTGAGGTATGATGTGAAGTGGATAGAGATGGAAGGTTGTATATTTATAAATGAAATATTTTGTGAGAATAGGATATGTTAACTATGGTATACTTTGATATTCTTGAATTTGGACTACATGTTTAATACACAAGTCTATGGGGAAACCAAAAGCGCATACCGCAACTATTTTTAATGCTGCGCATTACCAAATGGTCGAAACTATATAAATTTGGTATCAACATATATGTAAGACCCTATGCTAAAAAGTCATGAAAGCTCATGGCAAACAAAATATATCTTTAATCTAATTTCGGCAAATGAACTAGGGCATTGATAATCCCATAGACTTTGTGTAGGTTCAGGTGTTCTAATAATTTTGGCCACCACTGTATATTCTGAAAGGAAATTTCCTGAGGATGTCAAAAATGGTATTCATAATAACGCAGGGTAAATTAGTAACATTTTATGTGGGGATTTTGAATTATTTTTGAAGGGCCCCAAATTTTTAATTCAAAGCCCCCATTTAAGTCCACCTTTCCAGTTACCCTTAATTTTTCACCATATTTGAATTGCTTATGAAATTTCCTTTAAAATATATGAATTTATAAGTAAATTTCGTCACTTTCATGAAAAATAATCTTAACCTTGAATTGGCAGGGTTATTTTGGTCATATCACGATCAGGGGATAGGCCAATCCTACCCTCCCAATGAAACTAAATTTTCTCAAAATTGGCGTTTTTTTTTGGGGGGGGGGCATGTAAGAATAAATAAGACTGCAAAATTTGACACGTCTAGCTTAAATATTTTTTTGAGCTATCGGCATATGTAATTGGCATTTCACGCTTTGGCGTTTGTACTACACTGAAAACCTAACCTCGTCCGTCAATGGACCGACTAGCTTTAAAGCAAGTCCGTCAAGACGGACTAGTTTTAAATCTAGTCTGTCATGTTAGTCCGTCGAGACGGACTAGCATACAACTGAATCTACATCTCTCGACTTGACGGACGAGCTTTAAAGCTCGTCCGTCAAGCTTGATGCTAGTCCGTCGACGTGACATACTAGGTAAAAAAAAGTAGGTAGGTAGGACAGTTTACCAATTAAAATGACTGACTAGCTTTTGATACAAATAGTTGCAATGTCGTTTCATGGTACCTTCTTTATTTATTCTGTTTCCGAGCATAATTAAGTTGATACATTCTGAACAAAGGTTTGTTTTGGCTGACAATCTGAAAGCTTACGACAATAACATTTATTATGACAAGTATGCAATTCACGAGTACCGGTAGATTCCAAATATTGTTCTCCATTCTTCAATTACAGGCTAATTGAATACCTTGTTACTATAGAACTCAAGAACCCGGTATTTTCTTACAGATTGCTGGTGAATGCTCGGCTTAGCAACAACAGTGAATAGAAGTTGGATACATCAACACTCTCAAACAAAGGTTGTTTTGGCTTGACAATCTGAGAGCTTACGATGCCGACATAATATCAATCATGAAAAGTATGCCATTCACGAGTAGGTTAGAAATATTGTTCCATTCTTTAATTACAGGCTAATTAAATACTTCGTTACTATAGAACCCATGAACGCTCTAGTCTTATAGATTGCTGGTAATACCCGCTTAGCAGCAGCAGTGAAAATAAGGTGGTACAACTAATTGAATAACATGCGCATTGCAAAAGGACATCACTATTAGTTGCGTTATTTGTAGTGAATTCCATTTAATGAGCAAACTGTACAGACGCGCAGACACGATATCCCCCGTAAAGCTTAAGATTTTGATTATAATGGCGATCTCCTTCGAGTGACATGACTGTGTAAGTACTCCTTTTTTTATTCCTTATGTTTCAGTTCACAGATAGCGTTATTTTTTCACATAGATTAATGCTACAATCCCAACGCGAAAAATTATGTCTTGCCAAATCAATTTATAAATTGTGTGTATTTACAACGATAATAAAAATCACATTTAAATTATGAAAATCGAAATTATATTCTAATAATAAATATAGGCGCCACTTTTCTTTTAGGTTACTTGTATATGAAAAAAATATTGGATTAGAGGCACGACTTTGGGATTCTGAAGTGGCTCTCAAGGACAAGTGTACAGGCCGAAAATGCAAAAGCAGGTAGGCCTCACAAAAAAGTACTGATGATGCAAGCCATGGGCGGCGACCCTGGCCCTTGCCCCCATTATTTGATAATTGCCATAATGTTAACTAATTGTGCCACCTGTATTAATTCCTGTCTTCTGATTTATATCATCATAATAAAATGTTATATTGCTCGAATTCTTGTGAAAATGCATGTTTTTTAATCGTATCTTTAAAATGTTTCTAATATTTTCAGATTTGACGTCTCTGACAAGCTGGTGAAGCATATTACCTCGTCCGTCATGCTAGTCTGTCAAGACAGCAGCAAGAACATCGCTTTTACCCATGACCGACTAGTGCTAGTCTGCTCAAAAGCTCGTCAGTCGGGTCACTACGATAGCTTTTAAGCTATCGTCAACTGTCGGTCACGAGCAGCTTTAAATAGTCTGCGGAGCTGCTTTAAGCTATGCATGACCGACACTTTCTGGAAGCTAGTCCGCGTGACGAGCATTAAACTAGTCATCTGCATCACTAGCTACTAAGCTAGTGCTACCCGTTTAGGTTTAGTATGTTAATACACAGTCTAGGGAAACTATGAGCGCAATAACTGTTGTGTTAGGAGAGTCCGTCTGACGACTAGCTTTAAAGGGATGCAGTAACATTGAATGATATTCAAATCACATTTATTCGATTAGCTTATTTTGCCAACATAATTATAAACACTTAGGTCAGTCTGGTATCTCTGCAAAATTGCAAGCTAATTGCTTGCTTTACCTTCGAGATTCAATGATTTCATACTCAAAATTTATAAAACCAAACACCGGATGTTATAAACCATGTGCTTTTCCACACACCCATTTCCTGTTGTAAATTCCCCCGTCTCTAGCGGCCTGGTGCGCTCTCAGCATGAGGGTACTGGTGTTCGCTGTATGCTGGGCATTGTTTGTTACACTGTTTTAAGGTAGTAAATGACTTCCATTTGATCTGAAACTTTCAGTAGTTTGTTTTTACTGTTGGAGCAATATAATTTTATTAATCTTGGTATAATTGCTCTGTGTTTTTGAAAGCTACTTAATCCCTTTAAAGCTAGTCAGTCTGGGCATCACTACGACTAGCTTAAAGCTAGTCGGTCTACCCGTTTAGGTTTTCAGTGTACATTTTTAATACACAGGTCTATGGGGAAACTAAGAGCGCATAGCGCAACAATTTTTTAAAGCTGCGCTTACCTGATGGTCAAAACTATATAAATTTGGTATCACAAAATGCATAAGACTCTATGCTATAAGTCATTAAAGCTATCGGCGCCAAAATGTTATCCTTAAACTTATTTCGGCAAATGTACTAGGGCATTTAGAATCCCATAGACTCTGTGAGCTTCGGTGTTCTAATAATTTTGGCCACCACTGTATATAATGAATTTGATATTTCCAGCAACATATTTCGTTAAATATGCGATCGCGAGTTAAATTCAGTACTCAAATTTGTTTTTGACGGTGAATAGAAGAAACTTCATCTTCATCGTAGGTCGTCGATTCGTTCCACTTGCGTCTTATCTTAAATATTTTAAATTGACCTCACAAATTTTGAACTTCACGCTCATGAATGAAATTGATTACTTTTAAACAGTTTTGATACTCAAAGCGAAATTGAAAGTTGCTGTTTGAGCTAATTCGAATGCATGATTGCGTCGCTTTTAGACGTATCGTTTGAATTGAATAACCATTAACGAATTTGATTGCAAAGCTTGAAATTGACTGGGAAAAACCTATAGGAGGCCATAATCGTGTTTTCGGTGTTTTGGAAACCACGACTACATGAAATCGCCAGGAAATAAACAATTACAAGTAAGTGAGAGAGATGAGATGTTTAGGTTTCACCGAGAACCCAATTCTTTTTTGCATGTTAAATCTAATAAGCCTTGGTCAAAAGAGCTATACAGGCCGTTTTTTTCTGTGACTCCGATCAGCTAGGGAGATGATATACTCTTTCTGCTTACCCATGCGTGTACAAGGTGATGTCTAGGAATGGTTATTCATTGTCAATGTCATTTGCTTCAATGCCACGGCAGGTGTATATTAATCTCGCTCTGAATATCTGCTATGTTAGTTGGGAGTTGAAAGAGACCTTTTTTTCCCCAGCAGAACAAACATTGTCCTCTCCTCTTCATCGTCCTTTAATTGTCACTTCTGCGTTTAGTGGCACGAGTTTAAGCCTCTTTGAACTCCGAAAGACGATTGAACGTTTAAACTGTTTAGAATGATTTAACAGCAAAAAAAAAAAAAAAAAAAAAAAAAAAAAATGAGTTAACACGAATGAGGCTTAAATTTACTGCTTCTGCCAAAGTCCAGAAGTCACCAAAATTAGCCTATTTCACCAAGCTTTATCCTGCATCCTGTATACAATTACATCTCAATCTGTCTTCCATTACGAAGTATTGAGAATCTAAATGGGAACAATCAACTATCCATGTAGTCCTGCTAGTTATACACTCTGTCATCCCCTGGTACAATGCTTAGGACCTGGAACATCAAGTTTGATTTTTGAAAATGGATATGGAATTATTTCTGCAACCCCTTCTCTCTTTTTGTAATATTCCATTAGATTTACATGGCTGTAAAAATGTTTTGCCTCTTATTGGTAAGAAAATATAAGATGTTTTGCAGGATGATTTCTTCAAAATTGAGTGAAGAAAATCATTAAAGACAGCTTGACTTGTGTGTAAAGCATGCACTATTAAAGCATCTTAACGAATGAATTCAAGGAAACGGTTACGCTCAACGATATCAAAATATCAGATCTTAAAGGGCCTGTCCCACAGAAGGCGATCGTTGTGGCGACAACCTAAACCTGTTAGAACCTGCCAGAATCGTAGGTGACCGAAGATCATATACGTATCTACGACTTGTCTACGATAGGCTACGAAACGACTTGCTTCTACGCAAACAATAGGCTAACAATAGCTGGTATCCGATAATACAATGGCCTCGACCTTCGCGCATCTCGCGCTCGATTCTCTTGTCGCAGCTTAAAATCAACCAAAATATGAACTTGCGCACTGTGGCGATCCTTGCGACTGACACAGGCGATCAAGTTTTTACCTGACGGCGGCAGTCGCTTTAGTTCGTGATAGTCCTCTCAGTCGCGCATTATAATTTGGGTCGTGAGTGATTTTTGAAAATTTCAAAAATTAGCGGCGACTGTAAAGTATCTGAATGGGAGGCCGATCCTGATTTTGATGAATGTAGCAGCTTAAATTTCACTGTCCGTTCGGTTCAGCGATGCGTGCAACGTACGCTGGAGCGCGGCAACCTACAACTGGCCGCCGTTCCGCTGTGCTAAACATGTTCTATCTGGCGACAATCTACGATAGCACCTTGTCGCGACAAGAGAAGACAGACACATTCAAAGGGCATTCGAAATAGAACTCATGAATTCCACATGGTAATTGCATTTATAAATCCTTTGTTATGCCAGTATGATTGAAAATATATCGCAAAAATGTATGTGTTCGCATCAATTATCTATTCGATGAATTCCTATCAGCCAGTGACTGTAAAAGTTGCAATAAAAAACAAACAGATTTTTATTTTAAAATGATATGTTGCTTTTATTACTTAACTTTTAACATAATGTTCTTGACTTTTTTTTTTCTAAAATGGAAAAATTTGCTATTGAAAGGCATTATACATTCCATGTATTTTTAATGTGCATGAAGTTTATCTTTTGTATAAATTGAAGAAAATAATTATGCATCAATCCGTCATCCAACCTATCCACTTTGATGATAAATTGGAGTGACTTTCGAATTGAAACCCCTATTCGGGTGTTTACAAAATGAACACCAATACTGCGGATGCCCTTTCTTCGCACAATGCACTGAATATGAAAATAGATACATTATAAGGGTGGCTTCTCACTTCGTGGAGACGTCTCCGCGACGGATAAAAAGTATTAGAGACGTCTCCAAAACGTAGGAGACGTCTCCGCGACAATTTTCAAAAACTGTCTCAAAGCAGTTTCAAAGAACCGTCTCAAAGTACTTTCCACGACTCATGAAACGTCTCGGAGACGACTCGGAGACGTCTCCGCGTCGTCTCCGAAATCCGGCTCAAAGTTGTTTCAAAGTAGTTTCCGCGAAGTGAGATACCACCCTACACTAAAAACCTAAACCGGTAGACCGACTAGCTTTAAAGCTAGTCGTAGTGATGCCCAGACTGACTAGCTTTAAAGCTAGTCGGTCACGACGGACTAGCTTTTCTTTAACACAACCCGGTTGTTACGAACTAGCTTTAAAACTCGTCCGTCTCTACGGACTAGCTTGAAAGCTAGTCCGTCAAGTTAGTCCGTCAAGACGGACTAGTTTTAATGCTCGTCGGTCACGACGGACTAGCTTTCCAGAAAGCTAGTCGGTTATGACAGACTAGCTTTAAAGCTAGTCGGTCACGACAGACTAATTTTAATGGCGACAATCTACGATAGCACCTTGTCGCGACAAGAGAAGACAGGCTACGGTCATTGACGCATCTGTACAGTGTGCTCATTAAATGGAATTCACATACAAATAATGCAACTAATAGTGATGTCCTTTTCGCAATGCGCATGTTATTCAATCAATTTTACCACCTTCTATTCACTACTGCTGTTGCTAAACCGGGCATTCACCAGCAATCTATAAGAATAGACGGTTCATGGGTTCCATAGTAACGAAGTATTCAATTAGCCTGTAATTAAAGAATAGAACAATATTTCTAACCTACTCGTGAATGGCATACTTTTCATGATTGATGTTATGTTGGCAATCGTAAGCTCTCAGATTGTCAAGCCAAAACAACCTTTGTTTGAGAATGTTGATTGTATCCAACTTCTATTCACTGTTGTTGCTAAGCCAGGAATCTGTAAGAAAATACCGGGTTCTTGAGTTCTATAGTAACAAGGTATTCAATTAGCCTGTAATTGAAGAAAGGAGAACAATATTTGGAATCTACCGGTACTCGTAAATTGCATACTTGTCATAATAGATGTTATGTCTCGTAAGCTTTCAGATTGTCAATCCAAAACAACATTTGTTCCAGAATGTATCAACGTGATTATGCTCGGAAACAGAATAAAAAAAGAAGATACATTGAAACGGCATTGCAACTATTTGTATCAAAAGCTAGTCAGTCATTTTAATGGGTAAACTGTCCTACCTACCTACTTTTTTTTTTACCTAGTCTGTCACGTCGACGGACTAGCATCAAGCTTGACGGACGAGCTTTAAAGCTCGTCCGTCAAGTTGAGAGATGTAGATTCAGTTGTATGCTAGTCCGTCTCGACGGACTAACATGACAGACTAGCTTTAAAACTAGTCCGTCTTGACCGACTAGCTTTAAACTTAAGCTAGTCGGTCCATTGACGGACGAGTTTCGGTTTTCAGTGTAACCTTCCGCTCTTTCGAACACTCTTTTTTAAGGGCCTGTCCAACAGGAGACGATCGTTTTGGCGACAACCTGAGAAAATCAGAATCGTAAGGAGATCAGCTAAAAAACGGCGATTATAGACTTTCCTACTAATTTATCTAGGCTAGGCTACAACATCAACTTGCTGCCATACACACTACAAAAAGTTCGCCAGTTGTCGCTACAACGATCGCCTTCTGTGGGACAGGCCCTTTAAGGTTAAGCCTAACTATTCCACCCCCCCCCCAAAAAAAAAAAAGGAAATTATAAGCACAACTGAGGCGGGTGTCTGTTTGAAACTCAATTTTCCTATTGGTCCCAATTTCATATGGAGCTTGACAAACAAGTGTTCTTTTTGGAGTTCTTCTCTATTACATATTTTCATGTTTTAAACGGAGGGTAATGCAATTGAGTACATGTCAATTATATGGCGGTCAAATTTGTTTGGTGTCCGAATTGTCGCCTGCTCAAAATAATGCTATATAATATTTTGCTCACGCTCAATACATGACACTGATCCCTAACTCTACCTTGGGGAGTACTTGATAGTCAGTGGTGACGCTCTTGAGAGGTGCCAAGCCAATATTCATTCGTTATGTTTTTATTTCATGAATATCTACTGACCTATTTGTCTCGCATCGTTGTTTACGAGCACGAGCTTCAAAGGTTTCCTGCTGATATCAATGGGGTCCTTTGTTAAGACATTAGGCAATAGGCAGAAAAGGGAATCTCTACTTTGGCTTATGCCTGGTAAACATTATTCTGAAGTGTTTCTTGACATATGTACAAAAATTTGGCTGCAATACACCTTTTTGGTTGAGATCTTAAAGATGTATTAGACGTAATAAAACCCATATAAGTGTAGTTTCAGTAACAGCAGTTGTGGTAAGAATCAAGACTTACGATTGTAACAGGCTCAACCTTTTGTTTGCAGAGTATGAATCCTTTTATCTCTTGGGAGGACAATTATGTATACAAGTGACAAACATGAGGTATCAAAACATCATGATTAAGTGGTGACGTGTACCATGTCGTGTGAAAATCAATGTGATTACCGGCACCGAGGCGACGGTGATCGTATCAACGAACCATAAGGGATCATCCGACATCATCTCTTGAAAATGTCACTGTAGTCCCAAAGGAATCCTGCCTCCGAAAAAAAAATAAAAAATGAAGACACAAGAAGACTATACGAACGAGGTTAATTATGTGTTCGATAAGCTCTTTTGTTTCTTGGGAGACTACATGAACGCGATATTTGGAATAACACGACCCGATTTCCCCATGCACCGAGATTGATTATCTCGACAATAGAATCAAACTGTCCGGCTCGCCCACGGTTCTTTATGCTCCATTCAGGTTCTTCTCCGGTTGGCATGGGTGGTGGGAATAGCTCAGTTTCCCGCAAGGAAAACAGAAATCTGTCCTAACGACTTGTGTAATTGAATTCCAACCCATCTCTTGAAAGGATTCTTATCCGACTTATTCATCGAAATATTTTCGATACCCCAAGGTTGATATGAATCTTACCCACAAGGCCCATTCCAGATAATTTATAACAATGCAGTCCCGTGAAGGTTTATTCCAGGTTTAGAAATTGCCTCTGAGACCTAAAGGGAGCTTTACACACTTCCTCAGGTCAATTGAAACAACAATGTAGGTCCTTCTAATGGTATTTCATTCACGATTTCCTTTCCGTGCTACTTTTGATTCCTTGAGGGTCCTGGAGCTCGCCTTTCATGTTTGTTGTCGAGTTGAAAACTATGTTGTATTCCAAGATAAAAATCAGTTTAGGCTCATGAATGAATAAACGCCGTGGAGGGGATTTGACAACATGGGTTCTTTCTGTCTTATTTAAACTCTTTTTTCTAATAACGAT
The DNA here is from genome assembly GCA_940671915.1 of Paracentrotus lividus. Classification (NCBI taxonomy): domain Eukaryota; kingdom Metazoa; phylum Echinodermata; class Echinoidea; order Camarodonta; family Echinidae; genus Paracentrotus; species Paracentrotus lividus. The sequence goes on from CALNVZ010003432.1 coordinate 31,804,651, forward strand.
TTTCAAATAAATGGGTGTATACATATGTAAATACGTTGAATCCGAATAACGTTAATATCAGCCTTTTAAAAATAACAGTTCTGGATATGACGTAAGGGTTGTTTTTTTTTTTTATCAGGGTACACTATTTTTTTCTCAATAGACAAAAAAAGTTCTTTTATTTTCCCTCAATATTTGTGTATGTGTTCTAGACAAGTAAAATGAGATTGTTTCTAAATTTGGAGGCATAAGGTCACCAACTTTAATTTTCTACAAGGGTTCTAAATTTTTATTACACGTAATGAGTCAATTGCTTATTTATCAGAGAGGACGTTTTTGACGGAACGTGATTTGACAATATTGTAACGTGAACTGTCCGAAAAATAAGTGGATGTGGGTGAAGTAAACATTATGTCTGTTGCATATTGTTTATCCAGTGATGTCTAACTATGCGTAAAAACACCGAATTCGGAGAGGACATTTTTCGGCAGATATGGCATCCCATAACTTGCATCGTTGATTTGAGATTAAAGTACCGATATTTCTTTTTATGGTGCACAAAAGGCCAATTTTTGAAAGTGTATCCTGATCGTAAAACAACCCATACCTATATCTTTGTCTGCTACGGATTCTAGCAAAATTAAAAACAAAACAAACAAAAATGAACACAAACTTTTTGTATCAAATACACGATCTAACCCTCATTTTTTTTTCAAAAATGAAACTGGTTAATGTTCTATTCTGATCAATAACAAATGTCGTTATTTACTGAAACGTTTTTATGACACTTAATTAAGAAAAAATTAAGAAATAAAAACAAACATCTTTTGGCCTGATGGAAAATCAGCTTGACATATACTAAAGTTACAGAAAATATCATCAGTCCAGTCAGCAAGTCTTGTAATTAACAGAAAATGTGAGCAATATTGCCAAAAAACGCGATTATCGTCAGAGTTAATATATCTCAAAAATATAATTGCCATTTTAGTCTCTGAGGGCGATAAAATATAAAGATAAAATATTCCATATCCCATGCTTTAATGGGTAAACCCTGGAGTCGTATTAATACCCTTCGAGGAATTATACCATCTTCGGAAGTTGCATATATCCTCCACGGGCGACATCACTAAAACAATATGAGAGAAATCATCTCATGCAGCCAGGTTTTTAATACATCCATATCCGTGGGATAAAGGTTAAAAGGAAAGAGATGAAAGAAAGTCTTCAGGAATCCAGGAACTTGTCCATGTTGAGTTACTTTGGATCATTTATGTCAACACTTCGACTGAGTGATAGCTGGATAATGATGAATGCTTCTATAATGCTTACGCTCTGGAAACCAAAGGTGATGGCCCGTATTTCTGTTACGTGGTTTAGAGTTGTACGGCAATTGACAATAGAATCGAACAATAGCACCTACGAGAAAAAACTCCCAGCACGAAAAAAACCTCCCAAACGTGTACAACTTCTGTACAGCTGGAAGTTTCTCGTGCACTGAAATGCACAAGATAAAACCGGAAATCCATTGAAATAATGACGCAACAATGATTGTTTGTAGCCGCTTTATCCTTTGACTGCCGAGTGTTGTGCATTGTCGCTTGTCATGCATTTTAAATATCACGTCTTATTCATTAACAATTCAGTGGCCTGGGAAGGGAACAATTAACCAGGGAGGTGGAAAGGGAGTTTTATTCTTTTGAATTAATCTCCTAAATAGCTCCACGAATTTTTTCTTTCACAATGTGAAGTGTCCATATTTGGCCAAAAGCAATGAAACGTTGAATTTGATTCCGATATCACGCTACATGCATACGCAAAAAGTCTCACGTTAGGTGCATGCGCACCAATCTTTTCCTTATTACTATTTTGTATGTTTGTTTTTCTTGTTTTTCTTTTTTTTCTTATTTGGGAGGGCAAAAGTTGTAATAATGGGAAGGGGTGAAATGTAATTTTCCACTATTTAAATATTCAACTCTTTACAGAGCCAACATAAACAATAAAAGTCAATGTTCATTAACAATATCCACTCGGCGTCGAAATCCCTACATCTATCAAATAATTATAAATAATATGGACCTTTGAAGAATGGTGGAATCTGTTTCCATTCTTTTTGTGTGTATTTTTTTGTACATGTTGTATGTATGTATGCTCGCTATATTTGAAATGGAGCGGGAAATTCTTTTATTGTGATGAAAAATGTAATCCATGCTTAACAAGGTATATTATCAAAGCACGGATTATCTTTTCTTTGAGAAGCTTAGCGGTTCCAGGTTTAGGCTGACATGGCACAATGACAACGGACAAAGGTTTCAGATTCAGGGCGGAACCAATTGCCTGAATGAACTACTCGTTTAGTATTTTGAATCCAATTTGCATAACTGTTGTTGCTATCACTGACAAACACGTTTCTTGTCTCACATAGCAACACACTAATATATGCAAAATAGGAAATCGAGTGGGCCTATTTTATGTCAAGTGCATTAATAATTCAGTAGTCTTGAAAGAAAACATTAGTTTACATTTTCAGTTGAAAATGATAATGGTGTTTTTCTCCTCTGTAGAAATTATGGACGTATAGGTGGTATCTGACGTCGCGGAGATGTCTCTGAGACTCGAACACTCGGAGACGTCTCCGATAATTGTTTTATGTATCATCAGAGACGTCTCCACGACAGAAAAAAAAAGCCACACAGATTCGTAAGAATGTCCTATTTTCCCTCGACTCATGAGATATCGCGGAGATTCATGAGACGTCTGCGCGACCACTTTTAGATCTTTTCCCGACAAAAATCAAAACCGTATCAAACCCGTCCCAAATCAGTCTCATGGCAAATACCTTGAGATACCACCATAAAGGTGGTATCTCACTTTGTCCCGCGACTTGGATACTCCAGGACGTCTCCGATATAAATATATTTTTCTGTCGCGAGCATTCGCGGCGATCCCGGGGAGACGGGGGCGGTGGACGTGTCCCCCTCCCTCGATTTTTTAAGGGGGATCGTCCCCCTTCGATTTTTAAAAATTAACAATTTTTATGTAGTGATTTTTGTGAAGCTAATAAAGAGGTAAAATGTATGTCAAATACAATGCTAAAAGTTATTATAAGGCAGAATTTCCGGCTCGCGCTTCGCGCTCGCAATCATTTTCATTAGTTTTCTGCATAATGTGCGAAGTATGCAAATTTTGAGTGTATTATTTTTTCACTTTTGGGTGTTTCTGTCCCCCCCCCCCCCCCGCCTCCCCGTCGTGACATGAAATCGCCGCGCTTGGTCGTGGGAATATCTCGGAGACGTCTCTGAGACGTCTGCGACAAAAAACATCCAAAAACAATTTCAAACCATTCTCAAATTAGTATCAAACTAGTTCCAAATCCGTTTTTCCAGTGTAAAGACAAGTGACTTGCCACCATTAGTTTGTTGTTGGTTTTTGCGTCAGTTGTCCTTTCTACAAAATGTCAGGTCAAACTAATACTTCAATCGTGTCGGAAAATGTCATTTTGATGATTAACATGCAATTAATCTAATCGATGTGGAGAGTTCTATAATGCACCTCATTATTAAACAAAGTTTTAACAACATTTAACTTCAAGTTAACGAGAAAATAGATAAATTAGCTTCCTCCGACATAAAACCCCAAAAGCCATATCAAATTCTAAACCACCTATACCCTAGTTTAGAATTCTTTAGAAATGTGTGTACATAAATGATCCCGAATGACGTCATCTGAATCTACTTTCGTACGATAGGACGCACGCTTCACTGACGCTTCGTTAGAGAAGCGTGCAAATCAGCGTTGCATTCTCGTCTCATTACCCTTACTATTTTCGTGCGACAGCACAACTCTAAACACCGCAACAGAATACGGGCCGATATGTTTATCCCCAGATATGGAAAGAATCGACTTACCCTGCCTTAAAAATGGCATTTAAATTTTGTTTTCTTTTCTTTTTCTTTATATATATGTATATATATATATATATATATATATATATATATATATATATATATATATATATATATATATACATATTTTTTTTTTAAATTTATGATAGTTCATACTTATTTACTTTTTTGTTGGTTTTGAAACACGTCAGCTTTGTATTTAATATTCAGTTTCAAGTTCACAAGAATGTCAAAGCTGTTTAGTTCCATCGACTTAAATGAAAAGTTATCCAAGAGAAGGCGCCTCCTTGAGTTAGTACAATGCTCAACAGTCATTTTTTTTTCACTTCAAAATATTTACTGCCGAGTCACGTAAATTAGTTTTGTAACAATGCAAGTTTAATATTTGACTCAAACTGTACATACGCGGCTTGTAAAAAATGTTTCAAATCGAAATCATTATCGACATTCCTGTTTTTTGTTAAAGTTAGTTGAATAAAACGCGGTTAAGATTTTCGATAAATATATGGACTATTTTGTTTTGATCTTTGAGAGTGCAGAATATGTAAATGTACTTTATACTTGACCATGTGCCATATTGAAACATGTGTGAATATTGATCTTAGGATTTCGTCGCCTTTAAAACTTTATTTGAAATGTTCAGCCAATTTTGTGGCGGCTTTGGTCAGACACCGTCCGAACGAGATGTTCTCTAGACGCGCCGGGCTAAAGTATGATGTATGATGCCTTCGACTTGCTATGCTGCATTCCGACTGCTTGGAATCTGTTTGCATTCTTTTGAGATCAAGTTGTCAAAAATGAGAATCTTTCCAAATATCAGCTCAGATTGGTCATTACAATCGGGGCAATCTGTCATTTTGTTATTCACGTCAAAAACAAGCACTCCTTTCCCGGATCGCGAGCCCACCGAGTTGCATCTTAAAGTCAACAGTAAAGGACCTATACAAACCCGGTCATCTATTGATTATCTCAGCTTCAAACAAAGGTAGGTTATAATGTTGAAGAGGGGAAAGAAGGAAAGAAGATAGGAGGCACCAAGATTAAGGAGTGTGATGGACAATCTGGGGAAATCTCGTAAGCAAGTCAATCTCATCTCACTGTGGGTTAACCGCCGTCGTGTCACATATATAGGACGGTCTTCAGATCGATTCGCACTTCAGCCACAATCTTAGCTCATCTTACAGATCATCCCTTGCCGGTTGCTTCATTGTTCCGACCGTAGTGACCACATAACATCTCATCTCACACTCTTCAGAATACAGATTAACGAGTTCAATAAGAGGAATTACAAGCTTTCCTAATCGGGATGTTGTTTTTATTTGGTATCGGACGTATACTATAACGAAAATAATGCAGGTTACAGCGACCGGTTGTCTGATGAACGGATTCATAACTTTGACTTACTTTCTGGAATATCTTGCAATTCTATAGCTGACACCTTATGGTCAGTCACGGATTTGCATAACTACGTCATTATTATCTTTGGTGTACTCTTGCATTATCCCGCTACATAAAAACTGTGTTTTTATACACCAAAGAGTTTTATACGAAATCAAATCGTTCAAAGTATTAAAAAAAAAAAAAAAAAAAAAAAAAAATGGCAACGACTTATTTTCTTTTTTTTATTTTAGAGTGTAAAAAAACCCACAAACAAACAGCAACGCATCAATAGTTGTGTAAAGTTGTGTAACGACTTCGCAAATACTGGTTGTTAACCCCTATAACATAAAATTTGTGTCAATGAATTGTGTAATATTGTGTGAAAAATACACCACTTTACACAACTTAACACAACCCCCGGAAAACTTTACAACTTACTATTTTTTTTTATAGTGTATACACACGGCCGAGTAGTTGCGTCGAATGAATACTGTCAAATCTGTGAGTAAAATTTGGTTCCTAGAATGTAATAGGGGCCAGTATTCTCATTCCAGTCAAAATCCATTTGCCCTCGTGACTAACGACATTCATTCGAGAGATGGATATTGAGTTTCCCGCGTCAATAGAAGACGTAATTGTCCATGATGGATGAAATAGATAATGGAGTCATCTTGATGTATGCGGGTATTGACAATCTTTCTCTGAAATGAAGTATAAACATGTACATCGAGAGAGAGAGATAGAGAGAGATAGAGATGAAGGGTGTTTGTCAAAAAGTTAGTGTCTTACTTTTGTGGCTTGACAACTAAACAAAGCGTGGAATTAATGAATATGTATGTACATATTTTATACTAACTCGAAAGATCATAAATGTATTTTCGCGCGTGCATGCTTTAAGTTTCAAAGAACAAGCAAGTAGCAAATTTTGCACTTGCAAAATAATTATGGGGAACTTCTGTCAGTATAATCAATTCTCTATAATTAGGTCGAAAGGATCATATGAGATCGTCCTGTTTACTTGATTATAAACAATAACAGAGATAATTGCAATAACATCGGAAAAAATATGAAGAGATGATAGAAATGGAACTCCAAATAATATGGAGGAGCATTTATGTAAACTTGTTATGTCATCGTGAGCAACACTCAATGTTCATTACATTACCCAATTGCATATACATGAAGATATTGAGAACCCTCGGTGTGTTGATTCAGACACTGGGAGAAAATTTTTGGTGATGAAATGTGAGGCGACAAGGCAACCTTTGCTTATTTTTCCATGTTGCCTTTTTGCATCGCTCTCTCTTGCTTTCGTTTTGTTCTTCCCTTTGACTAGTTACTATTCGATTGCTGCTCCTGTGATCAGAACGCAAAGCCAAATTCTTCAGAGCTAATTCTCGATATTAAACGGACATCTCTTGGAGACACGCCATATCCATTTCGAATAAGCCCTCTCAAAATCCATGGTGCATTCTAAAGGCATCTCGTCTGTGGACGATCTATTTCTACGGTTCGGATGTAATGTCTATTCGATTTCCCTTGGGGGAAAGGGGCAGCAAACTTTATATCAATAAGATAGTTATAACAGAATCTTGTGATCGGGCAAGAGAGCCTTTGAGATGATAAAGGTGAGAAAGTGCAACTTC
>CALNVZ010003432.1:31821851-31846707 GCA_940671915.1 Paracentrotus lividus
ATTTGGCTTGTAGTAGGTAAGGTATCCGAGGAAGTCCTCATTTCTTTTATCTTCTCCTCCCTATTTCTGTTACACATGCATTATATAGTTTATGTTACCATAACTTTTGTCTCATGACTTACGATCATTAGATTATTGTGCCGTATGTTTGGTTATGGCATCCTCCCGCGCTGTTAATCTGTATTTTATCATATTCAAAGGATTAATGTTTTTAAAAATGATTTGGATATGGTTTAGAATACATGAAAGTGCATGACTTTTCTACAAAAGTGTGACCTTTTGAAGCCATTACTTTCGTTAACCAAACACAATATTTTCTATCATACCTTTCTTTATATTATCATCCTTGAACAGAAGAGACTGTTATTAATCAGGTCATCCGAGTTCAAAGTACAAGACAGGGCAATGTTCTTGGATATCGGATGTAAGAAAAATGTGGATGGATGAGGGGGGGGGGGGGTTCTATAATATATCGACCGGTCGAAGTTAAGGGACGACTTCTATCCGGTTTAATGAGGGTAACACAAGGACGAAGTGAGCTGGAAGGATTGGAGAGAAAGTTTGGGGTAATATCGGTTAAACAGGATGCTCTGCATACATTGATCTCAATTTCGTCCATTTGCGGATTAACCAAAGAGGATCTTCCATTTTCCAGATTCATCAATCATACATCATGTTACTGAAAGCAAAATATAATTTTTGCATCATGTTATCGAAAGCAGAATATACTTCTAATTTATATGAATAATTCACAGAGCTCTCATACAAGCATAACATAATATAGCATTTCACGGCATATTCATATCGTGTTCAGTTCAACCTTTTTTTGCTAGTATTATCTCAGAAGGGGGCCTACTCGATTTCAAATTTTTAAAAAAAATCTTTAAAAAGTGGCACATCCAGGATTTGAAAATAGGGGGGGGGGCAGCAGAAAATTTTCCGATTTTAACATGTATATTCATTCTAAATTATTGGGGTGCGTCCTAGTGCCCCTACCTGCATATGCCACTGTTAAAAGATTAACATCATGCACTTTCATGAACATGTTGTTTGTGATTCAACTCGGGTTGATGACCTACCAAACCTAATTACGAACAAGAAAATTGTGCGACAAATTGAAGGAAATTAGTTCAGTAGACATCTTTATTGATAGCATAAACATACTCTCATTTTTCTCAGTCTGCAGACACGATTATCAGTGAGAATTTATACATATACAAAATAATCTTATTCTCGAATTATTATAGATCTTGTATAATAATATCAATTAATTGTGTCGTTATATAATCATGTTCTATCATGACAACATCATGCGCATGATTGCGATTATACAAGTTAAATCCCTTTTCAGGATATTAGGGTGAATAAAACATCTATTCTATAATATACAGGATAGTAATAAAAATATAATCAATAATAACTTTCTTGTACCTTGATATAAGTTATTAGATGTATAATACGCAATCATAAGAATAAAACTCATGGAGATTGTGTTATACAATTACATATTTAGACGTCATCTTTAGTTTAAAGCGAACAATCATTAATGAATTATTATAATAGTCAGACAGATTAATCTGAGTAATGATGAATCCATTTTTTTTAAATTCATGACATTAATGTTATTCTAAAAAAGAGTCTTAAAATGTACACAATCGTTGATATATGACGTAAAGAACCACCCTAGGTTGGGTTAGATGTGAATGTCTAGGATAAGCGAACATTAATTAAATATCGTTCTCTACGTTGAAAAGTCAACGATCGTATACATTTAAAACACAATACATAGACTGGCATAAATTATTATTATCCTAAAACATTGTAGTAAAGAATACAAAATGAATTGACAAGCAATGGAAAATAAGCTTCGAACTAAGTGAACAAACTCTAGCATCATAATTCCTGTACCGGTATGTGACATAAGATCAGCACATTACGTTCTGGTAGTTCCATAAACACTGGACATAATTCACTTGGACACATTACATAACAACCCAAGTATAACACTGATGTTTCTGTCTTCTAAATCTTGTAATAAATGTATCACTGCATTCCTTAGGCCTAAGGAACGAAAAACAAAATGTAATGCAGTATAATTTTTAACAGATTTTATTTCATAATTACTCCAGTTGGCGAAAAAAAACCAAACAAAACAAAACAAAAACCAAACAAACATATCATCAAGACACCCAACCCAACTTTAAGAAGTATTTTGTTTAACAACTATTTTTGGTAATCGCCTACCCTAAGAACAAAAAGCTTGAAATACTACTTTTCCCCAACTACTATGAATTTAGATCAGGATTACCCCTATAAAATGTTTTTAGCCAGCATGACCTTTTCAATCTACTCTTATGGCTTTACAGGTAAACATGCACACATACGTATCTCCATGGTATTTATGACAGCCGGTGCTGTATTACCAGAATGCCCACAGCGATTTATGCAATCTGCATCACCGTTATTTCAAGACGCATACCTTACTATGCAAACATTTTGATTATATTCCTGCATTGACATAAAACAGAGACATATTGCTTTTAGTAGGAAAGCTTGTAAATCTATTAATTAGCAAATCATTATCTGATTATGCTAAATAGATTACAAGTGCAATCTGAGGAAGTACACCCTGTACGGAGGGGATAATGACTCGAACTTACAAACTTACGAGATAACGTGGAGAGTTTATTTCATTTTTTTTTTTTTTTTTTTTTTTTTTTTTTTTTTTTTTTTTTTTTTTTTTTTTTTTTTGGACATCGATCTTTAAAAAGGTTTTCCTTTTCCTGAATTCGTCGTGTAATTGAAACCAAAAATCTCAGATGAACTTCTGATAAAAATCTTCCCCGTTAAATATTTACCATATTCCGAAATATATACACACAAAAAGAGAGAGAGAGAGAAAAAAAATAGGCAAGGGAGAAAAAGAATCGCAATTCAGCCAATTAAACGAGAATATCTCTAAAATGTACCGATTTCATCGCAGTTCAGGTTTGTGATATAAAGCAAAATCAGGTAGATAGTGGAAGGTTGACGGAATAATTAAGCTCATATAAAGTAATGAAGAAATTGTTCCAATGAAAAATCAGACATTATAAAAATTAATGTCTCAAACAAATTAAAATACAAAGACCTACTATGATTTTCATACGGCGTATCTTCAACTACAATATCATAACCTGATAGGTGAACCATAAATAAACACAGTGTTTGCAAAATAAGATCCAGATGGCAGAACGATAGGGCACATTTTCCCTTTTATAGTTGAGTACACAAAACACCATCCAACTGTAACCGACCAATCCATGAGCATAGATGGATCTGATAAAAACTCATCCGCAGTGGAACTTTGAGTGACGTGACTACTTACGTTTCTCTCTGGCCGACGTGTAGGTATAAAACTCTCGTGTATTTTTATGGCTGCGTTTCTACTTTAGAATGATCTACAGTTAGAAAGTTTTCGATCAAAAACTAGATAATCAATTCACTGTCCCTTAAATGAGAAGTTACCATTATTCTAAATGTGAAAAGTACACTTGGTGCCACATTGGTTGCATACGTCTTCTTAAGATATGAAATAACTTGACCAAACAATTGAAATAATAATTGCTTACTACTGTACTACAAATTGATCCATGACAATGGGACGTATGTATAAAGTAAGCAATTGCCTTTTCCTAGATTTAGAATGGGGTCATTTTGACTATCTAGTGCTTACACTGTAGGCCCTACATTCCTTATGTAACATCTTGTGAAGATGTGAACTCATTTTCTTTCAGTCAACTTACATATCTACATATGCAAATTGCTCCGGCAACAATTGCTCTGCTGTGAATTTGATACACTGATTGGATGACTAACTGTAACTTTAACCCTGGACCATACCTTAAACGTACCCTTACACCATAAAAACTACTGAACGAAACTTATTCCATTTTTGAAAGGACCATTAATAGGAAAAGTTCATATTCAGGACAACGGAACCTTCAGAACAAATTGGGAATAACGGTATCTTCCTATCAATAACACTTCACCAAACTTTGAAAAGTACGCCCTTTACACAAATAGCCTTCTTAGGCAAAGTGCTCACAATCATGATTTACCTCGAATTAGTTAAGGTGGTACCTCACCAGAAGAGACATCTCCGAGATCAGTTACATTAATAAGCGTAAATATTCATATAATGAATGAAAGCGCCGTAAAATATAAAAACAACAACAACATCAGTGTCGCTAACCTTACCGAGACATCTCGGAGACGTCCCTGCGTCTGGAAAAATCTCATTAACATGTTCGATTTCCGCGACTCATGAGACGTATCAGAGACTCAGGCGACGTCTGAGAGGTCTCCGGGACCCCAGAGTCTTTGAGTCGCAAACGAGTAGCAAAACCGTCTCATGGCAAGCGAGATACCACCTTTACATCACTGTGTATATACACATTATACCATGTTGAAAACAGTTATCTTGTAAATAATTGCACAGTAAATATTTGCTTCATCTATAACTGAGGGCGGCATATGGATATTGACAATTAATCACGTTAATAATTTCTGTAAATCTCCTGTGTAAGTCTGATTGAAAATATTTCAATATTTGTACAGTTGAATGTTTCGAATGCGACCTTTTGAATTTTGGGGAGATGCAAGTAATTCTTGAGTGAAATTGATAGCCAGGTTTTCGCTATAGGCTATAGTCCAATCAAGTTGGCACAATAAACTAACTCTGTCGTCTTTTTAATACACCCTTGATACAATTAAAACCGGATTATCTGGGATGCATAATTTCGTAAAATTCAAAAGTCGATCTGGTTCTACTTTAAATGAAACTTTCAAGATTTAGTAGATCTTTAAACGTAACCCCCCCCCCAAAAAAACAAACAAACAAACAAACAAACAAACAAACAAACAAACAAACAAACAAACAAACAAAACAAAACAAAACAAAAACAACAACAAATGACGGATGGCCATAAGGAAAATCGTCATATCACTCAATTGGAGAGAACATACCCATGCCTGAAACCTCGTTATACATTAAATATTCAGAGCTTATGTTTGCTCGTGGACTCATTGGCATGCGACGACAGAGCATATTGACAACATAGCAACATATGTGTTACACCTGTTCACGAAGTCTGCGTCATATCTTTAACTCAAAAGGAAATACATATTTTCTAAAGCAAAAAACAAAATTATTAAAAAAAACACAAAAATAACAACATCTTGGGTTGTCAAGGTTTGTCCTCTTATAGTTTACACAGCAATATTTCTCGTACATAAATGTCATAAACTTTATTTTTGAATTATTTATTTCATTGAGGGCGAAAATTGTCAAAGTTAAATAAAAGGCATAGAAAATGTAGATTTGCAAAAAGTTTGGGAATACTGGAAAAAGATAATAAGAAAAAAATCTGTAAGTAAAAAACTAAAAAAAAAAAACTAAAAAAAAAAATCCTTCAGCATATTCATGTCCGTCTATCTAAGTTTTTTTTTTCACTATAATTTCTTTTCCAAATTTCTTTCTGTCGTAACATATTCCTATTGCTAGGTACGTAGTATTTTTATGGTACTAAAGAAGTACACTTTATAGATACAAACATTAAACAAATATGTTAAACACAATATCACAAGGCTATGAAAGAAATACCAATCATTTGATAATTTTTTTTCTTTTTTAGAAAAATACTTTGAATATGATTATGATATGCAATTGGCGTTTTCAAGAATTGATCTTTCAACCAATATAACAAAATATATATTCTTGATAAACGCAGTAGAATAAACGCAATCATTAATTTATTATGTTTAGTAAAGGCTAAACGAGATGCGTTTTTTTTTCTTGAATGACTTCCCCTTCCCGCAATTGTTAAGATCATTGCTCACTAGCTTCGTAAAAGATATGGGATGAGTCGATTCTGTTTAACCACCAAGACTTAGAGAATGAAATATTGACCCGTAGATCCATTTTACTGAAGGTCTCTATATATATCAATGTTCGGAAAATGAGAATAAGGAATACTTTTATGGAAACTAGTACTGCAAAATTAATACCATGGTTATTTTTGTGGACAGCCCATTCCATAATTAAATATGAGGAAGCGTCATTATATGCGACCCATATTTGAGAACTGAAACAATTTTATATTTCCAATCTTGAACATATGAATGAACTATACTTCAGGTTTACTCTTTCACAAAATTTGATGTCTATATATATAAATAACATATCTTCACTTGATGTATGACACAGTTTCCAATATTCTTTGGCTTTAACCAATCTATAAAAATGTTGCGTAAATAGATATAATAATTACAATCAAATTTAAATACATTGTGAGCTATCGACGTACTCAATGTCAATTAAGAAAATTACAATCGAATTTCACATTTGTTCTATTTGTTCTATTTACACGATGCTACAGAAACTCATTGCTTCTCCCGTTGTCAGCCCGAAAAAAATACATCCATTAAAAGAAAACGCTACAATAAGCGAAAAACAAATCGAGGATTGAGTCCTCTGGGGTCACATTGTAGTGTTCACTGTTATCTCCAAACTTCAGTCACTGATGTAATAGTCTTTGTCTATTTTTTTTTTGGAGTCTGACACAAGTTAGTGAAATAAGTTCCCAGACATAACCTCAACACATTACCATGTAGCAACACAATATTCATTAAATCGACTTGCGATTCATTTAACGACAAAGATGTAAGTAGCTACGCCATTAAAACATTGCATTTGAAAATTCTTCCTTCATCGCTTTTTGGGTTTCCTTCGAAAACCAAGCATCTTCTTAAAGGCTCGTCTGAAGTCGCGGTTGAATATGGTGTAGATGATAGGATTCAAGGCACTATTGCAGTATCCGATCCAGAAGAAAAAATCAAAGAGCAACGTGGGTATTTTACAGGTTGGCCCACAGAGAGAGTATGACATAAAGCTGGAAGAAGGGTACCAACAGGCGAGGAACGTACCCATAATAACGCCTAACACTATTGTGGCTCTTCGGTCTCGACTTTGTGCTAGGCGTCTTTTCTGTTTCTCGATCTCGGCGGATCTATGCGAGACGGCCGATGCTGCATCTGAGGGGTGTCAGGTCTGAGGTGGGAATCGCTTGATCTTGATGGGGGTGCGATTAACGATGTCGAGGTATGAAGCGATGGTGGATGAAGAGTGTTATCTGATGGGGAATGTGGTATCTGGTTGTGGGTGCTGTCCCCGTCTGGATTACTGCTACTCGTTCCACACGCAGACGGAACAGGCCTCGCTATGTGCTCGTGGTCCACTTGCAAAGTAGCCATTTGTATATCGCGGGTCTGCCTTGTGTATCATAGCGTAGGTCTTTCCTTCGAAATTTGTACGGTCGTCCACAGATATACATTCAGACGCTATCATGTTTTTACCATTTATCGTACGTTTTGACTTTCGAACAGTTGAACGCGCTCTCTTTTTAGCCGCCAACCAAATTTTCCAGTACACGATAACCATGATAAATGCAGGAATATAAAATGAACCATAGTAGAGTAAAGGATTAACCGATATCCTCGCTTATAATACACTTATAGTAACCGTTATCACCCATTTTGATTTCTGATCTCCAACCAAAGAGTGGGGGAACTGAGATCATGGTAGATAGCAACCACACCATGATATCATCCAGCGGATCCTGCATGGTTGACGCCATTCCGCGTGCTTAATGGGTCTTGTGATAGAAACAATAGCGATCAATTGATATCAAACATAGATTCAAAATGGAAGCTGTACATGCTAAGACATCGAGGACAAGCCAAAGGAGACATACGTGGTTGCCAAAGATCCAATGGCCTAGCATTTCATTCACAACCCCCAATGGCATGATGAGTATCCCCACCATGAGATCACTAGCGCCAGCGATACTAGGAACCAGTCTTGAACAGCCTGGAGGGATCTCTCCTTGAAGACTGCAATGCACACCATGATGTTCCCAATCACAATGAGGATGATGACGATTAAGGCCATGAAGGAGCAGATTAGGATCCGAGTTAAGCCGTACCCACTGGGGTGGGTAAGGCTGCGGTGAGACATCGGAATCGTTCAGATTATATGTTGCAGAATCATTACCATTAAGAAGCGACGATGAGCTGGAGAGAGGGTCGTACTCGACAAAATACGACACGGGTGTTGTACCTGCCATCGTCTGATTTGCAGGCCACAAAACTCGTTGAATACATCATATTTGGATCTTCCTAGAACAATGGCACTCGTACAAGTGTGCGTATTCACCTTTCTCTTTCCAACAATGGAAAACATGCTGTCAACCGTTTTTTTTTATCTATCACTTTCATATCCTAACACTTCCACCGCCCAATGAAGTAAGCTGACCTCACAAATGCAGATGTACTGGATGTATGTCCGCTGTGACATTAAATGGATCTCTCGCTGTAGTAGCCATCCGCTACGAAACCCAATGCCCCCCGTCACAATCACGATCTTGTCCTGTGTCCATGCCGACCGTAATAAGCAGCTCCGCCTGAAACATCCTACAGAAATTGGCCTAACTCGCACTATTATCTCAAATTACATATTCAGACAGACTGTGTTCTGACCTTCAACCAACGAGAGAGTCCCGGATCTTCCTTCCCCATTCAAAAGCTCAGCAGAAATGTATTCGACCGATGTCACACCAAATAGCGAAGCGTCCGGTCCCTCCACCCACGCTTCAGACGGTGCCGTGCAACTCCTGACTCGAGAACACATGCAAAATATCGCGAACCATCTCTCTAACACCATGGTCTTCGCATCACCGCCTTCTACGGCCGGACGCTGATGACACAGCTACATGTCAACAACCCTCACTGTCCGATATGCCGATATCTGCGCGCGCACGCGCGCTTTCACGGCTCTATACAACCTGATCAAGCGTACTTGCGCCTCTCCCTCCAGTAACCTAACCTCTTCTGAATGCTGCCTTCCTGTGGCGCGACTTTCTAGCATAAACACACTCATGTACAAACCTACATGTCGGATCTTCGTCTCTAACTGCCATTGCATCGATCAGTCCACTGCCTTTGCAACAGCCTGTCCGGAACTTAGAGTCTCGCCCGTGATGACATGACCGTGCCTAGAATCAAGATCCGCGGCAGCAGCTATTTTGACTCTCCGATTTGTGCGACATGCCGTATCTAACATTTCTTCCTGATAATACAATAGATTGGGCTAGAGACCAGTCGCTGGCCTCTTTCAACTTACGCCCGTACCTCTAGAACGAATACAATAACAGGTCTCCGACGTCCTATATATACGATGTACCCATTCTATCAGACGATGTTCACAGGATCTGACTGCCCAGACCTCCAATCAAGCACACGTCCCCTCGTCTAACCTTCTATGGCTCTCAGCCCCCGTCCCGGTACCTGAGATGGCACGAATAAGTCCCGTTTCATACTCCACTAAATGGCTTCACCCAGGATCATCAAATACTCTCATGGCCTCTCCAGTTAGCTTCAATAATAGCCAATGAGAAGAATCCAAGTCACACTTTCACAAGTGTTTCAGCTACATCCATAGTTATGCTAGCCTGGTTTGTTATATAGACAAAAAAAAAAAAAACAAAACAGTCCCACATCCTCCGCAACTTCATTTCTACACTCTGTTGCAGCACGCATTCACATTAATCATATCTTTCATCAAGCAATGAAAGTTACACCCTTTATCGTTACGAACATATAAACAAATAAAACTTTTTTTCTCTTTAGGTTCGTTATTTACACCGTCCGCTGATTTTTAGCTACGCTATGTCTCTCAATACTTTCAAAGTCGCGTATCAGAAACCATGTCGCCAGTATATCTCATGCACATGCAGCCTTGTCAAAAACCACACCAGTCTATACCTACAGGTAACCAGAAAGATAACGCTAAAGACTTCAACTCACCAAAAGTCTGATGTCACAAATCATCCCGGAGTCGGTAATCACTGCGTGTGCATACAATTCTCACACCTGACGTTACGTCGTCCCTGTCATACTCATAATAACTACCCCAATCTACATCTTCAGGATGCCGATAGATGAAATCTTAGCTCATCCAACAAAAGACGAGATTTCCGTTCTTTCCCAGTCTTTTCTGTATATCGATCCTCAGACTACTAATATTCGCAAGAGCATGCGCATGCATTTTTCATAGTACCGATATAACTAAAGCATATATTAGTACCTATATCTCCAATCTGAATAATCACTCTGCAGTTCCGCCTTCACCTAAGTTTCAAGTTACGGTCGCTGCCACTCAATACTCAAACAGGCAACTCAATCGTTAGGCAGTTCAAATCTGACGTGGCCTCTTTACCAGTATCTAACTGTGCAACGATAAAACCTGTCTCACTGAACTATTATATTCAGCCGACTGAGCACGATCGACCTATTCTAGTAGAAAGCAGACAAACAAGTTCGTTAGCAGTGTGGCTTTGGCACGCCTCTACGTACAGAATCGTCGCCTTTGCGATCGCGCCAATGCCCTCGCCGTACCAACTGACTAAGTAGGTAACCCTTTTAGTTAATGATTTATTACCGATAATGGAAACGCGATAGGCGACATGCGACAATATGAATCGATAATGTTCCCCAAGCGTCTGATCAAGATTCACACTCCGGGTCACTTACAAGGGTCAAGAGGAGCATCGTTTAGAGGCGACTGTAGCAGACGGCTACAACGTCTAGTTCATTGATTATTGAGACCATTTGAGCCGCTGTGATGATCTAAAGCTTCGTTGCTGAAGATCCACCTCAGCCAAATGAGCACTTCAAAAATCTAGACGCGTAGGCCAGCATTGCATTGATCAGACGTCCCAACTCGCATCCCGGGAGGTCTAACCGTACAGACCATCTTATCAGCAAACATCTTTCGTCCTCGACGTGCTCTCCCATGACAGTGTTATTCGCCCTTCACAACTGCCTTGACGTTCACGATTCATACAAGAGTTCCCGTCTCTACACAACACGCAGTCGCCCATGCCCTCTCTTGTACTTGCTCAAGACACGACTGGGCCGCCTAATTGATCCAGCAGCCTTCAGCAGTCTAATGCCTCGCCAGAATCCCACTGGACGCGTGTCACAGAAACGCTCTCAAGACTCCCCTCCCTTATGGTTCACTAGACTACTCATCCAAACTTCAACTTTGGGTGTTCGTATGCCCTCCTCACCGCTGTGACCAAATCCCTTTTGATCTACACGCAATACACTCTGAACGCGAACGAGGAACTGCACAAGTACAACAGTACATGAACGTGATCATTATACGATGGTATCTTCTCTAGATGCTCAGCTCCGCCACAAAAATTTCTTCTATGTGCATCAGTTTCGCCACACAGCGAGCGCGCCTTACTTATACCGTCTGCCTTCTCTCGTCTCACATCCCCCGAACCGAATAGATAGCCTTAGCCAACACAACAAGCATTGTACCATGTCAATAACAGCCTGAGCGACGCTTTCGACCATATCAACTTACGAAACTCTTCTCCCAGCCTTCTCCTAATGCGACGGGCGATGGAAACGACAGCGGCAGTCTGCGAGAGCAGGGCGACGCCAAAGAGATGTCAAGAATTTTGTTCTCAATTTATTTGCAAATTGTGTGCGTATACTACGGAGAAGACATAATCGCACTCACACGTGTAGTTATCTTAATCTATGAAATTGGAACACCGTTTTTCCTATTTAACGAAACATATTCAGGGCCCCACCATACAAGTGTTCAACAACATAAACTGCAGGGCATGTTCTTTTGATCCATGGTGACTACCCAGAGTAGCGTGTATCTTTTATTTTTTTATCTTATTATTTTTTTTAAAATACTGTATAATGCTTTTGAATTCGCACACATTTATATTTTAGCCATGGGGTCAGTAAAAATCACAATAAAGGCAAAAAAAAGAAAGAACAGAACGTGAATGCATTTGTTCGTGCGCTCTAATGCCTCTATACGTCGAAAATAGATAGCGCACCTCATATCGGAATTTCGGCTTTACAAAATCCCCTCTAATTCCTTCGTGCATTTCAGCACTAGACAGCTTCAGGCCCTCTGAATCTCAGCCCCACCTATGTTGTATCAAACAACCCCTGGGGGAATAATCCAGATTCCCAGTTGAATCGTTAAGTGAACCAAAGAAATGTTGTAACACATCCAATTTGCAAACGGTCTCTCATCGTTCGACTCTTCCAATCTCTGAATACAATAGTGTTTGTCAAGCCATATGTTTTGGCTCATATATATTGTCCCCCTTTTCGTCGAAGGTTGCTAATTATTCAGACTTATATCTGATTAGCCTATTGTAATTTACGTATACCACTATATATCGCCCTCTCCCACTCTCATTTCTCGTCTTCTCCAATCTCAGCGCCTGCTTCCTCCCACCAATTCAAATACGATTTCACACCACACAACACACACCACACTCCACACCAAACAAAAACCACACACACAGACACACACACACCCCACGCACACACCCTCAGCTACACGTCTGACACATTCATCACACATGGACCCCCTCCCTCTCCCTCTTTTCCCCCTCTCTTCATATCTCTCTTACTTCCACACACACACAGACACCCATACACACACAAACACACACATACAAACACCCACCCCAACATAAACACTCATACACTTTGCACCTACCCTCTTTTCTCTCCATTAACTGCTGATTCTCTCATTATACTCTCATAATACTCTCATTATACTAATCTATCATGTCTCTCACTCTCTCTTACTCCCCTGCCTTGTTCATTTGCAACCATCAAACTTTTGTATAATACAATAATACAATAATATAATACAATGATAATGTTTGGCTTTAATGTCTTATAGCTACCGTCATATATATATATATTTTTAATCAGAATATATCTATACGCTCACTGTCATGTGAGTCCACTTAGGAAATACAATTATTATTTTAAAGATGACTATACAGTCCTATTTTGTTGCTGTATTTACACATTTGTACATCATTGATGTGATATTGTGAGGACCAGGCAAATGTACAGTCGAGTGTTTATCCAAGTGTTTTTTCCCTAACATTATTAATATTTTACAAAACGCAGCATGTTTGAGAATTTACACGGAAATGGGAAGGGGTTAACGGGGTCATTTACCCCTCCCCTTCATCTTCTTTTCCCTTCCTTTGCCTTCCATTGTATCTCTCTTTCTGTCTTTATTTGAGCCCCACTCCTTCGCAATCACAGAGCTCTTTCTCAAACAATTTTAATTTAAGTTCTACAGCATGTAACTGTAGTCATGGTAATGTGCGCTTTTCTTGATCTATTCTCATCAATTAATGTATCTTGCATAAGAGATGCAATTATGCATCTCAATTGCTGATTGTAGCTCATGCGGTAAATCCCTTCATCGTAACATCCTGTCTTCTCTCTCCTTTTATATTCATTATTTAGTATCTTTGTTTATTACAAACCAAAGAAAACATATGAAACCCTCTTGAAGCCATATAAAACAAAGAACAAGTTGACGTCACGTAAAATCTTCCAACTGATGCTCGTCGCATCAAAAATAATCAAAGTATGGGACATAAGATGGCGCTATACAACTTGTTCCCTGGAGTTGTAATTAACTTGAATATACTTTGTATAAAATCTTATATATTACTATGACGAAGCTAATAATTATGTTCTGTTATCAACAAGTACTTGGCTATATTATAACGAAAAAAGCCCCTAAAATATAACATTATTGAAATTGATTTCAGAAGTATAATATGAATACCTATACTAAATCAGGGGTTAGGTTTTCGTCTTTTTTATTTCCAAATTAATTCAACACACCAGCTCCCAAAATAAGAAGTAGCCAGCTTGGGAGGGGGTGAAGCTCAAATTATTCCTATTTTTCAGGGTTGAGGAGTTCAAAAACAAAATGTAAAGCACATCATTGGTCTTTCTGACTGGGTGTGCTCGTTTATAAACAGGCAGACCACGCAATTCGTTTTTGGTGATTCTTTGAATTTTCGGTGAGTTATTGGCTATCTTATTTGTTATATGTGTTATCTTGTCACTTTGAAGATGACCAGGATTCTACTGGACAAGATTTTTGATCTTATCAGTGCTACAATCTTGTCTCTACAAGAGGGAAATTGAAAGTGACACTCTTGTTGTGAAAACGAAATAGACGCCATTATGTGTCAAGTTGTACGTGATTTCACGTTCTTTTGTTAAAACTTTTTTTTCTTGGAAGTCATTCTACTGATCCTTTATCAATGGTTGAGCAAGCTGTATTCGAACAGTCATGCTCTTGACCGTGATTATCGGCCTGTGCATTTTTTGGGGTCAAAGCCGAACTGTGCACAATGTTATAATCTTACTCATGCACAACAGTAATTTTGTGTATGACAGGAAGGTTTATTTCCATCATAAGCACCTTTAACATCATATCTCTTATTACAATAATTGTACATGTTTATGTACATAGTGGTCCATATTCTGATATGAAGTCTAAGTTTCAGGGGCCGCGGAGCGATTTTGAAAGTGGAGGGGCTGAACCAAAAAAATCACAATGTATGGCATATTTGCAAATTTTGTACACGTAGGCTGAAAAAAAGTGGGGGGGCCCCCCCCCCGGCTCCGCGGCCCCTGAGTTTGTATGCGTCGCAATCTTGTACAACTCTATTGTGTGACCCACATCAGACAAAATGATCGCAGTTCATAGCACAGTAGATTTTACGAACTTGCGACGCATACAAACTCAGTTTTCATAGCAGAATATGGGCCAGTGTGTTTAATTTTATGTCACTTTCGTATATGTAGCCAGGGGCGTTAGCCAGATTTCCCAATAGGGGGGGGCGCAAGGAATTTTTATCGCCGTCAGGGAAGGGGGAGGGGTTCTTCTAATTCATATTGTACATGAAATTCCACATCTTTTTCAATTATCACAAAAGTTACATAGTTTCTATACCCTAAAGACAATGTATTTGCGTAGAAACTATTATGTGTTGCATTATATACCCCTTCTGAATTGGAATCTGCGAGCGCGAAACGAGAGTCGAAAATGTTGAGGTTTTTAAAGTTATATGGAATAAATAAGGGGCATTTTCTAGTTACTAGAAAATGGTAGATTATTGTGTATAATAGACCCCAATTTAGTATCCGCGAGCGCGAAGCGGAGCTGAAAATTTTTAAGGTAAAAATTTAAGTTATTATTTGTGCATTATGATTTGGTATCAGCGAGCGCCGAAGCGCGTAGCCGAAATTTGGGGTTTTAAAATTTTTTAAAGGTAAAATTTAGAACTTATTGTGCATTTATTGGTGTTCAGCGAGCGCGAAGCACGAGCCGAATTTGGGGTTAGAATTTTTAGGGTAAAATTTAGAGTTATATCTGTGCATTTGATTGATCAGCGAGCGCGAAGCGCGGAGCCAAAAATTTGGGTTTCAAAAAGTATTTTGAATTATAAAGGTGGGTACTTTCTAAAACCCATGAGCCAACTATGTTTCCCAGGAGGCGAGGGCCAGGAGGCAGAGGGTCCAAGAGGCCTCTTTTCTTTGTGAAATTTGAAACTTTAGTTTTAAATATTTTACTTTTCGTCACTAATGTATTTCTTTTTCTTAAAAAAAAGGCGTTGAGCAATTATGCCAAAATACAATTTGAGGAAAAAGTCGGCCTCGTGGGCCCTCCCCACATTAAAGCCTTAGTTAGGTCGTTTAGAACCAAATATAAGCCTTTTCGGCTTTTTATTGAATAAAGTTGGGCGAAATTGTACAAGCATCGAGCCTTATTCCCTTCTTTCTTTCTTTTCTTCTTTCTTTCCCTTTTTCCTTCTTTCTCCCTTTTTCTCTCCTTTTTTTTTTTTTAGTCGGCCAATAGGGGGGGGGCGCGCGCCTGTTGCGCCCCCCTGGATACGCCCCTGTGTAGCTCAAATAATGTGAACAAGAATATTGAATGTTCTTGTTTCACATAATTGAGCTGTATATCGATGTAAAATTCAACTTCGATATTACAAGAATGGCAGCAAAGGCTGGAATTTCCAGCCTTTGCTGCCATTCTTTGTTATATGCACAATTGATCGATTAATAAACCGTTAGCATGAATAGTGAATCGCCACTGAATATAATCTACACAAAGTATGGAATCAAATCATTTATATTATTTTTATTTCAAAATAAAACCAAGATGGAACAAAATTTGATATTCATTTTTTACCAATAATCAGAATATATTAACTTTGTGAAATTTAAACTTCCTTTAAATACCCTGACTGTGATGCGTGCTGTATAATGGTTAAAATCTGTGCAACCAATATTACATTTTAGTGGGTATCAACAGTGCATTATATCATTGTACCATTTCTTGTGTTTCTAGGTATTTATGAATAAGCATTGGTGTGTAGACATATAGGCCTATGATACTCGGAATTATCAGATAATATAAAAGAAAAAAAAACACACACACACACACACACCACACGCACAAAGTACTCACTTAACGAAACACACACACACACACACACACTCAAATACACACTACCACAAAAAAAAAAAAAAAATGACATTAAAATCTTATTGCTCGTCATAACTACTCTAAACTCTACCAGTAGCAGTTTGATTTGCAATTACATAAATGCCAATCATTCGTGCCATTCCCTACGGTTACATTGAGGGCGTCCTGTGAGTTTGCAATAAAAATCAAGATTATAACAAAGCCGGTTGATATTGCCTCGATTACAGTTCCAATTAAAACGAGGTTTAGAGGAAATTGAACAAGATAGAAACCTCGTAGAGAAAAAGGTCTTATGATATTAGACGCAATGCTAACATTTTGATTGATGCATTATGTATTTCATGTCTTTAAATGTCATGTTGTCTGAGATCAGAATATAATACATTTTAATGAATATTGTGCCCTTTCCTCCTCCGAGTATATCACTGACAATTGTACAATGAAATGTGAAATAGTATTTTCGTATGTGAATTTATTGCACTGAATCTTGATTCTTATTTATTTCTTTATTTACGTCTTTTAAACTTATTATTTCGTCACAGTGTTATTCATTTCCGCGTCTTTCTATCTCTGCGATTCTGTTTTCTGTGTGAATAGCTAAATTTCTTTTTTTTTAAACATCCACGTCTCACGAAAATGAAAAAATGAAGGAATGTCGTAATGAGAACGGTATGCAATAAGCATATCGCTCGTCACGCGCTCAATTGATTTTTCTAAGGTTTTTCCTTCAATTTTGAGAGCGCGGATGTGTAGATTTCCCCGAGGTATCGGATACGATCTTCCTGTAATCGATAGCATACCTCTCTTGAGCACATTGCCCCGTTAACCTTTCAAATGTAAACCCATGTCCAGCGGCCTCGAGTATCCATTTCTATTATTTATCAAGATGAAAAATAATAACGACAACATAGGCAGCTTAATTT
The DNA here is from genome assembly GCA_940671915.1 of Paracentrotus lividus. Lineage (NCBI taxonomy): Eukaryota > Metazoa > Echinodermata > Echinoidea > Camarodonta > Echinidae > Paracentrotus > Paracentrotus lividus. The sequence continues at coordinate 31,839,240 of CALNVZ010003432.1, forward strand.
TGTAAGGCAATGCAGTTGAGAATGTTATTTTAACGTTGATGAGGATATGCATAATTTTCATTATGATAATCATCATGATGAAATTTGACAACACTACAATTATGCGTCACAATTTTCTACCCACAATCAGAGAGTGTTGCCACACTTCTTTTTATATATTTTACATAACAATAGTTTCAAGACGTTATTACTGTATCATTGGATAATTATAGCAAACATCATTTTCGAGTCTTTTTGTTGTTGTATTTTTTTTTACATCTGCCCCATGCATATCCCATATATGATGGTTATCTTCAATTCATCCAGAACATAATTATCTTCACATCAAATCCCTGAACGCACCTATAACCGCTTATGATAAACAATCCATAACACTTAGTCATGCAATTTAATTGTCAAGTGTGAAATGGGTCATATATCGGTGTCAATTCCCCGAAGGTTTCATGCGAAGTACCGCGTTCATTTCTCACCTTTTCCAAAAGATATCTAATTCATACGCGTGACCTTTTTCATGGATTCCAAAGCTGAGCGTAATATAACCTTAGGTAAAGGTAGATCAGGATATATCTCCTACAGATCCCATTGCACTTTCTTCAAAACGATTTTCCCCTCTTTCATTTCGTCTCTAGAATAATGTATTTAGCGGCTACCTGACATGAATGAGTTATGACTACTAATGTTGGTGAAGTTTAAATCAATTTAGATGTCACCTTGTACGATATCTCTGTAGAACGATTGATGTCTCGGGTTGATCATCAGTCTCGCTGTTTTTCTAAACACATGAGCGTATAAGATATAGGGGTTGAACGAATAGGGGCGTCAAAAAGGATGACCTTCCTGACTACAGAAGATGTAAAAAAAGAAAGAAAAAAAAAAAACACATTTCAAATACATAACACGCGCATGGAACTTTAGATTTCCTGTAAGAAAAATAAGAAACTGACAGTTCAAATACATGTCATGTCGAGACAACGGTAATATTGTTTGTAGCATTTGCTTGTCATGATTTGTATATTGCTTTTCATTCGAATCATTGGATTTATTCAAAATTATTCTGACAAATAATGTAAATGATATCCATGAGGAGAATACACGTGGCCTTTAAAAACCAAAATCGACTAAACGACTTGAACATTAATTTGAGTGTTATGCAGAAATGAATATATGTCGAGTGAGAGCAGATAAGACTTACATTTATTGCATCCCACTCTGTGTGTGAGAATGTATTATAAATTATACCTTTTGAGATGAATATTGAAAGTGCAAGGCATATTTCAGTATAAATTATCATAAAAAATTATAGTAATTTGATTTATATAGAGAAAATGCAATGCTGTGTTTAGGAGAAAGATACCGTTACTTCTTTTGCAACTTGATCATATCATTTTCTCGGTATGAATTGATTGAATAGCTGAGAAATTTGTTCTTATATAAACATGCGTATAATTGTAAGACGAAGCTCCTCCGAATGTTGTATTCTGGATTATGGAACAAGACAAGTTAAGTACTTCAAGACTTGTGCTGGTGCTGGTTCACATTGGCTTTAAAGCGCAATCTTGATACCAAAAAAAAGAAGAACATAGCACGATGCATTGTCAACTCTGCTCGATTTCTTGCAGATGTTGTATCTTCTGTAAAGGTAGATAGCTTGGAGGCACCATGTAAATCTAACATCATATCAGGTCTCACATCTCCCGCCTATTTCTATTTTTAGGACGATCATGTTTCTTCAAAATCCGATTAATCCCTGTTATTGATAACCCTACTCGCCTGGGAACGGAAAGGTAAAAACATAAAGGGCGGGGATTGGAGCTAGAACAAGAGATGATGAGATAAAGGATGAATTTGTTCTTCAAAAGTTCTTATGGATTCGATTTTCAGACGATCTAATTTAGGTAAAATGGCGGCCTGGATGATATAGCCAAGGGATGTTGTTTCATCAAGGGTAGTCGCATTTCAATTTGTCCGATCCTGCCGCCGGCTATGATTGAACTCTTGATAATCCTGTAAACTACTGATAGTCATTCAATAATCTAATGTGAGCAGGATATATTACATATTGAATTCTGCTTTTCCAATCTATTAGCATAATTAAAGGAAATATTTGATATTTCTCGAAGGGGGTAGGATCGTTACATATCATAATTAAAAAAGAAAGAAAAAAGAAGACAAATATTTAGGGTAGATGTAGGGAATACCGGCCACTTAAGCTAATTTGCTTAATTAGCACATGAAAACAATAAAATCACAAAAGAAAAAGATTCTCATTGCTTAACTACATCATTCAACTTTATTTTCCAAAAAAACTGAGGTAATCAAATATTTGGTGAGGCAGTTATATGCAAATAATGACGTCATCGTAAATTGTCCGGTATTCCCTATAGGAAATACCGGACAGTATGTTTTTACCCTTTTTTTGGTATAAAGATCTGTCTGGAAGCACTGATTTGAATGTAAACCATCAACTTAACATGTTTGTATTGATTCTTTATAGAATTATTCATTTTTAGAAGATTATATGCATTTTATTACAAAATTTCAAAACACTCAGAATAACTTCATATCTCATGTTGATCATGACATATCACAATAATGGTTACACTTCGTAATTCCGAAGGTTCGTTATTCCGAAGGTCCATTATTCCGAAGGTTCGTCATTGCCGTAAACACGTAAAATGCCTTATACTCGATCTCGTTATCCGAAAATAAAAATAAAGGGTTCGTTAATCCGAACATTTGTGCTGTTATTCCGGAAGGTTGTTATCGAGAAGTTCGTCATTCCGAAACGAAATAGGGTTCGTTATTCCGAAGGTTCGTCATTCCGAAAACGAAATAGGTTCGTTATTCCAAGGTCGTCATTCGAAAACGAAAGGGTTCGTTATCCGAAGTTCGTAATTTCGAAAACGAAATAGGGTTCGTCATTCGAAGGTCGTCATTCCGAAATCGAAATAGGGTTCGTCATTCCGAAGGTTCGTTAATCCGAAAATAAAATAGTTTTGTAATTAGTCCGAAAACTGAAATAATCTGTGGCGAACCGGGAGAAACTGCTGAGAGCAGGCGTGTTGGAGAGGAAGGGTATCACCTTTACTGTCAATTGTTATGAGGGGTGGAAAGGGTTGATCTATATCGTTACCAGGGGCGTTTAAGAATTCTTTTCAAAGGGGTGATCATAGGCTTATGGGACTACTTCATGTAAGAATCGTTGCCTGATCTGTGAATTTCGCTAGGGAGTATTGATGCATTTTGAAATTGTTTGTTACAAGGTTTAAAAATTTCTACTAAAAGACTCATTCTTAATTAAATATCGCTCTTGCGGGGGGGGGAGTGGGGGGATGGGGCGCTTTTGGACCAGAATATGAGGAATTAACACCTCAAAAAGGGCGGCATTCCTCTTTTTTGGCTGGGGGAAGCGGGGCAAAACTTCGTCCTCAGCCAGAATAGCCATCTTTTTGAATATATTATTTTATTACTGCTAGAAAAAAAATAAACAAGTTGTTTAAATATTAAACAACTGCCTGTTTAACCGTGAATCGCAACAGCGTTGTTTAAAATACACTCCTGTGTTTCAAAAGTTTAAAAAACCTGTTGTTTAATGGTTGTTAAAAATATCAACAGTATTGTTTAACGCTCTTCTCTCAAACAATAAAAAGGCTCCAACTTTTTGAGTTAACGCCGCCTGGTATCGAACTCACGACCCTTGTAAGGCGACGCCTCTATCCACCTGAGCCAACACATCAGTACATACACTTATATAATGATGAGGCATAAGTCCTTCGCCATGATTGAAATGTTGGCCGATTTTACCTTGCATGTTACCGGTGATGCCATTAGCTCATGACTATCACATGACATTTGCATGGGCCTGTGTTTAAACAAAATGCTGTTTAGTATCTAAACTCTAAACTCTAAACTTTAAACAGGTCTTGTCTAAGTAAGGCTATTAAAACCTCGCTTTTCGCGGTTTCAATTTTACCAGTGTTTAAATTATAACAAGAATGTTTACTTGTAAACCAACATTTTTAACATAGTTTTAAATTTCATAACACGGTCTATACAGTGTATTGCTTCTATAGAAGCATTGTCAATAGCAAACTTGTCAACTGCAGCATTGTCATAGCATAACAAATAAAATAATATAAATAAAATAAAATCCCTTATCTGAGGTTATTCACGGTGTGACCAACACACAGTCCCCAACATTCTTAATTCCATTCGCCAGAGAGCAATTGCTCAGAAATAAATAAAGAATCAAGATGCTTGATCCATGTCATTTTTTGATGCAAATACATGCTTTGCTCCCACAAAATACACATGTTATCATCCTCCGCTGAGACTATTATTGCATAATATCCTATTATTTTTTTTTAATTACAACACCCCGTTTTTATTACTAAAATATAGTTATTTTCTTTTTCGGAATGACAAACCTTCGGAATAACGTAATCTTTTCGTTTTAGAATGACGACCTTCGTAGTAACGAACCTTATCGTTCGGAAATGACGAACCTTCGGAATGCGAACCTTATTTGTTTCGAATACGAACCTCGCGACGAACCAATTTCGCTGGCTCATGACGAACCTTCGGAATGACGAACCCCTATTCGTTTTCGGAATTATCGAACCTTCGAATAACGAACCTTTGTTGAAATGACGAACCTTCGGATAACGAATTTCTTCGGAATAAGAACCTTCGGCAATTACGAACCGTCGCGAATAACGGGTGTTACCACAATAAGTAATAAGAGAAATAGACATTTCAAAATTGTCAAACAATTTAATAAATAAATCTAATACTACTTATTCCTATATATGCAACTTACTTATTGATCTACATGCTTAGCAACTCAACCCGTATAGAAAACAAACACAACCTCCACCGTGGTGTCCGGTATTCCCTACTAAACAAAAATGAACTGACTAGCACTTTTCAACACACTACCACCCCAATACACAGCTTTGTACAGTGCATACACTCCATACACGTTTGAGGCCCACCCCTCCACACATGTCCATAAATGCCATGAAATAGAGTCATGCCCCAAACTATTTTATATCTCACATTTCTTCTCTAAAATGTCAATTTTTACATCAGGCCATTTACAGGCTGCAAATTTTCCTACCTTGACAGATTTTTGTAGTTTTCTCGGAGATTTCTCACTTTGTTGTTGTCGAATACAGCTATTCAACCTTCCAAGACAGACCCACCCTGACCAATAGATGCCGGTATTTCAACTCAGTTGATTCTTATGCTTTCGGGCAGCTAGGGCTGGACATGTGGTGACCGTCCGTATTCCTAATCTATCGGTATTCCCCTACGGGTACCCTATATTATATATTATACAGTATATACCTCCACACTGATTTAATGTCTGCAACAGTCCTGTCTAAATGTCCTTTAGATTACAATTTTTCTCCTCTTGTTTTCGGAAATTTGACTCCAGACCAATTTCCATGTGCTAGCAGTTTTATCCTTTTCAACTGACCATCATTACTTTCGAAACGTACTGAATGATGTAATGGATTTTGGCAATACGATGATAATTGTTTTCTCTAGAATGCGTAAGATTGTATTACGGTAATCAGGCTACACAAATGGAAAGATTTGTAGGCTCATGCAGCACTTAATCCATTAGCTTACTACATAGATTGCATGACTTTGACGCTTTACCAATCTAATGAGTGTCTTCGGTGTTAAATGATTTGCTTTTTACGTCCAGGTACGTGGAAAATGGAAACCTTCATACGTGAACACACCGGTGAGAATAACAACAGACAGAACAAACGAATAAAAAAGAGCGAATGGTGAGGTAACATGGTCCCTTTAGCGGCAATAAATTGGTGCTATATCATATAAATCGAAAATGGGGACTTGTCTCTTTATTTTTATTCCTTTTTTTGTTGATGAAAAGTTGAGGATGAATATCAAAATTATTAGAAACTATAAGTGATTATTCGAAATGTGATCAGATATGAAAATCTCTTTCTCACACAGTCACATATTTATATGACTCGGAAGATTTATTACCACGATTACCCCAATTTTAGGAGATTACACATATCGGAACTCCCTAGTCCTAAAGCTGTTGCACGTATATTCTGAAATAATATGCTTCATTTACCATACGAACAATGAGGAAAAGAAGCTGTATTGCAATAATGGTTTACTGTGAAATTTTAAAGGATCCTGAAGCTGTTGTGTTATCGCTTCTGCATGGCTTTGAATTTTAACATAACCCGATAACGCCATTCTAAAATGGTATCAATCTCAAGAACTGTATCTTATTTTGATGTGAAACTACACAGCACATAGTAGCATAGTACCCGATAGATCAAGGTATTTATTTCATTTTTTTTTAAATAAATATTTTACCTTAAATTGTAGGATTCAAGCATTATAAGGATATTTCTGATGTTATGGGTGGCATAAGCACGTCATAAGAAAAGAGACCATAATATTTGTCCAATCAACGAAATTTGTTATAGAGTATGGTTAATTCGCTCAAGCAATATATATTAATACAAAAAAAAAAAAAAAAAAAAAAAAAAAAAAAAAAAAAAAAAAAAAAAAAAAAAAAAAAAACGATGATTATTCAACTCTAAAAAATGTATACAAGAACAGCATCATTTTAAAAGGTATCAAAGCCATTTTCATGTGAGCTTACAATCTTATATCATCATTGGAGGAGTTGCGCCCCCTTTGATTAGATGACCTGCATCACAGCATAGTAAAGACCTTAATTATGAATAGTTCAGTTATTTCAAAGCCTATACTTCCAGTGGTGGGAGTCCACAGGAGCTCTGCAGACGATAGAAGTACTGGTCGACCTGCTACAGGAAGTCGACAAAATGACGATGGGCCCTTAAACCCTCCTGGGAGGGGTTTGTCTGAAAACAGTGCTCGTTCTGAAGCACTTTTGCGTTGTAGGAAGCTATTCATAATGGCAACCTTCAATGCTAACACAGCAAGAGAAGAAGTGAGAGCAAGTGAGCTAGCTCACTGCTTTGAATCATGTGGGATCGAGATCCTAGGTATCCAAGAACACAGGAGAGTACATGAGGATCCAGTTGTATTCAGCAGACTTACACAAGAATGCTCAGAACAATACGGTTAGAGCACTCCTCATCTGGACTCTATCCAACTTGGATGACATAATTCATCTCGATTACCAAACAAGAACCGCTCTAAGGAATATGGAACACTAGATCGGGATCGCATAAATAGGACATAGATAGCGGATAGCAGAATGAATGCAAGCTTTGGCTATGGGGTCAATTATGATTGTATTTGTTTCGATGGGAATCGAACGCGCAGAGTTTGGCCGCGATCAGCAGTCGTTATTCCTTTGGGAGCCACCATGGCTGGGTGGGAGGGTGATACTGGGGGCGTGGAGATAGAAAACGCAAGACTCATACCGATTAGAGCACATTGCATATAGAAGAATCGGATGCTGGGGTAGTTGGAAAACAGA
>CALNVZ010003432.1:31848998-31882384 GCA_940671915.1 Paracentrotus lividus
CGAGCTGAAGAACTGCATGCACAACAGGGATAACTGGAGGATTCGTACTAGGTCTCGGCAGTTTAGCCGACCTGGTAGGTAGGTAGGTTACAATCTTTATGATATAGGTTGAGGGTACGACTGAATGCAGTGGGTTTTGGTGAAACCCCAATTCTTCAAACAAAGTTATTGCCAATTTCCCACGTAAAACATTCACAAAACATGTTCTCCATACACCCCGTCTTTTTTTTTTTTTCTCTCTCTCTCTCTTTCTTCCTTCCTTCCTTCCTTTCTTTCTTTCTTTCTTTCTACCTCAGTCTCTGTCTGTCTGTCTGTCTGTCTCTCCATCTCTCTCGCTTTAATGCTGCAGTCACACAGACACTTACGTATTGTTACGTTTTTATTGTTTCATTCTTATTTCATCTTCTATTCTATCATTTCCTATGTATTTCTTTGTTTTATTGGATGAACTTAATTATCACTATTTCCACTGCTGACTATGACGGGAAGGCATCCGTGGGGATCCGCAGAAAAGAAAATAATTTTTGGACGCAAATGGACGTAACTCAACGTAAGTGTCTGTGTGACTGTAGCATAACACCATTCAAATAACTGCTCGCACCCCCTCTCTCTGTCTGTCTCTTCTCCCTCTCTCTAACTCTCCCCTCCCTTACCCTTCCTATCACTTTTTATATATTTTTTCGTTCTACACTTCTCTAAATTGTGTGTCTCTAAAACTCCCTCTCACTGTAGTCATGATGGTATATTATATATTATAAAAGTGTCGTTTTTAGGTAAAAGAAAAAAAGCTTTGACGGACAGGTGGCCGAGTGTCGATAACCAAACGTTGACATTATCTAAACAAAACCAAAAAAAAGAGAAAAACTCGTTGCTAACTGATACTTCAAGCATTGTCAAGTGAGAATAGATTTTCCTTTTGAAATGCAATTCCCTGACTCGTTAAAGGACTTGTTTCACTAGTGATAACTAGTTTACGACTTAAGTCTCTGGACTCGTAGATAGGTCGCCGAAACATCACCGATGTCTTTTGACTTCGCGAGGAAGTTGCGGCGACCAATTTGTCTACTATAATCATGTTAGAATAAAGAGGTGTCGCCGCAACGTCTCCAAGACATTCTTGGTGAACTGTATGTCAGCATTTTTCTGGAGAAGTCGCAGCGACATCGTGGCGACTTTTCATTATATCTTATTGGTGGAGTCTCCGCGACTGATCGGTCGAATTAATCGCGGCAACAGCGGCGAAGTCTCCATCAACTTTTTTTTGATATTTCGGGCGGGCGCTTTTAATATGATGAACATCTGAGGATGGGTTATTGGCTCCCATGGTATCTAGAATAAAGCACTCGTGACTGCATACCAAGCAAGTTATTTCCATATATTGAACTAGTAATTCTTAAGACAAAGCATTATAGTCCTCGGGCATTGTTGATTTGCACTTTCCTACACACACGGGTGAAGAGACAATGAATAATTGCCTCAGGTCCCTGACTCCACAGCCGTCTTCTTAAGAATACGCTCTGTTTCCTAGCATTTAATGCGGACCAACAACCACTGTATCATGAGCAAAATAAGTAGTTCCGCCTTTATTATCCCCACCCTATCCTCGTTACAACAAAGAGGAATTATGCATCGATACGCGGCCTACTTTTTAAAGGTTAGGTACATTATCAGTCTACAATCAGTCTACTAGAATAATATTAAGATTTTTTTTAGACGATCCTTTTCTATTCCCAGATCGTCAAACTTCATGAGCTGCGGACGAGGCAAACTTAATACAAAGAATATCAAAGAAAGTATCTTTATCAAGATTTTGGTTTAGGTCTACCAATAATATTCTCAACCATGTCAACGTAGCAAAATTTAAAAGTTACTTGCGGTCAAAGCATGAAAATGGATCACTACATGCCTACAAACATCAACACATTGTGCCTTAGATTTCACATTTCCCTGTTCTTCCTGTTGTTGTTGTTGTTCTTCTTCTTCTGCTTATTATTACTGCGAGGGGGCATCATGCAAAAGTTAGTAAACTGAAATTTAGACTTACTAGACCACGCAGTCAGGTTATAGAAGACTTTAATAAATGAGCTGAGGTGAACAACCGTGTTTTCGAAAGAGGCATTCATGTGTTAAGGATGTATAGAGAGACTAAGACTGAGATGGGGAGAAAAAGAGAGAGCGAGAGATAAAGAGAGAGAGAAGAGAGAGAGAGATAAAGAGAGAGAGAAGAGAGAGAGACGAGAGCTAGCGGGGTAGCGAGCTAAGAGAGCGCAGAACAGGAGAGGGGAGCGAGGAGATTTACGGAAGAGAGACGAGAGTAAAATGAGATGAGAGAGAGAGTAGGGATTAAAATGGGACAGGGACATAACTGAAAATAAGTAAGCGTAGGAGGTCAAAAAGTGTCCATTTTTAAAAGATTTACCTTTGTGCAGGAGAAGTGGCAACAACAAAGAAAATGCATTTAATGCATGTTTTGCTCTTAAACAGCATTATCATTTAAGTCAGCTTATTTATATTTATGGTATACAAAGCATGGGAAAGTAGCGTATACGGGAAAACACCTCCGCAATTAACCACATAGAGCGTACACTAGTTGATCGAAGATTATTATTCGATTAAAAATCTGTCTTGAAAAAACTAACCGATGATGAAGATGCATCAATTTTTGTTCGCTCGAATACTGTAATGGACCGCTGATTTTTGAGTAATTCGCTCATCTATAATTTTGTATGTCTTTCCTAATTCAATGCAACATACCGGATCATGACTTCACGTGGCGACTTGCTTTGCACTCTTAGAATCCCTTCCCTGATAACCTATTTCACATCTCTCTATTTCTATTTCCGAGGTACCCATTTCCGAAACGCAGAATTGATTCTTTAAAAAACAGGATTCCAATAAAATCAGAACAAGAGAGAAATTTGAGAAAGAAGTACGAAATCTGTGCTTGTCCAAGGGGTCTACTCCAGAGGGTCTGTTAGTTGTAAGTAGATGCCTTTGCACTTATTGTAGGGGATTCTCAGTTATATATCTTAAAGGGCGGCTTTTTTTTACGGGGAGTGGCGTAGCCAGGTGAATTTGGCGTTGTTCGGCCGATAGCTTTTAGGGTGCGGCTCCGATTAGGATGACATTTCAATACAAAACACCAAGCCCTTTAGAAACGGGAGGTGTGGGATTGTAAGTTTTTCCTTTTGTGTAGGCGGTCTTGCCGGGATGCAGGGGACGCATCCTTTGATTTGTAACACTTATGACTGTAGGCTCCTATATTGTTAAAATCGGAAATTTTTCGGCTATGTCACCCCTATTGTTTTATTTTCGGAGGAGGAGGCAGCCCTCCTATCTCCAAATCCTGGATCCGCCGCTGTTGTCTCTCCTTCATTTCTTTTCTATTCATTTCCCTTTAATAAGATCGGTTTGAGGGTTCCATGTACCCTCCACATCAACACTACTGGGTAGTCGCATATGAGTGCTCAGTAATTACAGCTTCTGGTTATAATTACAACATCAGTGCGTTAAAATGTCACATCGTTCAATCTTAATATTGGTTTAATATTGGTTTATAATGTTTTATGGTTTTGAGAAGAGCACGGTTTTTACCTTAGATGAGTGCTCCTAATATTAGTTTCACATGCACAAATAGATTGTCAATTTTTGCTCAACAACTGTAGTATAATTTGTTTAATTATCGTTATGCGCATGTAACAAAACAAGGAAAAGAATGAGAACTGCTCATTGATGTTTTTGATTTCCAACTTTTTTTTTTTTTTTTTTTTTTAAATTGCTGAAACTCAAACGTCCTCTAAAAACAAAACGAATCACTGTAACTGGTGAAAGAGTGTTCATGCTTTTTCAATATTGTTTTCATGTTCAAACGGTATGCTAGTACTGAAGATGGAAGCCATAATAAGAAAGAATGGGATCGTTTACATGCTCGCATTTCACTCACCTTGTTTGTTTATCCACTGCTCCACTGATATCTAGTTACATCAATAACGAGAAGCCCTAGATTTGACAATCGATCAAAATGTCTACATATTCTCTTGCAAATCGGCGGAACAGGTTGTCATAAATATTTTAGATATTTTCTTAGATCTAAAGTGATTATTTTCACATTGTGCTTGATATAGCGCAGACATTTCTATTTTTTGCGACATTCAGTTCTGGGTGTTTTCGTCAGTGATGTGTGTCCAGTGGAGGGATGTGGTTTCAAATTAGGGTTAGTGTATACGAGTGAGTCAGAAAAACTAGACACCTAGAAAAATGTCAATAAAACGAAAAATTAATGAAACCCCAAACTATTATACATATTCTGAAAGGTAACTCTCCCGCCTCTTTGCAGTTAATCGGATGATCTAGGTTTGTTTAGAGAGAGAGGAAGAGAGGAGAAGAGAGGGAGAAGTGAGGAACCTTATAGCATTTATGCTACACCAGTCTTCCAGATTACCCTGATTACAGAATTTCATTTACACTTTTATCATAATGGTCTTTTTCTTTGAAATATTGGCCACATCAAATAAACTACTTTTTCTTTTGACTTCAGAATTCTTTTAGCCATCCACACAAAGAGGGGAAACTGTAGGCCTAGTAGGGGATTTGATTATATACACCAACAAGAACTTCTCCCTCGCACTCACCAAGGTGTATCACCCACCACCAATCCTGAGAGTAGAAACCATGAGACGCCAAACTCATCGGTACAATCTAAGAGTAAATTCCTTCTCCAAGATCAACATGTACCATTTTTGTTGTGGTATGTCTTTACACTCGATGACACGGCGCATTGTTTTATGAACATGTCAATTTCAATTGCGCAAGAGTAGGGATAAAGATTGAAACTACAACAGCGGACAAAAAAGCAATCCATTCAGAATAGATATCATATTTTAAAAAATGTTTTGAGCAAATAATTGGCAAGGGTGTTTTTTACAGTTTATTATATTATATTTGACTTGATTCTGTGTAAAATTAGATTGATTTCGTAAAGTAATCCACGAATGCCAGTGTACATATGAAAGAGTAAATTTTCACTGACAGACCTAAAAGGCTCTTAATACTTTGGAAAGTGATTTGTTTGTCTTTTAAACGTGTGCACACTCATGCTGCTCTACAGATCTATTCTTCATTTTCACACAAATGTGGTCGAAAGTGTTAATAACACCCTGCAAGGTATTATTAGCGCAAACATTGTCGCGTAAAAAAGTTATTGCATCGGTGTTGCTTTTTTATAAAGCATTTTGTGTTTTGATGTTTGACTCCGTCTTTTGCAGTTTTAATTGCATCTTCGCGCAACAATGCACCGTGTTCATCCAAGCGTAAAGATATATGGTACCAAAAGATGCGAGAAGATGACCTCTTTTGGAATATTTATATTCGGGTTTCTAGGTGTTGTTTTTTCTGACTCATTCGGTAGAGGCAAGCTGTGAGACACACTGTTGGGATGGGTGAAATGGTTAATAAATCAGGCCTATTTAAACAAATAAAATTGTTTAGTTTATGAACACACTCACTCTTTAGATCGAGCACATATTGAGACATTTAAAAATAATGTAAACATCGACTCTACCTTATCCGAATGTTTAATTTCAAAAAGTTTGAAATATTATCAAAAGAACTTTGGACATGATTATAAATAAATGAATAAATGAATAGTGATAAAAATAATAAATACAGACTTTCCAATTAAAAATACACTTTCAAATGTATGTTCGTTCGGTCTCGATATTACCATGATCAGGAACGGGGGGAAAAATCCATGGAGACGCCAGTGGTTAGTGGTAAGGTGCTGAAAAATCAGATATGTTTATTTTCATTCGTTTGGGAGATGACATATATCACATTACAATTCATTCAGGAAAAAATATTAGGTCATAACGTGTCCATATTTTTGTTTTACAACAAAATCAATATCAATTTAGTAAAGGAACATTTTATAATTATTTATTACATGTAATATGCTAGCTATTTTACACACATTTTGTTGTAGAACATTGATTATTTGAACAAATTCAAGATTCATTTAAAAATACCGTCACACTTCATTGTCACTGTGTTGAGGAGATGTAAATACCAGTGTTTTAAAATAGCTTTTACGTGTTAGTTTTGCTATTTTTTCTGGGTATCTTTTCAATGTAAATGTTTGTGATACCAACACTTGCTCAGCAAACATCGACTCTTAGAACTCCAAGATTCTTTCTGAACCGGGGGGGGGGGAGGAGTGAGGGTGCGAGCTGCAGCAGGAATTTTCCAAAATAAGGAAAGCTCTCTCAATTATTGTCAGAAGCCAAAACTGATCCTCCTCTCAGAAACCACCTAGAGGCAAACCCATCCTGAATTTTTATTTTGTTATGTTTCTGCAAAAATTATTTTTGTCAAGATCTTTTGTCAGATGAACGAGTTTATGAGGGCAATCCATGTAAGCATATTATCGATGATTACTGCCAAAACATAGAACCCGTTATAATCATACTATACTGGAAGCGTATCTATCATTATTATTCAGTGTAGTTGATATAGCTTACTAACTTTCCAAAATACATTTGTAAATCAGTAACAGTGATTTAATATGAACACCTGCTGCTGAATACAAACATGCATGAAACATGAAAAAGCAAAGAAACGCAAACAAATTAATTGACCAAATACATCATAACGTATTATATCGATAGGGTGATTCAAATGTATGGTAAAAAAAATATAAACGAAAGAAGCGAAAGCCATGTCCTAACAATACAATTAGACGAAATAAAAAAAATCAAAAATAATACAGGAAATCTTACAACTACGGTGTTAAGTCATGAGCGAAAACGAGTAAGAAATTTGAACCTGTGTTTTTAGCAATCACCAATTACTCATATTGTAACCATATGCTAGTAATTTACAAATGATTTATGTCAATGTTAGTATCATCATTGTTTGATTCAAAATATTTCGTTTGAATATCATACTTTGCTCATGTAAAATATTAAATATTGCACGTTAAATAAAATGTATGAGAAATGTATTGTTATTATTTTTAATTGAAATGTAATTTCAACAATATATTGGTCGTTCCTGAAAAAAAGATACCTAAATTCGAAAACCAACATTTGAACAATAAGTAAAATAAAGCAAGTAGCAGTATCATTATTTCAACGTAATCTCAAACTTGATTTAATGTATTAATGAGTGATGAAAAAAATGAAAAAGTGTACACACCACTCGTTCATGTCGATATCAAGAGAACAAAAACTACTACGGTATCAAATAGTCTTTGGTAAGAGGTAGGTCAAACAAATACATACATACATATACATCGATCTAAATAAAACCATATTCGAAAGTACAACAATAATTCGATGTTAAAGTCCGCATACAAAATTATTGTTTGTGCCTATTAGTTCCAAGGTAGCAGAAGTAATGTATAAATTTAAAGAAAAATGAAGCCGTTTCAACTTAATGCAATTCATTGAATTATGATTATCAAAATTATAGGTAGCATTTAAAAATGAATCATTAAAGAAAAAAAATCAATGTTAAACTGCAAAAATGATCGATTATGTGTAGAAGGTCCCCCCCCCCCCTTCAAGTAAGTAATGATAAAAATACACACCTGTATTTTGATTCGCAAGATGGCGCTAGTCAAGTATATTTGTGGTATCAATATACATCACTCAGAATTAAGAAGTCTCTATGAAGAGAAAAAAAATAACACTAAACGCGTTTCTATCGGAAGCAAAAATCGCTTTTGGAATGAGAAAAATATTTAAAGTTTTAAAAGAAGAGAATCTTTTCAATCTTTGGTTGGTTGAAAGAAGGGAACTCTACAAACCAATTTCCCACAGTGCTGAGGACACCTTTACTCGTATACTTTTTCGAAAATGGGGATAACGATTTTAGACGACGACATGGATAAAGATGATTTTGAAGGGATTAACTAATCCACGGATTCAACCCCTGACGAATCTCTCCTGCCATAACGACCATCCATTGTTTGATAATCTCGTTGCTGATCCGCTGTATACGATACAGGTAGCTGCTCTTGAAGCAATATACCCTGTAAACAAGAATAATAAATAAATAGGTTAGTAAAATTTTTGACCTTAATTTACATACGAGTAAACATTATTTCCCAGAAAATCATTTAACCATTTCAACAGACACATGACAGACATGACAAAATAAACTTCCATGAATCATGATAAATCGGTATGTCAATTACAGTAATAACTATACAATAGTTTAATTAAGGAGAAGGAATTAATAATTATAACTGTTTTACTTGCAAGACAAATTATTATGTCACCATAATGTGTGTCAATATTCGTATCTCGTCATTGAATAGTCAGGTTAAACTTTCACGCTCGTGTATTAAACATTCGGAACCATCGCACTCATATTAATTGAATATTTTTTTAATGTTCAAATCCAAACATGTTCGAAATTTATGAGAATGTTAGATACCATTATTCTACGAATGAATATAGGATTTCATTTTATCAATATAATTAGCATTATGTACAATCAAAGAAGAACAAAATGCACGAGTTATGTTAAGTTATGGAGTGGGGGAGGGGGGGGGGGGTAACATTCCATTTCCATATTAGTAGAAGTAATTATAATGTGAAACATTAGTGTACCATGCACATTGCGCCTCGAATTTACATTAAAGTAAACAATTATCATAACTGTTTTAATCATATTCACATCAATGATTGGTAAGTGGAATATCTTTATTCATCACATTTTCCCCCCATCTTACCCCTATCAAGACCAATCATTTTTATTCAAATTTTTTTGGGGATGTGATATTCCGTGTTCTCATGGTAACCACAAAATGGCAACCATATTTATCCAATTTTTTATGGTGTTATCAATGGGGTTTCTTTATTCAAATTGAATTGAAATAACATTCCAAATTGAATACAACTCTTTTTTTTTCTTCTTTTTTTCATATGGTAAATGGCGCCAAAACAATAAAAACAATAAAAAAAATATTGAAATATGAATTTTGCACATTTCTAGGCCTAATTTGTAAAATGGGTTTATCATTTGAAATTCACATAATAAGATTATTGCTTATTATATAGTTACTCTGCATAACTAAACAGTGAAAATTAGTACAAAAACAATGAAATTTTAATTATTTTAGGTAATTACAGAAAACGCTGAAAAATGAGTTTTCTTATTCAAAAACATAAAGCGTCCCCATTTGGCAAACTTGAACATTTTAAATAGATGAATTAACCATTTATGAATCATAAAACATATTTGTAACAGGCTCCATCATCAAACTGTGAGTTTAGAGAGGTAAAATGATGTAATTCAGATTTGAAGCATTTTTCTATGTATTTCTTTATTTAAATGCAAATAGCGCCCCAATATGATGACTTTGAGAAGTTTTAGTTGTATCAAGTTATAGAGCTTGAGTTGTGAGTATGGTAGCAATTTGTTGTTGTAGCCTAGCTTAGATAGAGTCGTATGTAGGTTTATAATCGCCTTTTTAAAGATGAACTGCTTATGCTTATGACATTATCAGGTTGTCGCCACAACGATCGCCGCCTGTGGGACAGGCCCTTCACTCTATCGTCATGAGAAATATGAAAGTGATCGGTCAAATAAAATAAAAAATAAAATATGGAGGGGGGGGGGGCACAATGTGCCCCCCCCCCCCTTGTGCCTGCGAACGATGAAAATACCTTGGTCTTGATGGGGATTTAAACTATTTTTTTAATCACACAAAAGCAGTCAAATACTGCGATTTCGAGAAGACTCAAAGTTTCCATTCTACAATGAATTCTCACGCCCTCTATTGTGGACTTATACAACTTTCCGATGCGACAGGACGAGAGCAGAACAAAATCTCTATTCCCCTTTCCATTCAATGACGAGTTCCGTACTATCTTTAATTATACTGAGTCGTGAATTAGCTGGTAAGTATTCACTTTTTTGTCTTCAAAAGAGTACTGCATTTTTTTTTCAATAAAGGAGTTATATAATACAAAAAAAGGAGTTGAAAGAGAAAACTCGTAAATGCTTTTGTCATTTACAATGAATGGGATGAAATATAGTTGTTTTATATTATAGGTTTTCCCGGTCAATTTTAAACTCTTTGTAATCGAATTCGTTTATGTCTATTCAATTTAAACGATACCTCATGGAGCGGAGCTATCGGTCAATTGAATTAACGTTTAGATTTTTAATCGCGATCACATTTTGGACGAAAGTGCTTGTAAGAATTGTCAAATTGATCGGAGATAATTTAAACTTGACCGGGAAAACCTATATTAAAATGGAGTACATGATTCACGCCTACTATAAAAGGTTAATGATGTTAGCGATGCACAACACCCTGTATAAAAGATGAATCCAATTTCATTTTTACCTTTACATATTATCACTCATCAATATCATATTATTTCGCTGTTTAATACAACCTGTGCAATAAGCAATAATGGTTGTAAATATAATTAAATAAAACCTATACGAGTATAATAGGATTTTAAGAAAAGTATAGTTTTCAATTATAATACAATATGACGGATGACATACTTGGTGAAAAATGTCTCAATACCATACTCATTTGATTCGCGGGTGTCTTCATTATGTTGTTTTATTGAAAGCGGCTTCTTGTTTTTAGCACAGAATGGTTTATTTTTTATAGTAATATATATATAACAATTATTCTAATCTTATAATGGCCAAAATAATGATATAACAAATTAAAATATAGTGCTTTTCAATATAAATTAAGTAGAAATGCTTTGATCATCCATCTGGGTTACATTTCGTTTTCTGGACCCTGTTGCATAAAACTTCTAACCGGAGTTTTTTCCGGTTAAAATCTGAAAACTCCGGTTAAAGTCCGAAAACTCCGGTTACAATATTTTTCTAGATTTTTTACTGTTTTTTCCATTGCATACAAACATACAAGAGTTTTCAAAAGTATTAATGCAATAAATTTTTAAGGGAGTTTTAAAACTCAGGTTGAATAACCTAAGAAATAGGTCTACATAAGCTGAGTTTTTTAACCCGAGAAAACTCGGGTTAGAGAAAAATTTTATGCAACACCACCCAGGACGGTATTTTATGTTGGTCCTGTACAAATTTGAAACAATATTTCGTCCGACTCCCAAAACGAAGTAGTTAAAAGAAGAGAATGATAAATTTACCTCATTTTCTTCTTTGGCTGGTGGATCTCTGAGGAATAATAGAAGAGGTGCGTAGAGGAAATCTATAATGGCTACTATCCTCACCAACCTGGGGACAAAACAGAAGAAAAAACGTAATATAGAGAGAAAATAGTTGAGTATTGCCTGCATTTATAAAAAATTTGGATATCATTTATTATTACCTGAATAAGGCATTTTAGAGACAAGATATAAGCGCATATTTTGTCTGCCTAATTGATTCGGCTGACACAAAATACGTCACAATGGCTCAGATGTATGACAAGAGGCCATAATATTTATACACCCCTTCTTCGCGAAATTTGTTAATTTCTTATTGCACCTCTGTACAAAATTATCGGTCCATAATAATCCATATTTTGTCTGATAGGGGGTCCTACGCGTAAATGTAAGATGATGCGCGTCAAAATACAAAAAAGTAAGACAATGGATTCGCAAAAAGAAACATTGTACGTCACAATGGTTTAACATCATCAAACAACTTTACGCGCCCAAATAATTACGTCACAATGGTTCAGCTCAGATTGCTGGGAAAAAAAATGGTTGATTGGAAAATGTTTTTTTCTTCACATGGAATACAGAAAAGGAGAACAACTCAAAATACATTGATGGAAACCTTACCATGGAAATCCAATAGATTCAACAATAGATCCACTCAAAGAAGGTCCTAAAATCGAGAAAGAAAAAAAAATAGTTGTGTATGTGTGCAAATTTGTCTCGCTCAGCAACTATTTCTTTTATCAAACACTACAACCACTCAGTTATAAGTGTTACCTATTTTGAAATACTATTCACCACTCATCTCGTTCTTTAAAAATGTTGACTTTTAAAATTCATGGCGAAGAAAATAAGTACGTATATTTCTAACCTTATCTTACAAGGTGTCGTATTACAAAGTCCTCAATGTTCTGCTGATGCCCTTTAAAAAAATTAATTATTCTGGTCTTTTTTTTTTTTTTAATCAAATATACCTTTTGGTGTTAAGTTTATGTTTTCCCCCTTAAATTAAAAAGCATTAACTCCAGTCATTTATAACGCAATTTTATGCGTGTTTCTTAACGCCCACGTGTTTAGTTATCCGATACAACAGACGTATAAGTTTGATATCACTGAATATAGTTTGAGTGACTTTTTATTATGAAATAAATATGAAGGTCACACAAGATATAAAAGTTGGGTCTACTTTTTTTTCTTGGAAACATTGTACATAAAAAATGCATAATTTCGCAGTTGTTTCAGATGCTTAATTTGTTTTAGAATTTGTATTATTATTTTTTTTTTGGTGTGTTGTGGTTTTGTTGGATAACTTACCTACAGCGAACCCAAGACAGAAAGCAACGTCGGCTATGGCGTAGACACTCCCATACACTGACACGTGACGGATGTCTACTAGATGACCCATTATGGGCATCATAGATGCATCTACCATGCCTGGAAAGAGATAAAGAGAGTGAGAGAGAGAGAGAGAAAGAGAGAGAAAGAGAGAAGAGACGAGATGAGATAAAGGAGGTAAGGGCGGGGCTTAACAGACGACTATAGATTTCTTTTTTTTTTAAATATAGCCTTTATATTGTTTTTGTACAACAACTGTGACATGTAACATAAATTACAATTACACTGTAAAAAATATTTTATTTTTACAGCAAATCTGCTGTCAGCAGAGTAGCCATAAAAAAAAAATGTAATTAAAAACAGCTTTTGTTGTAAATTTCTCCTGCAAATTATACGTGAGAAATACAAAAAATACATCATGGGGGATAACACGTTTGTTCCCGTTTTAACCAAATATGTCAGCTATAGAACTCTAATGATTTCTTTTCTTCTCTTTCATTTATTATTAGAGAAGAAATTACAGCAAAACTGTTATTTTCAAATACATTTTTGTATGGCGACTTCTGCTGACATCACTTTGCTGGATAGCTAGTTTTTTACAGTGTACTATTAATTTGGAATTGATCGTAACTTTTTATGTTACTGCAGCCTGTACCATGTAGCATAATATAAACGGTCGATCTTACGATTGATATCAATCGTAAGTCTATGGTTAACCGTGCATTAACAGTTACAGTCGGTCGTAAGATTGATCGTATCTCTTTTCATGTTACTGCAACCTAAATAAACAAGTTAGTTAGCTGTATGGTATCTTACCTACACCAAAGCCGACGAAGAAATTTGGTCCTATAAGATGGGGAACTTTTTGTGACAATGGAATCTGGAGTGAAAAGAGAAAGAGAACAAGATTTTAGACACGTTTTTCAACTTAAATAAAGGCGGGAATATTCTCGCCTGCTGTTGTCTGTGAACTTGGCTTACATGGGTAAATAACACCCCATACACCATGTTGCCCTTCACTTATATATGTATTATAAAATGATCTCTCGTGGAAATGAAAAATCATATTTGTAAAGACCCGACAATCGTTTTAAATGACACATCAGAGTAAACATGGAAATGACAAGGGCCTTATTTAAAACATTGTCAGTTTAGACCAAAATGGAGAATCTGGAAATGAAAAACAAGGACTTGCATCTGATCATGTTTAATTCAATCTAATGTTTGAATTACTTCCAACTCACCAATCATTATACAATAAAATGTATTAAATGCATTATTACTAAGACAATAGTTCGTGATTATTTTATTCTTACCAACATCATTGCAATACCACCGATCATCATACCAATCATAGAAACAAGCCACCTACAAATATTGGATATTTGGAAAAAAATATGTACATATAGCGATTATATAAAGAATGTTTTGATTTATTGAAAAACGTTACGAGATCCCCCACCCCCACCCCCGAAAAAATAATAAATTGGACACCCTCAGATCAGCGAGAGTGGAAAAAGATATATCAGCGAGAATGGAAAAGATATATCTAGAATCTAAATAGAGAGAGGGAGAGAGAGAGAGAGAGCGAGAGAGAGATTAAGGTATAAACCATATCTTCAAGTTTGCATGGAGCAGTCTATTTTGTAACAATAGAACACACAAAGTAGGGGAAAGCGGGGTTATATGGAACATTTTTCCCCAAAATGGCTGTAAAACAAAAGCGGATTTATTTCAAGAAACAATAAATGATCAGCTTGAGTGTATATCTGTATGCTACAAATGTATCCCATAAAATTATTAAACTTAGTGATGGTTCCGGAAAAAATCCATCTTCAACAAGACCATGTCAAGTGTTCCAACTTACCACATACACGGAGTTAGTTGGAACATGGTATGGGGTAAGTTGAAACATTGTGCATGGTATCTTAAAAATTATATTTAAACTATCAACAACATTATTGCATGGGTTCAGCTAACTTGCTTTATTGATTCCAATTAAAATATTAAAGATTGGTGTTCAATTTTTTTTTTACTTCATGTTTTATTACCCTTGATAGCATCACATCACATACAGATATTCTTAAGTCCTGTTAAGTAGCATTCTGCATAAAAATTGTCCAATATCCAAATTATTAAACGCATATGGCAGTATTGACGCCACACAATACTGCTTCGTAACACTTACAAATTTTGTATAACGAAAACGTGGCATGCAAAGGGATTTTAACCTTTAAGTTTACCTTCCTATTCTGTGTCCTAATGCTCCGAATATGTTAGTACTGATGAGATACGATACACTAGCCGGTAAGAATATAGCACCTGTAATTACACAAAATAAAAGACAAAATAAATGATTACACACTATAAAAAAACAAAACAAAAACAAAAACAAAAACAAAACAGCAGTTTTTAATAGATATCGGCAACTCTGCTGCACGGTGAATAAAACATTTACGTTATTTTCCTGTAGCCAATGGGAATTTACAGTAACTTACTGTTGGAAGTAGCTTCCCGTAAAAGAAAATTACAGTAAATTACCGTGTAGCAGAGAATTTCTTTCTTTTTCAAACAGTGTAGTACTAACAGTAAACTTTATCTACTGATGTAGACTAATGCATTTATTTTGTTTGGTTTTCTGCTTGTTCTCTTATTTTCATATGATTAGTATTCTTGGTAAATATTTTATGCTAATGGAGAGTTATAATCTGAAATTAAATTATTTGATTAATCTTAAATATTCAAAAGTACATACATTTATATAAAAAATAAAAAAAACCTTGGTTCCCCACCTCGCCGGAGAAATATAAATATATATATTAAAAAATACGAATAAAGCAATAAGTACAATGTTATAAATATACTACCTTAATAATTCAAGGAATGGTATTTCTTTTCTAAATTACAGGAAAAAAAGTGTTTGGTTACAAATAATCGATTGATTATAAACGGGTTTAGTTAAAAAGTCCCCCTTCGTACTTACCAAGTTGCCATTTTTCCGCTTCCATCTTATCTAACATGTACAAAGGAAGAGATGGCTCAAGTAGAGCGATACCCATGTTACCAAATGTTATACAACCTGTAAAAGTAAGGCAAAAGGACAGATGACATAAGAAAAGTAGGCCTATTTCATTTATAACTCTTTCGGTTACAAATATAATTATTTATAGGTTACACACCAGATTACTGGCTAAGATACAAATTCTTCGGTCTTGTGGAAATGGTCCTACTGAATGTAAATGCCCAGTATATTGTACACAATTGAATAAAACAGTAAGGACCTTTTTTGGTAAGACCAACAATCTTCTTCTTCTTCTTCTTCTCGAGTCTTTTCTCTCATTATTCTGTTTGATTGTATAATTAAACCTGTTTACATTTGAAGGATCAAGAAGAAAACAATTTAGAAGTTGCTATCTTCGTTAGATGTGAAACGTTTAAAGACTTCCTTATAATTATAATTTCTAACCTAGGAAATCTTACTAGGTCACTCGATTTTCCTAAAATCTAGACTTTTGAAACGGGGTTCTCCAGTGAGATTGCTTAATGAACAAATAATAAAGGGTCAAAATGGCTCCATTCTGGGTCCATTGGGGCCATACACGCCCCCGGGGTC
The DNA here is from genome assembly GCA_940671915.1 of Paracentrotus lividus. Lineage (NCBI taxonomy): Eukaryota > Metazoa > Echinodermata > Echinoidea > Camarodonta > Echinidae > Paracentrotus > Paracentrotus lividus. The sequence continues at coordinate 31,865,106 of CALNVZ010003432.1, forward strand.
AATTATCGTCTTACAGCTGCTACGGTGATAATTGATTAGGAATTGTGTATTTACCCGAATGATCCATATTTTGAACCATGTAAGAAGAGGGTGGGTGGGGATTTGATAGGTTTTTATCAATCAGATCTAAATATTTACATCTTAGACAGACATTTTAGGGTACATCCGTATAGTCCACATTGCTGGTTGGTTGGTTGGTGTTGTTTTTATTGGCTAGTTTCCATCCCTAAGATGATATTTAGCCAGGCAGTTCAATTCCATTGTGACGTTGAGTACTATTTAATTTATTGCACTGTATGTGAGGTAACTGCTTGGAATTTAAGCCCATGTGGCGTTGTGCGTAATGTGCATGTTAATTTAATGTTAGAATCAAGAAATTGGGAGTAAGGTCTGACATTATTAGCAGATCAATTTTATTATTATTATAACATTATTGTTAGTATGGTTCCATGTCGGGCTCTGATGGCGATTGCCTACGCATTTTGTGCTTGAATAATTACAAGTGAATTTCATACAACTGATGAATATAATAAGAATTCAGAAAGCTGCAGGATAATAACGTAGACTGATAGACTGCAGTGCATGTAATATATAGTCACCGTGACCCCGATATAGGGTCATCGTGACCCGGTGTCCTATGGTTAGGGCATACATCAAAATGCAATCATAGGACATCGTGTTCTTGAAGTGCTGTACCTACCTGCAGCGATGAGCACATAGGGGTCCTTGAGGAGTTTAAGAATAGGGGTGCCTTCCATGTGATCCTCTCTCGTCCATACTGGGTTCAACAATAGCAACTGCAGGACTAGAAAAGAAATTAATTATTCAAATACACAATACACATAATATAAAATGTGTGGTTTGTATTTTATTATAAATAGTTTAGGATCAAGTTCTAAAAGTCTTCAAGCGTTTATTATTTGGGGTTGCGAATAATTAAAAATAAAAGCAAAATTCTCGATAGTTTTGAAAAAAACTTCTTTATCAAACATATTGCAAATACATGTTATAAGTATAATCCCTAGGTCAAGGTCAATCTATCTCATTAACGTATTGAAATTATTTGCAATACTTACGACCATCAAATAAGGCTAATATAGCTAGAATAAGGAACGGAGATGATTTCCCAACAAATTCGTACATGACTCCTCCAAATGGTGGCCCGACTGTAAGAATAGAATACAAACAGAAAACGGGATGATTAAATATCATTTTCATGTTATAATAATGCTTACCAGCTCTTTTCAATTCAATGTTCAACATATTCATCGTTTGCTGCATCTATCTTAGTTTTTCCTTTATTCATTTATTTATTTATTTATTTATTTATTCAAAGATGATGAAATTTTTATGATGCACCTTTGACACATGTTAAACGAAATAAATTTTATCACCCTGTCAATATGTAGTACTTACTTAAAACACCTAACGCCAGGCCAGCTAACGCAAAACCCATAGCGGCTCCTCGCTCAGCATCATCGGGGAACCGCTGGGCCAGCATGCCCATACCTGTTCCCACAAACACAATCATAATACAGACATTGGTTACAACGTTTATGTAGTATATATGTGTTAACAGGGAATACGATTTTGTGGATCAAAGGACGGAAAAATGAAAAGATGAAAGCATTCGGGTATACGGAGAAAAGGGAAGCTCTGGACCCAAAATAAGTTACTTTTATAAAAAGCAGAAAACTAGAAAAACAGAATAAAAAAGTTTGAAGAAAATCGGACTAATAATAAGAAAGTTATGAGTATCTTTATGATGCCCAAAAAATTGATCGCTATACCAAATTGGCAACACTGTCACAAAGATGTGATATCACAGGGGCACAACTTTCTATGCATTTTCTATATGGTTTTATGATAAATTTTCACTTATTTTGTTAAGAAACTGTTTTCCTCATAACTTTGGCAAAGATATATTGATGGCAATATGCTATTGCATCTATACATGTATTGTGATATCAGCACCCCCATCTAGATACAAAAAACAAAGATTTTAAGTGGTTTTCGTGAATGTTGAATTTTCATGAAAAATATCACTTTTCTTTTGAAATGTCATTTATGATTCTCATTTTATCAAAATACATATATGCAATAATATATTGCCATCAATATATCTTGGCAAAAGTTATGAGGAAAACAATTTCTTAACAAATAAAGTGAAAATTTATCATAAAACCGTATAGAAAGTGCATGGAAAGTTGTGCCCCTGTGACATCACAGTTGTTGCCAATTTGGCAAAGAAGAACTCATTTTTTTTTTGTGCATCGTAAAGATATTCATAACTTTCTTCTTATTATTATTAGTCTGATTTTCTTCACACCTTTTTTATTCTGTTTTTCGTGTTTTTCTGCTTTTTATAAAAGCAACTTATTTTGGGTCCCTAGAGCTTCCCTTTAATTTGTAAGAGGGATGGGGCAATGATAACCCCTCAAAAGCATACATTTTCTGATGAACATCCTCGTGGTTTACATCGTGAAAGCTGTGAGATAGTTTAAAACAAAACTGCATTGTAAGGAGTGTTTCTAATTCAAGATATATAATTTCTTACCTGCTACTGATGAACATGAAGAACCAATCCCCTGGATCATACGAGCTATTAAGAGTAGAGTAAAACTCTCACCAAACGCAAACACTGTATAGAAAAAAAAAATGAAACCAATAACATATCAATAAGTGGGCCCATACTTTCTATTTCACCTTCCAGTGGAGTAATCGTCGGATCTACATTATATCAAACATTGTTATATACTACATCAACAATTATGTATTAACACGTGTCCAGTCGTATAGGCTTTAAAAAAAATTTTAAAAATCGTGTTTTCCTTTTTTATAATATTTTTTTTTCTTTTTTAACGAACGAAACCTGCTACTTAGTAGTTTGAACGAACAGTATGAAGCACATTGAAAATATTACATCATTCATATCTAAAAGCGCTTATCATTAAATTATGTTACAATATTTCGTTGTGTATTGACTGTTAAGCTATCATATCAGGAAAATAAAATAAATAATGAACTTTTCATTGCAGCTGATCATCGATAATGTCAAGCTTCCACGCTTTTCGGTGTGAGTTTTTAGTCGTAATGAAACAGAACTCATCAAAAGATCTTACCTAACGTTGATGCAAACATGATAAGAAATCCTGTAAACATTGGTAAGGAGTAGCCTATCCTGTGAAATCATGATAACAAAACAAAGGGTGTACATTGTTAAAACGTTGTATAAAAATACACAACACTTGTTTAAACTTTACACAAACGCTGTTTACTATAGGAATCATCCAACTCTTGATTAAAGTCATTAAACAACACCTGTTGTTTAAAGTTTAATTAACTGTAGTAAGAATCTTACACAAATGTTGTTTAAATTCAGTTTAAACGACATACTTGTTTAAAGAAAGTTGTTTAAAATATTAACAGTAATGTTTAAGCTAAAAATAAAAAATAAAGAAACTGCCGGTGCTTGGAATCGATCTCACGACCTTTGCTTCCCCAGTCAAGTGATACGACCACTAGACTACGACACTGCCTTAATTTATAGCACAGTTTCTATGTATGCTGATGATATTTGTATATACTATACTTCAGATAATCCTGATGATTTTGTATTCACTCAGTTGGAAAGCTCATGTAAATTTTGTGAAAACAAAAGAAAATTCACAACTTGTTTAAAACTTTACACAACCGCTGTTTACTATAGGAACTCTTGTTTAAAGTCATTAAACAACACATGTTGTTTAAAGTTTAATTAATTGTTGTTTAAGAATCTTACACAACTTTTTTTTACGCAGCGTTTTAACAGTGTATAAATTGAAGCTTGAAGTCGTCTCATCACATGGTTTGGAGTTCGATCCAGGTCATGTACTGGTGATATCAAGCAACGCATTTCATTAACTTTTATTCTCCCCATCCAGGACTGTGATAGTAGCAGGTACAGAATATTCTTGAATGCTCATATTTTTGGTTATTAATTTGATAAATTTATAAACTTTATAAATTGACACACGTGTATAAAAGTTAGTACGGTTATATTAGACTTTTCAGCTTTTCATGATACTTTACAAACATACAAATCTGAACATTTTCCTTAATTGCATTAAACAGAGAGAGAGGATCGAAAATGTATTGAAAATGGCAATAACGAATAGCCCCACCGTGGCAACCTCAACATTTGCTAACTAGTTAGACCTTGTTTGCAGAGTAAATATGGAAGTCAACTTTAATTAATGACTTTACCAGCGGGGTCTTCTTTTTATCTTAATTTCCTTTCAATTTCGTATAAGACTGTCATAAACGGATTCTTTCCTTTTTTGCTCGGAACCAATAAAGACAGAATTAAACAAACCTAAACGAACCATTACCTTCGAAAGTGATAAATTGTGGTCTGTCTTCGCGCAATTACTTCATTAAAAGGTCAACACATCTTGTGAAGACTAATTAATAACACTGATACTGGCTATTCAAGGCTTCCCATAAAGAAAGCATGAATGGAGAGAACGGAATATGTCATGTATACAAAATGTCATGCTTTTTTCAGAAAGAAGAAAAAATATAGCGTATAGTGACCTCATTCTTTTCCTCCACTCCTCTCTTCCTCTCTAATCTGCCCGCAAAGCCTCATCCCACTCCCCTTTCCTTGTTTCCCCTTTCTCCTCTCTCTCTCGCTTGCCTCTCTCTCTCCCCTTATTTTTTTAGAAAGGGGGGTGCCCTTTCTCATATTTTAAATTTTCTCACTTTAAAGGGCCATACCCATTGGATCTATTATACACAATTCTCTTCACAATCTCTATCTCCATTAGTAATAGTTTCCCACTGGTGTGCCCTTCTCCCTCTAATTAAGACACACACACACACACACGCACACCACACACACACACACACACACACACACACACACACATATATACTAGTCTGTGTAAAAAAAATGTACAGTCAGGGGAAAAAAATCAATTAGGTATGAAATATTTTCAATGTGTATGTAAATATGGTAATCGAGATTAAAGCTCCAATAAATTCTCTTGCTGATAAATGATTTATTTCAAATAATTTGCTTTTTAGAACAAAAGATTATGTTAATTTTTTGTGAAGACAAGATATTTAAACTTTAGCACAAACCTTATTGTTCTACTCAGGTCAATTCGGCCGGGCTTCATGTTCGAAATCACACAAAGGCAATGGCAAGGCAGTGCGGTAAAAATGGATTTATATTGTTAAGAAACTAAATCACCACTCAAATTCTACTGAACCCCAAATAGATAAAAATTTGGCCAGAACCCAAAAGCTGTTTCCCACTGGCTTATAAAAATACGCCAAGCTACTAAGTGGTTACTATCCATATAATTAAAAAAAATGTTCCCCAACTGTATCCGTTTTATTTGACACAGACCCTGCCCCAGACCGTTTATATATAATATAATATATATATATATAATATATATATATATAACATATATACTATATATATATATATATATATATATATATATATATATATATATATATATAATATATACATATATATATATGTCGATTCCAGCGAAAAAAAGTGTTATACGGTGTTTTGATCATGTTCAGGCAAAAAAAAATCCCCAAAAAGAGAACCTCAATTTTGCGTTTATGTATCCGCATCGGTGAACTTATTCGTGCCGCATTGTTCCAACTTCATTGAAGTGAACTTTTTTAACGATTTAAAACATGCCCATTTTGGCCATTTTGGAAAAAAAAACTTAATTTTTTTTTCACCGCGACAACTTTTATAGAAAATCATCAAATAATTTAGATTCAAGTTGTATTAGGATGGCACACATCTCAGGAGGAAATTGTACCAAATTTGAAAATATAGGGCAATCCAAACAATCTCCTGGAATTTTTTTCGAGTGGAAATTTGGATGTTACCTACGAATACAAAGCTTTTTTTAAAAAGCTATAAACCATACTAGATATAACGAAAGTACGGCTCCTAATGCCGTACAGAAAGCGGCCTCACCATCTCCCTATCGACATGCATGCTTCCCGGTGACATTGCCATTTCTTTGTTGAAACTGGGCAGAAGAGGTCAAAGGTCCGAAATTTTGGAGTGGCTCCAAAAAAAATTCAGTACCTACGCAATACACCTATAAACACTGCCATTTCTAGTACCTTAAGAGATTAGTGACAAATATTGTAGGGGAAAGTGACAAAGATGTCTGCTGACGTGTGTAAACTTTTATATTTCCTTGCAAACCCAATAGGTTTTTTGAGATTGCCTTATAGTGCTGTATCGTAGGTAACATTTGAAACATTCCGAATGTACCCTACGAATACAAGTATGCATAGCGTGTTTCTCGGCAACATTTAGGAATTTGTCTTAGAGACTAAATTTACAAACTTTTGAGTTTACCATTTGTCATTATAAAATAGGATATTGTGTGACAATTCTTTAGAATCTTTATGTTTCATTTATGTTTTCGACATTTTCCTTAAATGTAAAATAATTTATATTTTTTAATATTATTGTTGAGAAGTAATGTCCTCTGAAACAATGTTATTATCAAGTTAAATGTTTTTGTAGCGGCTTATCTCAAAGTGGGAAAACTCTTTCCAAATTTAATTACCAAAAAATTATAGCTTATCAGGAAATAAATAAAAACATTTGGCGATTACATCCTGCATGGTAGTGTCACGTGTATTCGTAGGTAACCCAATTGTAACGTAAACTTCATTTTCGGCTTTACAATTAAAACCTCACTGCTTTTTGCCCTTTATTGGAAAGGAGGAATAGTCCCAATAGATATTGGGGACATCGTTTGGACCCAATAATATAAGTTATTTTATTGTATTGGTGATTATCAGATTTAAAGTAAAGTGCCCCAAATAGCTTATTGCGTTATTCGGGATTAACAAATCCTTTTTCCTATTTCATTCAAGGCACGTTTGCCGATTGACACAATCTGTACATAACAGATGTGAATTAACCTTCTCTAATTTTATTTTAAAATACAAAATGAATAATATTTACTGAGATGGATTTTCATTACTTATAAAAAAATGAAAACAAAACTAAACGTTGATTTTTTTTTCCGATTTATCCTTTTTTTAGATTTCATTTATCAGGTGTTTATGTTTCTTTTTAATGAATTGCAATCTGGAGTTCAATACAAAGCAAACTTGCCCCATTCTTTAAGTTATCTTTAATTTCCAAATTGGGATTTCATGCGTATTTACTCCGGACCTCATAATTTCATAAGTTTCGAAACCATGTTGATTAAAGTAAGTGACTTCATTTTCATTTTTATTTTGATGAAAATGAAAATGATGAAAAGTGACAGATGCAACGTATATCGCTCTCTTTAATCATACAGTGCAGCAGAAATTCATTTGGTTGGGATATTCAGCTGGATGTGTGTCATTGACGTATTATTATTCTTCTCAAAATACTTTGATTTTGTACGTTCGAGCAAGAGGTCTTTAATTCTTTCCAATATTCATATCATATCAAGAAACAGTCAGTTTGAATATTTAACTCAAGCAGTTCAAGACACTCACTGTTACCACAAATAGTATCATTGGATAAGATAACAGAATGGGATACTCATATGTGCATGTAAGTGCCTAGATATATACGACGATACAATACAACATTTTTTTTTTATTAGTTAAAGGAAGGGTATAATGATATTTAGATTTTAAAATGATATATAGCTAATATTTTGTCGTTTATGGTTTCACGCTTATGTAAATTATCTTTCAGAATAAACGTGAGGAAAGAATGCCTATACCAGTTAGTGATCATTAAAAAAAGTGCTCTACATCTATAATGTAATGCTCGTCGAAAGACATTTGATTAACTTTTTTTCTTCGAATTATGTTAAAGTATTTATGTTAGACAGAAGATATATCGTATTCATTTTTTATTGTTGGCTAGGGCTGATGCTATTAATAAATATTCGCAATAAATATTCTCATGGGTGAATCTTTTAGTTTAGACGTTTATCATTTTAATCGGTATTTATGCTTGTTATCATGCACAATTTGAGAAAATAACTTACACTTATTAGTACCAATATCTTGATTAAAAGATATAAACATACGATAAACCGGACAAATTATGACGTTTGGTGTAAAAGTTAGTGTTTCCCCAATACTTGGTAGTATGTTCCCATATTTGGCTGAGAAAGATATTTTTCACAAGAAACAATTAGTTTGATACCCCTACACGATTATTATATCAATTGGATCCAAACAAATAATAAAATATACATGTAAGCCAGTTATACCTTGTTTCCTACGAATACATTGCTGTTACCTACGAATACATATGTTTCTACCTCTTCTATAACAAAAGTAATAGGCGGATTCCAATTTTTTAGGGTTTTAATGAGGAGTCATTCTCTTTTCTTTCAGTAAGATATGACATATCTAATTAGCGTCGTGAAGATTAAACAATGCAAACTGACACAACCCCATGTTTTTCAAACAGATTGTCTTAAAACTATAGCTTTAATGAGATATGGCAAATACAAGGAAATTAGGAGCACAAGCCCTGCTCCTACCGATTTAAACTATTGTTAGAATCTTATTGATGGAATGGAATGACATATTTGGAGAAAATGTATATTAGGAGGCAAAATTCTGACTGTATCACATTAGGGTACGTGTATTCGTAGGTAACATGCAAAAAAATGTTTTATTTTACCCCTCTGCCACAAAGTCAATTTGGGAGATTAAGCGTGGCAATTTACACACGAATAGGTTGATATGTTACTTTTAGTGGGTCAAAGGACTAAATCATCAAAGGTCTAAATTTGGACTCAACTTTTTCGCCGTGTACACTTTTCGCTGGAAATCGACCATATATATGTGTGTGTGGTGTGTGTGGTGTTATGAAGTCTAGGACAAGCTTGGACGTTGCTGACTTTGAATCTTTAATCAAGCTTTCGGCTTATTTGCCTTCATCAGATTTCTGAAGAGAAAATCATAACAAACAAGAACAAAACCATAATAAAAAAAGAAAATCATACAAACAAAATACTTGTTCATATTATTTATTTTCTTTACTTTTTTTAAAAATACATTATATAAGATAAGATGTTGGTGCCTGATTTTGTTTGTTATGATTTACTTTTATTTATTATGGTTTTGTTCTTGTTTGTTATGATTTCTCTTCAGAAATCCTGATGAAGGCAAATAAGCCGAAAGCTGATTAAAGATTCAAAGTCCAGCAACGTCCAAGCTTGTCCGAGACTTTTTATTCATAACACATATATCATCTGGACAAAACGCTCGTCGAGCCCAAAAAGTTGAGTCTCATCGCACTTAATATATATATATATAGTAAATAGTGGTCGTATTTTAAGAGTTGTGATTGGTTGAAATGAGTCACGTGTCATTCACGTTTTTGTATATTGAACGGTTTTTGTTATATTGAACGGTTTTTTTGTTATATTGAACGGTTTTACCTGTGTTAAAATGAATGGTGAAATCGATTGCCTTGTTGCGCAAGCGTGTAATAACAGTAAAATGGTGCGCAAACAATAGATACGCGAGCGACAATATACGTCACAATAGCTTAATTAGCACCAAAAGTTTGGCAAACATTTGCAAAGATAAAACCAGATTAGGCAAGGTCAAGATCTAGGGTCTATTTACTATAATAAAATAGTGCATGCATCTATTAATGCAACATTACTAACTATGTGAACTCCAAATACTAATTATCCCTCGTGCACATCTGTTTCAACTCGGCCAGGCGTGTGAAATAAATGTGCCCTTGGGATAATTTAGTATTTGTCGTGCACATAATCTAGTATGTTGCATCGTAGAGCATGCACTATTTATATAATATATATCTTCTCCTCCTCTCCACTGCCACTTTATCCCCTTTATCTGTTCCTCTCTCCACTTTCCCTATTCCCCATTCTCTCTGTATATAGTCTCTCTCTCTCTCTCTCTCTCTCTCTCTCTCTCTCTCTCTCCATCTTGCTATCCACTGCTCACCCTTTCTTAGCTTACCTGTTCGTGAGAGGGCCTATCAAAGGGTTAGTTATCAGCTGTACGATAGACTTAGACGCAAACAACAGCCCAATTCGCACACTCTCGTGCCTCAGGACCTCGTTGTACTGATTTTCTATTGACGCGGCTGTGGTGTTGGCTAGGGTACTTGAACTATTCAAACAAACGACTGGAGCCAATGTCGTGTTGGCGCCTGTACGATATTTAGAATTATATATAAGAAGAGAATGATTGTTTATGGCGATAGTTTTACAGTCATTACGCATGAAATGAATAAACATGTTAAATAAAGTCATGTTACCGAACACAATGCCCATTAAAAAAAAACCCAACACAATATAAGAGTGAAGTATTTGATGAATTTATACATTGTATGTTAGACTAAATATAAAACAAATTTAAATGGCATGTAGAGGGTTAATTTATGGACAACTTTGTTATCCTATGACGAATTTTTGTTAAATGTTCATCGATGTCTTTATCTTGACTTTCTTCTTTTATTGAAACCAACTTTTGAGCAGACTTTCCCTTTAATGGACCGTTTGTCTCAATCCCAGTGAGAATAATGGTGATGTGACTATATAAACGTAGAAGTAAGCAATTTGGTTGGTAAAATACAGACCTGATATTTCCCTAGGGGTTGGGGTTGTAAGAAGACTACAATTGATGGGTAATGAATGATTCGGATGACGTTCCAGACCAGGATTCTCTTGATGGAAGATGAAGTCAGGAATGATTGGCACTGTGGAAGCAAAGTGACAAGAAACAGATTTAACAAAAACGAAAATACATTATACATGTACGGTATTTCAAATATTCTATGCGAGTTTTCGTGATGAGTTTCTACTGTCAAAATCGTTCGGTAAAACAAAAGTCTTATCAACAAACAAGGCTGTTGATATATCATTCGTTGAAGCAGCCTCTTTGGCATTGTCTATATGGCCTGTCACTTCGTATAGAACATTTTCATGAAATACCACCTTATTTTCAAAACTAAACTATTGGATATCCTCTACACAACGTATTTGACCAGCACTCTCAAAAATCCTCCAATGGCAAGCTCTCTTTCCTTTCATGTTTTGACTAAGTCTCTTTTTTTTCTATTACTCTCTTTATTAATGATTACTGACTACTGTAAATACCACATACGGAGTACTACTCATTACCAATACTGTGTATTAGGGAACTGCCTTATTTACAAGCATTGCTTTCTGCTAGTTTCCTTTTTTCCATATCAATCAATCTCATCAATTATGCATTTTTATATTAAGTATATATGCATTGTATATTTTTTAAGATTTAGAAAATAAAACCATTTGAATTTGAATTTGAATTTGAATTTGAATTGTGTCTTTTTTTTCAATAAAGTTTAATATTCAGATGTTTACTTCTTGTTTCGTTTTTATTTCAGAATATTGTTCGTAAGTTAAAGAGAATTCGTACGTTAAAGAGAATATGCAAGAACTGCTTACCGACTACAGTAGTCAACATATTATCTAGGAGTAGGGCGACGAACACTATGAACAGGACTAGTTTTCTGGAGGCTCGAAGGTCCCGGATGCATTCTGCCAATGAAAACGACTCCCACCAACTCCCAAAACCAGTCTTTGCTTTCCCAAAGCCACTCTTTGCCTTCTCAAGGTATATAGACACATTCGTACTCATGGCGGTGTATTTTGGTTAGTTGGCCTGCAGAAATATAGAAATTAAACGAAATATAAAGTTCAAACGAAATGAATAAACATGGATGGATATGAATTTGGACAATTTTAGCCAGACAATAAGATTTTTTTTTTTTTGACAAGGTAGAGTATGAAATGAAGCTTTCCCCTGACAAATCCCCAGGACATGCAATTACCACCCAAGGAAACAGTATAGTATATTACTCGGCAAATTACCCCGGACAACTACCTCTTAGAACCCAAAGCTGAACTCCGATCCACCCTCTCCCTAACCCCATTGTGTGTGTAGTTTTCCTACATTAGGCAGTTGTCACAAGGGTGGGGGGGGGGGTAGTTGACCGGAGGTAGTTGTCAAGGGTATAATCATCTGGATACGCATACTAATATTTATATTGCATAAAATGTGTGTGTAACACCAAAATAAATCAATTGTATGAATCTTGAATCACTAGTGAATCTATTGAGTCTACAACACATTCATACTCCAACTCCAGTCGATTAAAAAGATTCAGGGTTTATTACTCGTGTTTTAACAATTATCATATTTCATCAAAGTTTCTTTAAAATAACAGTACATGTACATGATTTTGAGATGTGATACTGTACCGTAGTAATACTTTGAAAAATATTTTGGAAGTGTAATAAGAGAGGGGCATTTGTATTCTGTCTCTCATCTGAATTTATTTACTAGATTTTACAGAAAGTTAGCCTACAGTACTATTAAGGGTACATCTTAAATTCTATTTCATTTGTCATTTGCTTGATGTTAAGAATCATTAAATAGATGAAAAGGTTGACGAATTTTAGTCTGTCAAAGTCGTAACTGTTTGTTGGCTTCGAAAGCCACTTTTATGACCGAACGACAAGTTCGTTGCACCAATCCTTATAGACAACCAAAACAAAGAGTCTTGAAGTGCGTCTATCTCTCATCCTTAACCCTTTGGGTGCGACGGGCTTCTACAGAAGCCGAGCGAGGTGTTCAGTCTGCTACGACGGGCTTCTACAGAAGCCGAGATAATTCTCTAATACATTGACAAGCTTTTTTCGGCTTTTCACTAGCTTTTTTGGGCTAAATTCTTGAGGAAAGGACAAAGATATATTCATTTTTAATATCCATTAAAGAGATAACCTAGTTACGTGGAAAAAAATCAAGAAAATTTCACGTCATTTCAGCATTACCATAATATTTTACATAAGAAAACGAATTCCCGATCTTAACTTTTGGCGTACGCGTACGCGTCCGGAGGGAAGAAATAATCAATAAAGCTAGCTCGAGAGAGAAATATGAGAGATAAAGATTGAGAATGAGAAAAGAGAGAGAAATAGAAAGGTTAAGGGATTAAAACAATGTTCATTATATAGATTAATGAAACATTAGTTGCATGGAAATTAAGCCTGTCGATTTCCGATTCTCCCTAGGTTATATATACTTATCACGATAATGAGAGAGGTTGATTATCTGAATTTTGCTTGAACTAGTTTGTTGTAAACATATAACGATGTAATTAAATGTAAAGTATGCCTCATGCAGTAGGTATTATACATGTAAGTTAAAAGTCCCGCTTTTATTTCAAAACTTACACCTGCGCTTTTAATGAATGGTGCTTAGTCAAAGGTGCCATTGTCCAGAGGTGCGAAGCCGGCCGCTATGATCTTAATCCATATTTTATAGAAATAATTTGAAAGAAACAGGACCTCTTTTTAAGTGCTATTCAAGTAGGCTCATCGATCGAACCGTGCGTGCTGTACATGCATTACGCACTTTGCATTGTGAATCTACTGGAAAGGAAGAAAAGCGGAACTTCTGCCAAAATGACCGTTTTTTTTTTACAAAATAACGCGTCTTATATTCGTTTGATGACTTTGCCTTACAGGGTTAGATAGAAAAATGTCTACCCTTTCATGTTTATATTTACTGCAAATCATGAAAATGACCGAGTTAGATGCAAGGAGTAATGAAAGCACAAAACATGACAAATTTCTATAATACTGTCAGTGTACAAAAAATCGCTCCGCCACAGGGGAAACAAACGCATTTCACAGGCCCGCGCTCAAAGGGTTAATTAGTGCCCATAATAGGGCTATTAATGATGGTTTTGATACCATAAACTGCTACCAGTGACACCTGTTACTGTATATGATCGCTACAGCTGCCACCCAAATAAGGACCATCTTTGGTGAGATGTTTGATTAAAATTCTCGGGCTCTTTCTTGTTTTATTGATGTCGTGTTAATAAAAGCTCGATCGATAATTCTCTCTTCTAGCCAAGCTGCCTGAGGCACGACCAATCTCTTCTACTCTATACTACTGCTTCTATTTCTCTACGTCATCCTAGATTGAGGCAAAAGGACTCAAATCAATTCTCCAAAATCGTGATTTCATTTAATCCTAATTGTTATTGATGTAAATCTCAATAACATTTCGTTCATGATGAGTTGATTCAAAGAAATTTAAGTGTTAAAACAAAGTTTTAATTGTTTGCAGTAACTTCAAGATAGCCTTGAAAAAGTGAGTTATTTTTTTAAATATGGGCTTTTGACGCCTTTTTTATCTGAGATACTATCATACTTGCATTCCAATATTTTCTTGGACTTTCTGAGAACACTATACAGTCTGGGATCAAATAAGCCAATATTTCGTGGCATAAAATAATACGTAGCTATGGTTATGGTGGTCTTGTGGTTTAGAGAATAAATATTTGTCGCATTATTAGTTGCTTGGTGGAGGATCTCTTCAATTACTGAGGGTTTTATGTTGAAAATGAATTCTTAAAAGGTAAAAGTATTATCTCGTATTTCATGTTTCCTCTTCTTTGATAATATTGTATCATATATATATATATATATATATATATATACATATATATATATATATATATATATATATATATATTTAGATGAAAGACCCATAAAGCTAAATAACGCTAAGGCATGGCAAACCAAATAACATTGTGTGTAGGAGTGTGAGGGTGTGGGTGTCGGCGCGCGCGCGCGCGCGCGTGTGTGTGTGTGTGTGTGTGTTTATGTGTGCGGCAGATTGAACTTCCTCATTGACCTTTTTGAAGACATCCTGCGTTCCAAAGTTTAATTGCCGGCATTCATGACACATTTTAATGTCACCATTTTACTCAACAAAAGCGTTGTCTTTTAAATAAATTAAACATCATTTTGGATACTCAACTATGAACGTGCTATATTGATAAAATCAAACTTCACCTTTTCCAATTAATTTCAGTCTCTGTTTTGTATGGTTAAGATTGTGATTGAAGGCTATACATCTTTGTATACTAAAGAAGATTTTGATAATTAATGAAAGAGACTAAGGGTGGTATCTCACTTCGCAGAAACTACTTTGAAACTACATTGAGACGGATTTGGGAATACTTTGAGACGGTCTTGAGACATTGGGGAGACGCCTTCGAGACGTCTCCTACGGTCCCCGTGAAGTTTCATGAGTCGCGGAAACTTCTTTGAGACGGTTCTTTGAAACTACTTTGAGACAGTTTTTGAAAATTGTCGCGGAGACGTCTCTAATACTTTTTATCCATCGCGGAGACGTCTCCGCGAAGTGAGATACCACCCATAAGCGTCAGATTGGAAAGGAAATAATGTAAATATGAATAGTATAGACCATGTTCTTGTTAAAGAAGTATTTCATGAAATATAATAATAATATCTCTAATACAATTGACAAGCTTTTTTCGGCTTTTCACAGCCTTTTTTGGGCTAAATTCTTGAGGAATAGGACAAAGATATCTTATTCATTTTTAATATCCATTAAAGAGATAACCTAGTTACGTGGAAAAAGAATCAAAGAAAATTTCACGTCATTTCAGCATTACATAATATTTTTACATAAGAAACGATTCCACGATCTTAACTTTTGGCGTACGCGGTCGCGTCCGGACGGGAAGATAATAAATCAAAATAAGCTAGCTCGAGAAGGAGAAATATGAAGAAGATAAAGATTGAGAATGAGAAGAAGAGAGAGAAATAGAAAGGTTAAGGGATTAAAACAATGTTCATTATTATTAGATTAATGAAACATTAGTTGCAATGGAAATTAAGCCTGTCGATTTCCGATTCTGCCTAGCGTTATATGATACTTATCAGATAATGAGAGAGGTTTTGATTATCTGATTTTGCTTGAACTAGTTGTTGTAACTATAACGGATGTAATTAAATGTAAAGTTATGCGCTCAATGCAGTATGGTATTTAACATGTAAGTTAAAAGTCCCGCCGTTTTATGTTCATAACTTACACCTGCGCTTTTAATGATGTGCGTGCTTAGTCAAAGGTGCCATTTGTCCAGAGGTGCGAAGCGGCCGCTATGAATCTTTAACTCTCAATTTTTATAGAATAAGTGCATTTGAAAGAAACAGGAACCTCTTTTTTAAGTGCTATTGCAAGTAGGCTCATCGAGTCGAACGCGTCTGTGTACATGGCATTACGCACTTTGGCATTGTGAATCTACTGGAAAGGAAGAAAGCGGAAACTTCCTGCCAAATGACCGTTTTTTTTTACAAAATAAACGGTCTTATATTTGTTTTGATGACTTTGCCTTACAGGTTTAGATAGAAAAATATGTTCTACCCCTTTCATGTTTATATTTACTGCAAAATCAATGAAATGACCGAGTGATGGATATGAATTTGGACAATTTTAGCCAGACAATAAGATTTTTTTTTTTTTTGACAAGGTAGAGTATGAAAATGAAGCTTTCCCCTGACAACTCCCCAGGACATGCAATTACCACCCAAGGAAACAGTATAGTATATTACCCCTCGCAAATTACCCCGGACAACTACCTCTTAGAACCCAAAGCTGAACTCCGATCCCAACCCTCTCCCTAACCCCATTGTGTGTGTAGTTTTCCTACATTAGGCAGTTGTCACAAGGGTGGGGGGGGGGGGTAGTTGACCGGAGGTAGTTGTCAAGGGTATAATCATCTGGATACGCATACTAATATTTATATTGCATTAAATTGTGTGTAACACCAAAATAAATCAATTGTATGAATCTTGAATCACTAGTGAATCTATTGAGTCTACAAACACATTCATACTCCAGTCGATTAAAAAGATTCAGGGTTTATTACTCGTGTTTTAACAATTATCATATTTCATCAAAGTTTCTTTAAAAATACAGTACATGTACATGATTTTGAGTGTGAATACTGTACCGTAAGTAATACTTTGAAAAATATTTTGGAAGTGTAAATAAGAGAGGGGCATTTGTATTCTGTCTCTCATCTGAATTTATTTACTAGATTTTACAGAAAGTTAGCCTACAGTACTATTAAGGGTACATCTTAAATTCTATTTCATTTGTCATTTGCTTGATGTTAAGAATCATTAAATAGATGAAAAGGTTGACGAATTTTAGTCTGTCAAAGTCGTAACTGTTTTGTTGGCTTCGAAAGCCACTTTTATGACCGAACGACAAGTTCGTTGCACAATCCTTATAGACAACCAAAACAAAGAGTCTTGAAGTGCGTCTATCTCTCATCCTTAACCCTTTGGGTGCGACGGGCTTCTACAGAAGCCGAGCGAGGTGTTCAGTCTGCTACGACGGGCTTCTACAGAAGCCGAGATAAT
>CALNVZ010003432.1:31892129-31923881 GCA_940671915.1 Paracentrotus lividus
TCTCTCTGCTACTCTATAATAAATTGTCTTCATAATTACGTTGCTTATCAACATTGTGTTTATATTTGTTTTCAATTCAGGAGAATCACAGTTTAATCCCATCAAACAAAAAAATTACTATATATATATTAAACGCTCTTCTGTAGTATAGCCACACATTGAATTCTTATATATACATGTGAGCAATATACGAACCTAGTTTCCGATGAGCTTGTTATAAAGCATTCAGTTGATAAACTGTAGCACATAGCCATTTTAGCATCGAATTCAATTAGGTTTCACATGAATTACATTGCATGCAATATATATATATTTTTTGTATTATTTTTTTTGAATAAACAAAACATTCCTTACCTTATTTTTATAATTTGAGCCTCGTCCTTTTCCGTTAAAGATGGGAATCCTATCTGCTTCCACTGTAAGATCCACACGAGTTCCGCAAGATTTGCGCTTCACGGCTGACGATAAAAGCATCAATGTTTTCTCCACTTCAACAACAAGAACATCAGGTTAGTCGACTTCAGATTTATTTTGTTCAAGTTTCTTCAAAAGTCTGAATAGTAATAGTCGTAACTTTTCTCTCTAGAACAGAACATGGGTGAAGCAAGCTATGTAGTATCAGATGAATGAGTGATGTTGGGACGGAGTTCGACAGTCATGTATAATAACCAGTGTCTTCTTTCTCGGGTGGCTCGGCGACACTGTATGTCGTTCTATCAGGTTGTATTGACATTCCCGTCCAGATCGGAAATTGCTCTTGGTGTGTTGAAGTAAGGGAAGATGGTAGAGCGAGAGATGCTTTAATGAAGCAACAGGCATCCCGTATACTATACGAGCACTAGTACACTCAGTGATTCAGAAACAATGAGATGGTCCAGGGAGAACTACATGTTGCCGCGTAATTACCGTAACTGCTAATTATGATTGGCTGCTAAATTGGACTTGTGACGACCGCTTTGCGAAATGAGCCAATCAGAGCGCGTTTTGTATTTTTAATAGAACGCAATGGCCCGCAGCAGATGGAATAGAGCTTCTTCTTCTTCTCTTGTGTCTGGAAGAACGTTCACATTGGCAATCTGCATCAATGGTAGAATAGTATGGAAACCATCTTGGTAACGCCATACATTTATCAATACGCGACGCCATACAGGGGCTCACCACCACATATTTTTGCATGTTAGCATGAATGTAAGATAGTTGAAGCCATACTCTATAAGGCTAATTGTGAACCATTCAAGAAATCACTTCTCAGACACTTTACCCCGTTTCTGATGGACAAGGGATATAATCTATTGGCTTCAAAAAGACTTGGGTATCTGTAATGAGCCCCATTTCACGTTCTACTTCAAAATTGCAGAAGAGGTAACACTTATATCATGGTATTCTCATTAATTGCTTCATATACAACGAATATATTGCGTAAATACTTCTCTTATCCTACTTATTATAATAAACGTTTGCATAATTATGTTGCGTATACATGTAATGTTAAGATTGTGGCTAACATCAATAGTACAATTTTAATTGAACAAAACCGAGAGGAAATGGTTATGATGACGGGACCTTTATACAATTTACCCTCCCCTCTCTCTCTCTCTCTCTCTCTCTCTCTCTCTCTCTCTCTCTCTTATGTAATACATTTTCGGACACTAATTCATGCATATCTCTGTTTTATCACGTAAAGATTCCATTAAGCTTTCCAAGTTATTTAAAATGAAATTGATGGCTAAAACATCTTCGAATAAAGCCAAAGGGTATCATAAATGAATAGAACTGTACTCATATTTCATTCCATAAAAAGAGAAATTTAACTAGGCACGGCGAATAATCCGGGTGACGATTGTCAGAACAGGGGCACCCTAAAGGTATAGTTAGATTTCACAGTGCATTGGCATGAGATGCACAGTAGAAAGAAGAATACTGAGGCAAATTGTTTGTTTTCTTTTGATGAGTATGTTTTAGAAATAATGTATATTAATATTTTTAAAAAAAGTCTCAAATGAATAATGAGTCATTTTAATCGATGGTAATTACATCAAACGTTAATGGTTGTATACTGTATGTTAGCTCCTGGAATTCGATAATTGCGTTGTGTGTGTGTTTTGTTTTGTTTTGTTTTGTTTTAAGCAAAACAAAATAAAACAAAACAAAAGCAAAACAAAAACAAAAACAAAACCCAAAACACACATTAAAAAAAAGAAAGTATAAAACAAAAACAAAACAAAAATAGAACGTATTGCTGGCGTCACACCATAATCTAAATATATCAAGATATAAAACTGAACGAATACTGACACAGAAAAATAATCTAAAAGACATTTGAAAGACACTGGACCAGCATAAAATGAAGTCCAGTCTTTTACATTGTGTCCTGATCCATTTGAAGGGGTTGTCATGGCTTCTCGTTATATAGGTCAAGGGTCATTCATCACACATCAGACCCAGATGAGGGGAATGAAAGGCTCTATAGTGAGTTTCTTGGATTCTCTCAATTAAAAGTGACGTCATGGATATAACTGTCTCGGAGGCTACATTCGGATTTGGACTGACGGTAACGTTGCAACGTTAGTCAGTCTAAATCCGAATGTAGCCACCGCGGTGGTCCAATTGAAATAGATTTTCATATCAATTCTAGTTGTAAACTTAAGAGATAGAGGGCGCTACCATTCTACTCAAAGCGAACGCTCCCATTTACTTTTTCTGTTTTTGGACAGTTTTTCACTTTATTTTCTTTATTGTGGCGAGCAACTACCCTTTCAAAGAAATGATCAATTTGATTGAGTACGTTCACAGTCTGAATTTTTCAGAAATAGGGATAACTTATTGCAAAGGGAAAAAAAAGTCCTGTCGCTTGAATCAATTCGAAAGCCTGGTCAGAACATATTCCTGTACAATATGGCCAATTTTGAGCCCAGAACAGCTCATGCGCTTCAAAGTCTTGCTCCTCAATGACGCATAATTATATTACACTTTAATGATCACACGGTTTTTAAAAGGTTGAATTCTCAGCTTTCCATTAATGGTATATTTATTTCAATTGGTTAAAAAAAAGTCCTGTCACTTTGAACTATTATAAGAGATTTTTTTCTCGATTGGTCAATGTTTACGCAAATCACATGCATATCGCATAGAAAATAATGCGAACGGCGTCTTGGCGAGATCTCTTGGTTTGGAGCATCAATCTATGTAAAATACAGGTTCTGATTACAACTTCAGCACAATCATGTTATAGGCTTTCCAAAATGTCTTTTTCCTCCATCTGGTCTGAAGCATCTACTAATTAAAACCATGAGAAAAGTTCATAAATTTCTTTCACCTCCACACAGTATTTGTTCCATCACCGGACGGGCGATAACATTCGAATGCAGGGAAGTCTTCTTACGCGAGTTTTTGTTATTGCAGCCAGCTGTATAGATTTCTGCGCTTCTCAGCCGTATTTCCAACGTCACTTTGTTGCGTCTGGCCTCTTAGATAATGGACGCGCCTTGTTTAATTACGATTTAATGCCACACATTGGTATACGTTAACTTTACATTTTACATAGAGTAGAATTGATATGATTTTGTTTTAATACACGTTATAATGTTAAACATTGACAATTATAAATAACCTTTTAATTGGATCATGTTTATACAGTGTTCATACTCAGTAATGATTTAAAACTACAACATTTTGGAGGACAATTTGAGACCTATTAATAACAAACAAAGACATAAAAGATTTACAAACCGTCTAAAAAAAATCGAAAAGTATTAACCCTTTAGTAGAGGTGGTGTGGTCGAGTGGATAAGTCAGCGGACTTACGATCACAAGGTACGCTGTCCAAATCCCGTCCATTCCACTAGCATCGTTCAGCAAGATGTCAATCTGCAATTTGCCGTACTTGACCCAAGTGAGGTGAATGGGTACCGGTAGGAAGCAATTCCTTGAATGCTGTGAGCGCCTTTCGGGGTAGCCTAGCTAAGCCGGGTAAAAAATATTAGTTAACACTATAAGCGCTTAGAAACACTAAGGTGGGTATTATATTAAGCGCTATATAAATGTAACTATTTCTATTATTATTATTCAAATTTAAGCACTTCAAATAGCGGCGGATCGAGGATCTGAAAATAGGGGATTGGGCGCAACCAAAAAAATTGGGGGCGCACCCGGAATATATGCAATAATGCGTGGTTTTCAAAAATTACGCCTTTTGCACCCCGTGGATCCGCCACGGAAGGTTTATGCACCCCAACATCCGGTCTATTCTTTGACTGGGGATGGTATCTTTGGTATAACTTTAATATTAACCCAATGCGTCAAATTTTCGATTTTACTGAACTTCAAGCATAGCAAGGCTGTAGCCAATATTGTCGATATTCTATTTACTAGTCTATTAAACCTTGTTAATTAGTCTATTCATCTTGATATGATGATCATCATACTACGTCACGATTCTTCAACATCACTTGAATAGATGAAGACGATGGGTTAACGTAATACGTCAATATAACGGGTACAAAGGAGGTGATTAAATCAACACGTTTATGATGTTTATTGTGCGTTGTATAATGTTCATTATTAGATTGGACAGCCTCTTCGATAACCGCAATTTACTGGTCTCTTTGCCATCCAATTAACCAGTAAACATGGTAGAATTGTAAATCTTCTGTCTTTGAACTTTTTTTCTTTTTTAATTATTATTATTGTTTCGAACGTTTCATGCTTAAGTTACCAAATTCTATAAGCTTTTTAAAAGGATGAAGAAGATTTTTGTTAATTGTTTTACATTACAATGCATCAAACTGTCATTCCTACAACTGACATATTTGTAACATTTTCTCCGATCACTCTGTCTCTATTTCCCTCTATCTCTCTATCTCTCCTCAGTCTCCCCACTTCGTCTCTCTTTCCCTCTATCATGAAATGTCATTCTGCTGGCTCTAAACTGAACCTGTGTGATCAAATCTAATTCCGATATTCGACAATTTGTACCCGATTTCCTCTTCCAAAAATATCTTCTTTACACCTCCAAACAAGCCACGGTGCGTCGCAGTGACCCCCTCAATCTCTCTTTCGTTGAAATTGAATTTAAAACGAAGCCTGGAAACATGGCATTTTACCCCATTCCACTTTTTTCTTCTTCTCGTTGGAGAGCTAGGGTGAGTGTTGGAAGAAGTACGCGGGGTCTAATTGCAGATGACACGAGCAGGCTTGAATCGATGTCACCATTCATCTTCTACACGCTCGTTTTGGAGCGTTGCGGCGTATCACCGCGGCTCGTGATCAGATTCGACGCAGGCGACAACGGTATCGATCAGGGCCTAGCAAGTACCCCCCTGAAGGGGTTTATTCCTGCTTGTATGGTGATGATGATCAGTGGGGCCCAACACCGCATCCACACTCTGCAGATCAACAACACAAGGAGACCAGAGTTTCATGCGTGCAATCGTATTCATTACTCTCTTGACAAGATATAATATGTGCGTCATTCTTTCAAAATATTAACGTAACAATGTAACTACAAAAGGGATTATTAGTCGTGGAGGATGAATTGTTTCAAAAAACATAACTATTGTTCCATTCATAAATTAGGCGCAATATACACCTTCAATGTTCTTTTCTCTCTTTTTTTTTCAGAGAAAAGATGCTCAAAAAAAGGCACCATCAGAGAGCGCCACTTCAAATAATGCAGGCCTTACGAGTAGGAAGGGCAGGGACTACAGATGGATTTGTAATTTTTTGCAGAAAAGGAAAAATCCTGGGTCGTCTAATCAATTTGCAACATTTTAGATTGAAGTTAGTGAGTCTGCTGCATCATTGGGAGAGGTGTGAACAAAATGAAGCTAGTTTGGGCGTTACCATAGATAAGCCTTTTCCTTTTTTCTTGGAACATTCGTTTCAGACACATGATTATATAATTTACATACGCATATGGGGCAACTTTATTCGAGAAATAATAAAGTGCCATGCACTGCACCATCGTAATTTCGCTGCTCCCAGCATAAAAGAGAAACGAGTATAACATTTTATGAGATTAATTTCAAGAAACGTCGATATGGATTCAGCGAAGGCAGAATTGAGCCACGCGAGAGACAGGAAATTAAAAGCCGGATTTGGGTATATGTGGGTTTACTTTGATCACGTTTTATCAACAACATGATCAATAAGACAAGTCAAAGTATTTATAAAAAGCGCCATGGTGGGACAGTCAAATAGGTCTAGCGTTCAAAGTTACTTCTGAAGCCATTAATGTGTGGATTAATGTACGGATGCCCCCTCCCCCCCCCCTCCTTGCAGGGGCTGTGGAGGACTATCTCTCAATCTCTTATTATTTCCCCTCCCCTTGATCTCACGCCCTAAACTATTTAGATTAAGAACAGCAAAATGTAAGGTCACATTGCCCCCAACCAAAGGAGAGAATCAATCCGTAGGAAAGAAATAGAATGAGAAGAGCAAAAAATCATCAAGTCGGTTATAATTAAGATAGTTATGGAAGTTTGAGAAGCTTCGTTGTACTTTTTATGGGGATTCTCAAATTTGGCAAAATTGCTTGTAAAAGGCTAAGTTTGGGGACATCTCTTTAACGTTTTATACACAATTTCCAGATTTGCATTTAACCCCCTTTTGAGTCAAGGTCGGAAATAGCCTACAATAAGAAACACCCCCACAAAAAAGGGGGGAAAGAGGGAAATATTATTACCATTATAATTTTTCCCCAACTGGACGGAAAAGGTTAAAAATTAGCAACAGGACAAATATTTGAAAATAGGCAAGTTGCTATCTTTAAATAGGTATATCATGTCACAGAAGGAAGATTTGTGATGGGTCGGTGAATTGAGGAGAATAACCCGGCTGAGTAATACTTCTCGCAACAGGACCTATGGTGTCAAAATATGTTCAGATTTTAAAAAATATAGGATGGCGCTATACACCCTCTCAGTGTCGTTATCTCTGAACTGTTTAGGTCACAATAGCCTAAGTATTTACTCAGTACGAGTATGCGTTTAAACTGAAAATTTATAAAAAAATCATGAAAAATAACTTTTTTTTTTCTTTTTTTTCTTAAATGAGGATATTCATGCTTTCGCTATAACTACATAATGATGATTGTTATCTTTATCTCCCCAAAAGTATGAAGTGACATTCTTCAGATGGATTTTTCTAAAATCAGCCTGGAAGGAGACTTATATACAAGATTTTGTGCCATCACGACACCTTACACCTTGTAATAAATTCTCAATAAAATTGTACTGGGACCCTTTTTTAGCTCTGAAAAGGGACTGATCTGAAGCACTAGTGATTCTTCTTTATAGAATATAAACAACTGAATTTACATATTTATCACTGATTTTATAGGAATTATTTTTCTAACCATAACATGCTTTTCAGACTGCAGTTAAAATCCTTAACCCCAGGAAATAGGTAGGGCTAAGGGGGCCTTAGTACCACCTATTTCCTGGGGTTAAGCTTAGCACGCTTCGGTTTCAGACTGCGTTTTACCAAAGTAGGCTAGCACGGTAAATAGTACGGTACTATCTGGCCCTGCTAAAAAGCAGGGTTAGCCGGGTGATAGTGCAGTCAGACCGGCCAGACCTACCTCAAACCGACTAAAATTGAATGAAAATTTCAAGATCGGGAACCGATGCAAGCCCGGCACTAAAACCGACAACCCCGATTCTCCCTGGAACCCTCCCCGATTCTTCCTGTACCCCTCCCCGATTGCACACTGAATTCTCTTTGTTTCGTTTTGTTTTGATTTGTATTCACCTAATGAATTGAATTTGGATAGATGTTGGTGGGTTCTTAATCAATATTATATTAGTTTCATGTTATTATGCGCTTATCCAGGATTTCACAACAGAGCCGGAACTGATTTTGACGCCCCAAGTAATTTGCAAAGGATAACCCCCCTCCTCAGCTCAACAATAAAACTTAAGTCTACAGCTAAAATTTACAATGAGCATGTATATAAAGCTCCTCTTTCAAAGTAAATTATCTGGGTTTTTATTTAATTTTTATTTTACTTTGTCTTGTTGATATAATCACAACAAAACACTGCACATTAACTTCATATTTGTTTATATTTTAAATAGCGTTTTCATGAAGAAAAAAATAATGCATCACCCCTTTGAGAAGAACAATTAATGTGAGCGTGAAGGGTAAGAAACTAATTATATCTACACAATGACCCGAAGGCAAAGAATACTAAAATTCGTTGGCGTCCAATTTTGTTATCTTTTCACGAGTATCGTGTGAGCAGGAGCTGAAATTCTCAGGAACAGAATGTAATTACCCTTTGGAAAAAAATGATGCAAGCGCGAAGCGCCAGCGAATTATTTACTACGACCAGAAGGCATGGAAGTTCAAGCACTTTTGGGTTTCAGTCTTTTCATAAATATAAAATCATTTTTTGCAATTAAGTTTCCGATCAATTTGGCACCACCAGTGAAAGATCAATTTCACGCCCCTCAATTTTCTGATCAATGATTTTAGCGCCCCGTAGTTTCAAATAAATTTGATGCCCCTTAATTTCAAAAGTAATTTGGCGCCCTGTGAGTTCAATATCAATTTGACGGCCCCTAGTTTTAAGATCAAGTTGGCGCCCCTTAAGTTTAAGATTAATTTGATGCCCCCTTAAGTTGAGGCGATTTGGCTTCCCTCTTTGATTTTAAAATCAATTTGGCGCCCCTAAGTTTAAGATCAAGGCACCCTCTCATGTCACGTCAAATTTGGCACCTCCATAAGTTTGAGATATATTTGGCAAACATCATGACCATAAGTTTTTTTTATCGATTTGAAACCCCCTAAGTTTAAAATGGAATTGGCTCCCCTTAACTATAGATCACTTTGGGACCCCCCTAAGTTTGAGATCAATTTGCCACTCCCTAATTTTAAGATCCATATGGAGTCCTAAGTTAGAGATCAGTTTAGAACCACTTCCACTATTTTTTATTTATTTATTTTTTTTTATTTTTTTATTTCCCTCTTTTTTCCCCCTTTGTCGTCATCTCTCTCTAGGCCTATATGTATATATTCCTTTCTATTTCATTTTTCTCTTTCTTTTTTTAATATTTTTTTTAAATTTTAGTTCTCTTCTTTTCATTTCCCTCTTCCCCCCTTTTCTTTCCATTTTCATGCCCCCTTCACTCCCATCCGTATAGCTCCGTGCCCCCGCCACCTTCCCCAAAGTACGCGGATGGTTGTTAGCCATATGATTTGTATAGCAACATCTGACAGACAACCATGGCGCAACTGGAAGCATTTTTAAAATGTTAAAATAGTTATCCTATGCCCCCCGAATCTATTTAGCATCTTTGGTTTGACATCGTTTTCTTGTCGGTCTCAATACAGCCCCTCTGCGGTTTGGTATCGGAGATGGAGCGGCTTCGTTCGGTATTGAGTCGGGAAGAAAGTCTCTATTAATTACCCCATCGATGTTGAATCGGGAATAGTTCGGCCGATAGCAATTTGAATGAACTTGGTATTGAAACCGACCACATTCCGATCTTTTATTCCGAACTGAGATCGAACCCAGACCGAATGCTCCCCGCTCTTCTCGAACTACCCCGACTCGTCTCCGACAGCTCCCTGACGAACTGGTCGGGGAGAGATCTTTTCGAACATGCTTGAAAGATTCCACCCCGACCCTTTCTTCAAACCGATACCAGACTGACTTTAAAACCGATAATTCCGACCTCATCCCGACATTAAACCGACAACAGACCGAACCCTGCCATAATCATCCCGATGGCTGCCGAATCCATCCCGATTGGCACAAAAGTGTTTGGTGTGATCGGTTGAGGTCGGTATGCCGGTGTGACTCTACCATTATTGCGGAGTTAGCCGGGCAATTGCGGGTGAAGAGTTTGCAGTCTGAAACCAAACCGTGCTAAGGAAAAGCGGGGCCTAAAACATTAGCCAATCAATGAAAATGTGGTCATGAATATGCATAATTATTCGTAAACTTGATAGCACAATATAGAGAAAAACATGAATAACATAAGGAAAAAAGAAAAACAATGAATAACATAGAAAAAGAAAAATAATGAATAAACATAAGGAAAAAGAGAAAAACAATGAATAACATAGGAAAAGAGAAAAACAATGATAACATAAGGAAAAATGGAAAAACAATGAATAACATAAGAAAAAAGAGAAAAAACAATGAATAACATAAGAAAAGAAAAAACAATGAATAACTTAATAAGGAAAAAGAGAAACAATGAATAACAAGGAAAAAGAGAAAAACAATGAATAACATTAAAGAAAAATAGAAAAACAATGAATAACATAAGAAAAAGGTAAAAGCAATGAATAACATAAGGAAAGAAAGAAAAACAAAGAATACATAAGGATAAGAGGAAAGCAATGAATTAAAACAATTGTAACGTGTGCCGAGTGTAGTCTAACCTGGCAGAAGGGGAGCAGTAAACGATGTTATAATATCCTAACAGGTGGTAGGTAGAGTCATATAGTTAGAGATGCCTAATAACTTCCACTGACTCGGGACTCTCAGTCCTCACGTGTACTTGTCTTTTCTCAGTCTCTCTCAATAGTTCCCCTCGTATCCTTACTTTATAGATGCAGGTGTGTCGCTCATCCCTTCTCATCATACTCTCATATACACTATTCCCTATATCTAAACATGTATTCGTATATACCCCACGTGCTAGCTCTCAGCTCTCAGCACTACATGTAAGAAGGAGGAGGCTGGGTTGTCAGACATATACAATTAGTGGTATTCGTTCACTTTTAATATGTATTCTATATTACAGGCTTGTGTGTGGTGTGATGTTGCGATGCCTAACTCTACAGCCCTATCTCTACATAGTGCATGGAGTATTCATCCTATATATCCCTACTCTACATCGAGGGTTTTCCCTAGTATCCGGCAGGGTGGATGCCAGTCGCTCTGGCATATCGTGTCCCTTGCCATATCTACCCATACCTAACATAACAGGGTGTATGCTATAGCACGGTATAGCATGCTTTCCCTGTTCTATACCCTAGGCATGGTAGGCTACTAGCGGGGTGTATATACTAGAACGCGGTCAGTACCTTGGTTTCCCCCGCCCACAACTGAAACGAATGAAGGTTCGTCGCTCCTATTTATACAGTTCTGAGCTGTGACGTCAGAGCATCTGACAGGTTGCTTTAACCCTCTTTCATCCGAACAATTATCTATGACTTTATATTATATCATATATGTGTAAACTGTCAAGGTTCCAACAGGTTAAATATTAGTGCCTTTCCCCCAAACAGTTGGTTTCGATCTTCTAGCTCTGGAATGTTAATGGGTTTTAGGGTGTCTCAACATTCTATAGGGTGTCTCAACTTGCAATTGAGTGTGTGCGAATAATTCCCCATTGAAATGTACAGAGAAAAATATCCCCCATTCACCCTACAGTATAAAACTAGAGTTTAAAGAGACATTCCCCACCTTAAAGTTGCATTCCCATTTTTGCCACATCACCCCCTCCTTAAAATATTAACTTCTCCTGAAGTTTGTAACAGTGTCTCAAATTTTTGCAATATAAATACTGCCCAAATTTAATTTGTTCACCTTCTAGGGGAGGATGAAAGAATACCTTGACATGCTTACACGTACATGACTAACGCTAGCATGTAATACTGGATAACATAAGCATAATATGTGCGTTTAACTTGTTTCCATTATGCAATATCTATCCTAAAGCATACATATTCTGGTCATAACTGTTTACTGACCGTAAGCACCTCGTCCTACCATTATTCTATATCCTGATAAAATAGAGAATAAATGGTCCAATAACATGTATATACACAAGTTAGTTTGAATCATGGAGAAGATTGTTGAAACTATAATTTGCTTGTTCCCAAATTCATATTTCTACTGCTCCAAATATGAGAATATCAGTTATTCATGCAGTATCTTTATAACTGCATCAAAATTGTTATGCCGAATTTGTAGGGCCCATTAGCCTAATTCCACTCCCATAGGGGTATGTGTTAAAAATGAAAATGCAAAAAATCTTCAAAAATAAGTGTTTATAATGAGAATATACAAAATTATTCTACAATTAGGCTATAGTAATGTTCTCTTTTCTCGATCAAAATATCAAGTGACATTCTTCGCTCATTTTAATAAAATCAGCCTGGAATGAGACTATACCAGATTTGGTGCCACCAAGACTTCCGGTTGAGGGTTCTACCACCATGAAATAAGTGTCTCATAAAATTCAACTGACACCCATTCTAGTCTCAAAAAGGGCTCACTCTGAAGCACTAATGATTACCTTTTATGAAAGTAAAAAAGAATTTCTTCCAATACCTTTCATTTATTTTATATTGAATTTTTTTCCAAACCCAATTACCTCATATTGATACGCGGTCGGGGTATTTCCGGACTCGATTATGCTAATTAGTGTAATGCGCCTGTAGATGTAGGAATTACCTTTGATGTTTAAATTTCAACTTGATGGCAACCCTTTTAGATATTATAAGAACATTCCATGCTTAAAAGTTCTAACCTATCAGCCTTTCCCAGGGAGGTAATTGTTTGTACCAATGTGCATCTGACATATCACATTATTGCCACAAAACACTACGCTCCACACTCGATGGAAGAAAGCTATTGAAAAAGTTTGTTTTGTGAATGTTCTTTAAGATTAGATATCAGCCTTATTTCTTGGCTACAATGAAGTAAACCTAGGATGTGTTTAAATAGGATAACACTAGTTATGAAGATGGAAACCAAAGAAACAATACAAAAAGAGATCATTCCTTAAAATCGGAAACTTGCTCCTTTTGTGATGCACATGTGTCCATGATTGGGAATCTGGTTTGTTAAATGGAGAAGGGAGGGGATGACCTATAATGTTATATAGATATATTAAGAAGAGGTTAATAAAACTTTAGCATGGAAATGGTGGAAGGATGGCAGAGAGAGGGTGGGAGGGGGGGGGGGTGAGTGAGATGCCTGGATGCTGGCCTGGATTGATATTGATCTTTCTGTAGACCCAACAGCACAATGGGCAGTGTTGGCTATATGAATACAAATACTATACCCAGCCAATCAGCTTGCCATAGGCAATGGAAACTGTAACCCCCCCCCCCTTCAATCATGTCAAGACCAAGCCAGGCCAGGTCCACTAGCATGAGACAAGGCCTTCTAATTAAAAATCAGACCTTCTACCTGTCTTTCTCTTCCCCTCTCTCTCTCTTCCACACACTCCAAAACTGCTACCCCCCCTCTCTCTCTATCTCTCTCTCTCTCTTCCTCTCTTTTTTAGCTTTCTAGGCTAAGCCTAAGCTTGCTTCCATGGAGCTAGTTTACCGGGACTAAAGTTTCTAAGTCGACGAGCCGAAGCTGTGGACAAAAAACCGGGCTAGATTTAATGAGCCGTTTCCTCTCGAATGGACTTTCACATCTAATTAACTATAATTAAACTCTAGGCCTATTAGCATCTGTAGTGTTATCTTTATCATCTAGAGGAATAATTCATAGGTTAATCAACTTACATCCCTTCAAGCTGAAGATATTGAAACACCGGATAGTAACATGCAGATCGATCAGCTAAGTATCGATTATAAACAAGTTTTGGCCACAATGCAATTGCAATCTCCCTTGTTAAATTGTCAAAAAACAGTAGTTAACATAGAAATAAAGGCTGATTTTCACTATTTCTGATACCAATAGATTTGACTCAAAAGTTGCCAAAGTCAATTCAATAAATAGAAGATCTGCTATGTTTTTCATTATTTTGGAATCGATTCGCTTGCAATTTTGATATTCATCCGCACATTACTGTTTAGGCCCATTAGCCTAATTCCACTCCCATAGGGGTATGTGTTAATAATGAAAATGCCAAAAAATCTTCAAAAATAAGTGTTTATAATTGAGAATATACAAACTTATTCTACATTAGGTAGTAATGTTCTCTTTTCTCATTCAAAATATAATTGACATTCTTCGGCTCATTTTAATAAAATCAGCCTGGAATGAGACTATACCAGATTTTGGTGCCACCAAGACTTCCGGTTGAGGTTCTTACACCATGAAATAAGTTCTCCATAAAATTCAACTGACACCCATTCTAGCTCTCAAAAAGGGCTCATCTGAAGATACTAATGATTACTCTTTATGAAAGTAAAAAAGAATTTCTTCCAATACCTTTCATTTATTTATATGAATTTTTTTCCAACATTACCTCATCATTATACGCGTCGGGTATTTCCCGGACTCGATTATGCTAATTAGTGTAATGCGCCTTATTCAATTTTCTGTATTATTTTTCATTCGTATAAACCCTAATATACACAATTCTCCGTGATGCAAACTTTTCAAATTAACATGCACAATTCTAAAAGTTATATTCTTCTTCTTCTTTCTTCTTCAGTTTTCTTCCATAGTTATACTTTAATTTTCTTCCAAGCTTGGTTTCTTCATTCTTCGGAATCTTCTTTATATCCAATTCGCTCTATGGACAAATTCATTTATTAAATTATCATTTACTATTAAGAGGAGTTAAGGGACTCGCGTTTAACTCTTCTTCTAGTGTCGCCGCACCTCGCACGTATCCTTGTAATTCGGTTAGTGCCTATGCTTGTGTCGTTGAGCTTCCTCAGGTGCCAACCCAGACGTTAGGGTAGCATATTGGAGAGGGTGGACCAGTTGTCTGCTTTCCATTGACTAGCAGTGAAAGTACTACCACTCCCAAACTCCATTTTTTAGTGAAGCTTCTTGCAGAAGAGGTCCCTTATGCCCATATTACTGCTAATCCGGTTTTACGATGCAGGATATGTAACTCTAGATAAAGGGTGACTTGTGCATAATCCCGTTTCTTCCCACTGCTGATTATTCATTCCCTCAGTTCTAATATCTACAGCAAAGGCCTTCAGACGCATCTCCTCCAAGGTGAATGGACTGCTAGCTTATTCACGCTACAACTTCCAACAGATTTTGTTGATCTCTGGCTACTCGCGCAGTTGTCTTCTTGGTCCAGCTTCCAAGCTAGAGCAGATACTTCCGAACCCTTCAGGCGTTCCCGGCTGTAGTCTCGCAGTGTGAAACCCGAGATTCCTTTCTTGGATCCACCCTCGCTGGTTGCAACTTCCCATGCTTCCTGTCGTTCACAGTGCCTATATACAGTCAACATGGCCTACGTTGAAATCCATCAGCGTTTCCATGTATAGGTAACATTCCCGCTGCTCTGATGTTCGAGGCCTCAAAGTTGTACGGTTCCCAGAAGTTTCAACCATCTCGCCTTTCTTCGAGCTTTTGAATTTCCATAAGCCTTCTTCATGCGTCGTGCCTAGCTGTCCTAACTGTCATGATGTAGACAATTGTAGATATACTTCGATCATAGCCGAATGACATTACATTGGGTTGATACTGCTCCTCCTCTCAGTTGCAAAGTAGTTTTCTCTTCGTCACCTTTCATCCACTTCTATTTGCAAAAGTTATGGATAAGCCTTGACGTGAAAACCTACTAGTCTAATTCAGGGAGCTATCCTTAATGTCGTTCCCTATACTTTTAGCCTTACCCATGCTAAAATCTTCTGGTTATTTTCTAATTAATTCTTACATGAAAATTTAGGGGCTCTACAAAGGCTCCATCACACCACACTGAATCAAAAATCTTTTGTATTCTGCCTTG
Source organism: Paracentrotus lividus (assembly GCA_940671915.1). Classification (NCBI taxonomy): domain Eukaryota; kingdom Metazoa; phylum Echinodermata; class Echinoidea; order Camarodonta; family Echinidae; genus Paracentrotus; species Paracentrotus lividus. Next base: position 31,907,750 of record CALNVZ010003432.1, read on the forward strand.
GCTTCATTACACCTATGGATTGGATTCCGCCTAGCTAGTTATCCAATGTGTTATCAATCTCGGATGTTAATTGTATGCCTTACAATTTATTCATTTTTCCTCAGATCATCCCGATTCTATATATCGTTTAGTACATCTGGCATTCTACCGCGAATAATATCCTAAAGTATTGGCCTCATTCCCATCTTCCCATGTACTGTCAGACTTCGGACATCTCTACGTGCAGGAAAATTTCGTCGCCTCTCTTGCTTCCCAGAAGGCCTCCACCTCCACGGCTGCCTGTATGCCTCAGTAAAAGATGTAGGATGAGTATTATAAATGCCAAACCGTATGTTAGGATCTTGAATCGCGTCCAGAAAATAATCTTTCGCCAGTACATCTAGCACATCAGCTTCGCTGTTGGGTTGCTCTCCTTGCCAGTCTCCTGATATGTTGGCCAAGTTCTGCAGCGATTCGGCCTTGTCGCCTCCTCCTATTGCGGAGCTCGACCCTGTGCACGTCCGTTTGGTTTTCTGGCTGGAATCTCGCCTTCAGTGCTGCCTCTAGCACCAGGTAGTCCTGCCTCTCTTCCCTGTTGAGATCACCTAGAACGGGCCGTGCATCACCTCGCAAACTCGCTGCCAACTGCCATGGATTTCATCCTGTAGTTCCAGCCGTTCATTTCGTTATTACTTCGAACTGAACTGCAAAATCGTCCCATGCTGTTGTGCCATCATATATAGGTACCTTGACTGTATTACTGGCCCTGGCTTGCTTCTTGCGTTCCCTATATCAGAAGCCTCCCGAATGCTGCTGCTAGATTATTTAGGTTTTTCTCACCATCTGATATTTTCAGGTTCCAGTAGAATTTCTCTTCTCCAGTGATATGACCTTGTCCCTGTGCCTCATTCTCCCCGTCTTGAGCAAAGTTGAATAGGACTTCACTACCGCCATCCGACTCATGTCCACCGTGGTCACTGCTTGTTCTCCATCTTGGTATCGGCTCGTATCCTAGATCTTAGTGTCTTCAAATTCCCCTGTAAGAAGTTTTCCTAAGATCCCACCGCTGCCACCAGTTTTGTAACGTGTGCGAGTGTTGGTCTCAACCTGGCAGAAGGGGAGCAGTAAACGATGTTATAATATCCTAACAGGGTGTAGGTAGAGTCATATAGTTAGAGATGCCTAATAACTTCCACTGGCTCGGGACTCTCAGTCCTCACGTGTACTTGTTCTTTCTCAGTCTCTCTCAATAGTTCCCCTCTATCCTTATTTATAGTGCAGGGTGTCGCTCATCCTTCTCATCATACTCTCATATACACTATTCCCTATATCTAACATGTATTCGTATATACCCACGTGCTAGCTCTCAGCTCTCAGCACTACATGTAAGAAGGAGCTGGGTTGTCAGACATATACCATTTAGTGGTATTCGTTCACTTTTAATATGTATTCTATATTACAGGCTTGTGCGTGGTTGATGTTGCGATGCCTAACTCTACAGCCCTATCTCTACATAGTGCATGGAGTATTCATCCTATATATCCCTACTCTACATCGAGGGTTTTCCCTAGTATCCCGGCAGGGTGGGCCAGGCGTCGGCATACGTGTCCCCTTGCCATATCTACCCATACCTAACATAACAGGGTGTATGCTATAGCACGTATAGCATGCTTTCCCCTGTCCTATACCCTAGGCATGGTAGGCTACTAGCGGGGTGTATATACTAGAACACGGTCAGTACCTGGTTTCCCCCGCCCCACAACTGAAACGAATGAAGGTTCGTCGCTCCTATTTATACAGTTCTGAGCTGTGACGTCAGAGCATCTGACAGGTTGCTTTAACCCTCTTTCATCCGAACAATTATCTATGACTTTAATTATATCATATATGTTGTAAACTGTCAAGGTTCCAACAGGTTAAATATTAGTGCCTTTCCCCCAAACAGTTGGTTTCGATCTTCTAGCTCTGGAATGTAATGGGTTTTAGGTGTCTCAACATTCTATAGGTGTCTCAACTTGCAATTGAGTTGTGTGCGAATAATTCCCCATTGAAAATGTACAGAGAAAATATCCCCCATTCACCCTACAGTATAAAACTAGAGGTTTAAAGAGACATTCTCCCACCTTAAAGTTGCATTCCATTTTTTGCCACACAATGAATAACAAAAGAAAAGAGAAAAACAATGTAAAACATAAGGAAGAGAGAAAAACAACGATAAACATAAAGAACAAGAGAAAACAATGAAAACATAATGAAAGAGAGATAAAATAATGAATTACATAAGGAAAGATAGAAAAACAATGAATAACATAAGGAAAAAGAGAAAAAACAAAGGAATAACATAACGAAAAAGTGAAAAAACAAGGAATAACATAAGGAAAAAAAAGACAAAACAAGGAGTAACATAAGGAAAAAAAGAAAAAAAAACCAAGGAATAACATAGGGAATAGAGAAAAACAATGAATAACAAAAGGAAAGATCGAAAACATAGAATAACATAAGGAAAGAGATAAAAAAAACAATGAAGAACATAAAGAAAGAGAGTGAAACCATTGATATTCATGATCCAGCAAATAGTATGGGGTTAAGGAATACCCAGTGTGAAAAGCATTGAATTTCTTAACCCCGGCTAAGCAAATAGTATGGGGTTAAGAAACACAGTCTGAAAGCAAAAAAAGATAGTACGGGGTTAAGGATAGTATGGGGTTAAGGATAGTACGGGGTTAAGAAATAACAGTCTGAAAAGGTATAGAGGTTTGCGCCTTATCATGACACTATTACCCTGAAAACAAAGAACTTGATATTGCACAAAACTCTGTCGCTCTTAAAGTTGGGATATGAAATTACCTTATAAGGCATACTTGTGACAATGTGACTTATTCTTGATAGACGAGCATAATATTTTACACTGAAAACAATTATTCATATTAGCGTCATCTAAAAACTTATGAATCAGCGACTGATGTTTTTCCGGAGAGTTTCGAAAATTCGTGTCACCACAGATGCATCTAAATTATTATTCGAGTTTGCTATTATTCCCTTTAAACAGAGTCGTCGAAATAAGAATCTTACACTATTTTGATCACCGGAGGTACAGAATCAGACACCCCGTGTCATAAAATGTCATTATAAAGGTATTTTGTATTGGGCCTATATTTTCTCATTGTATGACTACACCTCTGGACTCACATCGAACAATTTCGAACAACATTTTTCCCACGAGGCCGATTATTTTTCATATAGTATTTTCTTTCATTAGGATGTTTGTCTGCGTCAATAGAAAAGTTTCCGCTAAGCATATCCTCCAAGAAGCCTCAAATATAATCTTATAATTTGCTGATAATAAAAACGGTCATGAATTTGCTAAGGCTTTCGTAAATCGGGGCAATATTCTGATTTATACTCGAGTATCATCTTACTTACCAATCTTACAAAAGTGTAGTGGCCGTTCAATACCTTTTCATCCGTTTATTCTTTGTGAATTTTTGAAACTAGAGTTTTAAATATTTTCCTTATTTTTATTTTTCGTCATTAATGTATTTCTTTTTCTTAAAAATCGACGTTGAGCAAAATATTGCAAAATACAATATGAGAAAAATCGGCCTCGTGGACCCTCGGTCTCGTGGGCCCTCGGCCTCGTGGACAGAGAGTTTTCACTAAATTTTATTTTGATGGTGTGATTCGTTGTTGTACTTTTGTTGCCGGTGGGGGATTTACATAGCATTGGAGATCTCGGTATTCGGATGGCTTTTCCGTTGTCCGTTCCGTCTTCCTCGGACTCTCGCTGGACTGCTTTTCTGTTTTTTTATCTGTTATATGGGGTCAGCTAGTTTCACGGGTTACATTCTCCTTTAATTTGTAATGTTTTAAGTGTATTTTTTATGTATTGAATATGCTGGTGTTTCTTTTATATTTTATGTTTGTTATGTAAACTGGAAAATATTGCTTTTATCTTTGTATGTGCATTTTTATGCGAATAGAGATGACACAGAATTGAATTGAATTGAATTTCTATTACACTTTAAAGGGATTCAGTAACATTGAATGATATTCAAATCACATTTTATTTGATTTAGCTTATTTTGCCAACACAATTATAAACACTTAGGTCAGTCTGGTATCCCTTCCAAATTGCAAGTTAATTGCTTGCTTTACCTTCGAGATATCAATGATTTCATACTCAAATTTTATAAACCAACCCTGGATGGTTTATAAAACCATGTGCTTTTTCTCCACATAGCACAACATACACCCATTTCATGTTGTATAGTTCCCGTCTCTAGCGGCCTTCTGAGCCAGCAGCAGAGGGTACTGGTGTTCGGCTGTATGCTAGGCATTGTTTGTTACACTGTGTTAACATGGTTAAGGTAGTAAATGACTTCCATTTTATCTGAAACTTTCAGTAGTTTGTTTTTACTGTTGGAAAAATATAATTTTATTAATCTTGATCTAATTGCTCTTGTTTTTGATACTCAATCCCTTTAAATGCTAATGACCTCCAGGAAGTGCAAAAGCCGTCTTTCAGCTCTAATCTGTTTTATTTAAAATTGTTATATTTACAAGCCCCATCCCCCATTTAATTTAGGTTTCGTTAAAAAGAATTCAACAGCTAGGCCATAAAAAACCTAAACTACAATGAGAAATATAACGGCATTACACATCGCCTAGAAATAGCGAAAACCGACGGTTTTGCAATTCCATAGTTACGGACGTTACATTGAGAGGCGACTTCAGATAATCAATCGATAAACAAATGTATTTGCATTTGGAAACAGTTTATTACTTTGAACGTTTGTATAAAACAAATAAAAGTTCAACATTCTAAAATTTCATTGCTTAAGCTTCATGCTTAATTAACCACGATTGTTGGCAGAGAGCGTTACGGACGTTACATAAAAAGGACATCGTGTTTTTGAAATTGAACACAATGGTAAAATTCTGTGGAGTTACATACTTCAAAGCTTCTTAGCCCTAATTTGCAGATAGGTCTTACTTCATTATATGCATTCACAAACAAAAAGTTCTTAAAAAGTACTTGGTTTTGTTTAATTTGGCTAATTAAGTTGTTACGGACGTTACATTTTAATTGTGACCTTTTTTTAATGTGACCTTTTTTGGTTATTTCACCCCCTTGTCATGAATTAAATGTCATTATTGACCTTTAAGTACAGAAATATATCCACCCTTCTCCGTTTAGTGAAAGTTTCAAGAAAAAATATCGAAAAAAATCTTGTGTAATTTGAATTTTAGAGACTTTTTTTTTCATGTAGTACCACACATTGAATTTTAATGGTGGTTCTTGTTCTCAAGGAAATGAACGAAAGTGAAAAATAATTTTTTATTGATTTCGAAAGAGTATTATGATCTATTAAGTATTAACACCCATGACATTAGATAAGTGATTGGACTAGAATAAACATCAGAGAGACATTTTTAATTTTTGACAAATGTCCTATTATAGTTGGCGTGGAATTGCCTATAAGCGTTGCACAGCTTCTAGATTGTGGCTTCTAAGCATCACGTACAATTTTTCTTGATGCCACCATATTACGTTTTATCCCTCATGTTGTTTGACAATAGCGTTGCTTTTATCAATAATTCCCAACATCTTGTACAAGAATAAGCCGTTTTGTTTACATTCAGGGAGCACGTGTAAATCAGGGGTCAGCTTAGTCTGCTATAACAGACATGCTATAATATAGCGATAAAATTAGTTGTGTCGAGTAAAATTTAAAGTGTTTTATTATTACTCAAAACGGACCATCAAATGATATCAGATTATTTATACCGCTAAGACTACAGGTACATCACTTAAGATAACATAATTTGTGCTATTTAATAGCGCTTTGTATCGACTTTGGACACAAGGCCTGATCTTGTAAACTAAAGTATAAAGATGCTCCTGTTTTTGTATAGTCTCAAATCACAGACCTTTCTTTCGATATCGGTCGATGTTCGTATACATAAAACCAATGTAGGCTTGTAGGCTTGAAAGGTCCATTTTTATATCTATATTCAGTCATGCAAGCGCGGCGATTTCATGTCAGTACTGGGGGAGGGGCGTGGACGGAAACATCCGAAAGTGAAAACAATGCACTAAAAATTCGCATACTTCGCACATTATGCAAAAACTAATGAAAATGTTTTGCGAGCGCGAAGCGCGAGCCGAAAATTTTACCTTATAATAACATTTAGCATTGTATTTGACATACATTTTATCTCTTTATTAGCTTCATAAGCTAATCACTACATAAAAATATGTTAAGTTTTAAAAATCGAGGGGAGGGGGGACGACCCCCCCCCCAGAAAAAATCGAGGGGGGGACACGTTCCCTTCCCCCCCCCCGGGATCGCCGACAATGGATACGTGCATCTGTATACCAGGCCATGCATGTACTGTATTGGATTGGCATGGGCATCAAACCGAGGGAATATTTTTTGTATTATTATTATATATTTATTTCTATTATTATTATTATATTATTATTATTATTTATTATTATTATTATTATTATTATTATTATTATTATATATTATTATTATATTATTATTATTATATTTATTATTATTATTATTATTATTATTATTATCATTATTATTATTATTATTATTATTATTATTATTATTATTATTATATTATTATTATTATATATTATTATTATTATATTATTATTATTATTATTATTATATTATTATTATTATTATTATTATTATCATCATTCATTATTATTTTATTTATATCCTATTACTATTATTTTCTAGTGGGAACTCCTTGTTAAAACTTTTGATTACAAATTTTTCATGATCTTCACATTTGAATGATTACCCGGTATTGTAAAAGAGCTAAGTTCCATTGCTTTTACATAAATCTAACATTTATTTAAAATGGCAAACCCCTTAACCCCCCCCCCCAAATGAAACTACGTGAAGATAAGTTCATAACAGTTCTGCTTTCTCAAGACTATCCGTGTCATCCCCTGTGTGCATTTCCAGTTGAACGCTTTTCCTGGTCAGGGACAAATGACATTCGTTCACTACAAAGCAATGGTGCTTCTGGATGTGCTCGAGCGTGTAGCTTATTGATGTTAACATTTGTATTGCAACATCTAGGGTATTTTTGTGATAGTTTTCTACAATAGCATTGCAAAGATATTTGCAAGATACCATTGCAACATCTTCATCCATGTATACAAGTTGTCACACCTCGAGATTTTATTGCACTACGCTCGCGCTCTCTGCTGACACCATATAGCTCAGATATCAAGCTCTTGACTGAGTTCTCCTTTCCTCAGCTGCTATCCTTCTCCGAGATTGGGTTTGCTTTGATCAACTTAGGCCCCTGAGGATCGAGGAGCTACTTGAACAAAACACCAGATTATTTCAGACTCTCGAAATCAGGTAAGTTGGGTTAACTTGGTGGCTTCAGTTTGTGTATGGTATTGGTAAATTGTGTTCTTGCATGTGTTTATGCGTGCACATAGACAGTGCAAATGTTGAGATGAGTTCGAAATAAGTAAATTGGCATAAACAGGTTGATTAGGTCATGTACTAATTGAATAAATGAATGAAAGTACCAAACATGATATACATGGATCACTGTTAAATTACATATACATGATTTTTAAATAACAACATGGATGGTGTTTGGACCCCCTTAACCCTAATCTGCCCGGGGGGGGGGGGGGCTAATTTAGCCCCCCCCCCCTCGACATTTTTCATGATCAATTTTTGACGCGAGAAGCTAAAGCCACGGCGCTTCATGAGTTTTTTCTTTGAAGTCTTGCGCATATTTTTAGACCAAAATCGCGACCCCCGGGTACCCGGTTCGCGAGTTACGCATAATTTTGTACACGTGCGTCAGACCCAAAATTGCTCCAAAACGTGATTTCATGTACAAAGTCAATACAAATTGTGTTTTCAGCTAAAATTCATAAATGAGTGATTAATTTTGCTTTTATTGATAATAATCATTTGATTTGCTGCTATTTATGACCAAAATAATGTCGTGGACCAATTTTGTCGAAAAAACTATAGAAATAAAAAGGTTGAAAAAACATAGAAATACATAAGAAATTCAAAAAACAATAAAATACATAAGAAATTAATTTGGATACTGGATTTTTTTTCAAGTACAGTTGTTAGGAATGCTATAAAGAACATTCACACCAAAAATTACCATCCTAGGAGCTATATTTAGTGAATTAGAGGAAAGAGTATGATTTCATGCATAAATTAGCATAATTAGCATGTATAATTAAAACAAAACATTTTTCAGAAAAATTAACTATGCAATTACGGTGATTACACGACATTAAATTAGCCCCCCCCCCCCCTGGACTATACGTTTTCAAAAAGAGCCCGGGCAGATTAGGGTTAAAGCATGGAGGAAAAAGGATAGCTAGGCGCCCCTTGAGAGCCTCTCGGACTGTAATCCAGAAAAATATATAAAGATTACTTACCTTGTCACATATAGGGACTAAACATTTCATTTGCACAAGACCATTCATTTCATATTTAAAAAAAGAACACACGTCGAAAGACAAACTGGAATGTTAGTCAACAACAACATGGACCGCCATGACCACCTACATATTGCATATACTTTCAAGGGAACTAAATTATCCCCAAATATAAATTATATATTCCTATCTGCTGGTCTTGATTTTTCACACAAAAGAATGAGTCTGTAAGAGGACATTCTCTTAAGATGTCCAATAAAATTTGAATTCATGAGCTGTAGTTTCTTGATAGCATGAGTATAATTCTCGATATAGGTCTACTTGATTGTAAATGTTTTCAAAACTGATTAGTGCGTCATTTAAGTAGTGAACCCCGAGTGAACCATGCATACACCTGATTAAACATCAGAAACATTAATATTTAGAATTAATCAGATATGTTTGATATTTTAATAAGGCTTGTAAGCATATTCATATAGGTTTATATTGTTCCCATTTCATATTTGGCATAATTAGAAGAAGAATATATAGGCCTATAAGTATTCAACCTTTCATAAGCAGTATGAAAACCTACCATTACAAAACATAATTATGATGGCAAGGACAAGTCCAAAAATAGAAGCATATCAAATTATGTCATTCAGGCGTAGAGTGAATTGAATGTATATGACATGAATGAACACATTCATAATATTACAGTTACTAATTGTAGGTCTACGAGTCCTACGTGACATACAACTTGGTTTAATATTGACCTAGGGACACTAATTTGCATACAATTGACGGGCGGATTTCCCCTATCAACCTAGCCTTGCATCAAGCTGTTCTTCAAAAAATGTATATGCGCTTACTGTTGTTTAAGTTGTTACAATGTCGATGCTTGTATGACTGAACAATGTTGAATATGTAAACACATTGTTTTGCATTTCATATGCCCCCTTGAGCGTGATTTAAATAATGCGATTAGTATTAATAGTCATAATGGTGAATAGAATTGTGTAATGTTATAGCCAGTGGCGGATACAGGATCTGAGGATAGGGGGGGGGGGGTCGCCGCCGAAATTTTCGAATTTTGACATGTATGGTCAATGAGCGGTTTTCAAATTATAGGGGGGGGGGGGGCTCGTCCCCTGCGCCCCCGCCTGGATCCGCCACTGTTATAGCGGTAGTATAATTTTATATCTGTTGTTAATGGTTAGAGTTGTCACGTGTCGTTCAATATTTGTTATATTTTTCTTTATATTGCATTGCCATGACGACTGGGAATGCCATGTTGAAATGAATGGGGAATGAGTCACTTGTTTTTGTCCTTTTTAAGGGTGGAGTGCTTTTTGAGGGCTGTATTTTTAAAAATTATGATCATAAAGGCGGGATAATTTTAATCTTTAGGGGGCTAATTTGTTTTGTTTTGTTTTGTTTTGTTTTTTTTTTTTTGTGTGAGAGGAGAAGGGGCGTAGACAATGGAAGGCTAATTTCCCCCCTAATTTCTGACTTGTAAGAATAATGAAGGAAGAAATGGGGATCCCCCAGAATTTGAGGTTTAAAAGATATATGGAGTTTATTTATCTATTTTCCCATATTTTGGCGCGACAAGATCAAATGAAAGAAGTATCAAATGAGTTAAAGATAGAAAAAAAAAGAAGAAGTTATGATTATGACGAATATCATGTGTACTTCCATTGGCGGATCCAGGATTTCATGGGGGGGGGGGATGGAATTTAGGAATTCTGTACACCGAATTTTCCCCCGTCCCATCGGCGAGCAAACATGTACATCAACATTTCTTTCACGTCACGATGGCTGAGCGATAAGCAGAGACGAGGGGGGGGGCGGTAGATGTTAAATTTTCCAGCCATCAGAAAGTCATCCAAAAGGGGGAGGTTTATTTCGCGGGGGGGGGGAGGGCGGGGAGGGGAGTGGGCCCGCTGTATTCCGCGCCTGACTACATACAAATTGAGAAAACAAAATTGAGATGTAATCTAAGCATGATATACACAACCATCACGAACTATATATTAACAGGAGATTCTTTGCTAGTTATCAGCAATGATTTCAATTATAGATGACATATAGCCCTGCTTAACAGGCACTTTTTTGAAAACCTTCTCCAGGTAACATCCGGACGTTAACCGGGTAAAATTTCTGTTAAGCCGCTCCTACTACTAGGGTGTTGTCCGGAGGTTCTCTGGAGGACATTTGCCAAATTCTTACCCTAGTAAAGACGCGGTAACAACCCAGTTTTACCCGGACGTTGTCCGGACAACTGTACTGTTAAGCCGCTCTCGGGGTAATACTAGGGTAACATCACGACATTGCACAATGATAGAAGAGGAGAGGAGGGACAAAGACAGAACAAAGAAATACATGGGAATCAACACAAAACAAACAAACAAACAAACAAACAAAAAAAAATGAAAGAAGGACAAAACAAAGAAATAAATAGGAAATAATGGAAGAGAGATAGATTAAAAAAACAAATAAAAAACAAAAACAAAAAGGAACTAGAATTTAGAACAAAAAATACATAGGAGATGGTATAGAAAAGATGAAACAAAGAGGAAATGCACAGACGTGGTATATGAGCTCAGTACAAAGCAGCTGTATTTATCCTAGGGTTGCATACAAAAGCCACTCAAAATAACATTTTAATTAAAATTAAAAACAAAATATATTTTTATTACATTATTGGCTATTGTATGTGTGTTGTAATGACCGAGGAAGATATTCACACACACACACACACACACACACACACACCCACACACACACACACACACACACACACACACACACAAATGTATACGAAAATAAATTAGAAAAAAAAAATATGTGGACACAACCAGACTCGAACCTGGGATCTGGAGATGCAAGTCATTCGCCTTACTGAATGACCTAAAATTCCAATATATGGATTATGCGTAGAACGAAAAGTGCGATTTCAACTCCAATACGGCAAGTTAAATAAGTCATGATTCCGAATTCTGATTTAAAAAAAAAAGTATCATATGTTGTAGAGAATTTCCCTGCCTACAACCTATTAAAATCTCAGCAGAAATGACGGAGGGATTGCTCATTAAAGGTGGGAATGTAGTTTTAAGTCTCAGCCAAAAGTCCTCCCTAATGGAGATTACACGCATAATGAGCAAAACAAGACATGCCTTTATGAATTGTCATTTTTTAAATTTTCTTTTACAAGGATGCGTTTCTCTAAACGGAAAAACAGGTCAAAAACAGAAAGAGTATGTCCTCAGCTACAAAATATTGAAATTTGGGCGAAAATCGACCAATATTTACAGAATTAGAATCAAATGTGCATAATTTTTATGACGTCATAAAGCAAAATGAAAATTTTGAGTTCCGACGCAATTTTGATGACATTATGATATAATTCAGGATCAAATGAGACATGAAATCACATCTATAATTCATACTCTATCCAGATATGCATTTAAAAAATGGGGGGGGGGGTTCCCATTCGTTCTGAAGAGCTACAGCGAATTTTCAATAGGCATGTTTTTGCCCATGTAATTATGGGCTATAGTGACAGTACGCGCGTGCGCGTGTTGAAAACTTTAACGGAGGCTCATTCCTTTATCTGTTATCGTAGAAAGCTGATCAAAGTATCAAATTACTTAGAATTATATTATCAATGCATATGCATTAAAGAAACGGCAATTCTATTTCGCGTGAGGGCGTTACGGGCGAGAACGCGCGCGCACAGTGTGCGCGCGCAAGTTTTCGAAATGCTCAAAATAACCTGAAACGTACTATCATTCGGCCAAAATCTGATTATGAGCATTTTTCAAATTTGACGCACCCGTACGCGCGCGTCGTGACCTTTGGGTGACCTTTGATAACATGGTTTGATGACCTTGACATGAAGTTAATGTGCTGTAAATATGATTGAGTTTCGATGATAAGTAATGATGATATGATCAATGATAGAATTTTACAAAATGGCGCCTGGATGACGTCATCATGACTTGATGACCTTGAAAAGCTTCGCTGCACATGTTCATAGTGACATCCATAGATGACATGAAAATGAAGGAAAACGGTCAGACAGATTCAGAGATAGAGTAGACACAAAATATTGACTATAAAAATAAAGAAATAAAAATGAAGAAAATTCTGACGAAATTAGGAAGTGATCTGTCACAGACACCTAATAATAGAATAAACAATATTTTAGAAGTTACACATAATTATTTTCATCATCCTTCATTTTGGTTTCTTTACAGATCAATGATGCCTGTGAAAGAAAACAAGATGGAAGTAACACATAAACACACTGGCAACACCCAAACTAGACGAAACGCTCGGAACCTACAGATGACACAGACAGCTAGACGGGATGGAGGAGAGAGAACAAGCAGTGTTATCATCCCTCATCCAAGACAGAAAACAGACTCCAACAAAAGCGAGCAACCGAGCGCCAGCTACGGTGCATGGGGACCAGTCTTGAAATCTCGACAACACTTCGTTGAAATGCATCTGTTCTAACACTGTTCTACAAATATGGATTGAGAAGAGACTCGATTTTATTGTTCTGACGACCAATGCTGCAATATGAAAACAAATCGTCAGTTCATTTTCATCTTTCATATTGAAAGTTTTAAAAGGAGATAAAAGGTTGTACGCAACTGAATTGTATTTGTATGATAACGCTATTATGATTATAAATAAAACGATATTATTATTATTATTATTATATAAGTCACCGACAGTGAACAATTGGATCTCATGAGCTATGAATATATTTAATAACCTTTGGATTTCGGTTTGCATTCCCAAATGGAAAAGAAGGTACAATAGCAAAGGAAGAGAGAAATTGATGACACGGAACCACGAATTTGGTGACTTGGATCATTGTCCACCAAGATGATAGGCATACATTGTCCTTTGAAATGTGTTATTGTTCAAGAGCCATTTTCTTTTGATCGTGATTCCGTTCCATACGTTAATGTTTTTAGTTAGGGAAAGTGTCATAGTGGGACACAAGCATATTAATCCTTACGAATGTCACCTTTGATCAATGTTAAATATTGTCAGACGTGCAGCTTATGAAATAGATATGTGTTTGAGAGGGATGGTATGTTATCTACAATTGATTTTAACCTTGTAACATTTGTAACGGTTTTAACAAAACTTTAAAATGTTGATACTCAACAAGACAGGCGCGGATCCAGTCATCGCCAGCGTGGACGTGAAAATAATTTATCTACATTTATCTCCAGAATTGCAGAGTTTTTCGTATACACAAGATAGTGCCAGATAATTTTGATTGGGGATTTATGGTTAGCTTGTGTATCAGGTCATCATTTTCCCTATGAATATCGTATATTTTCACAAACGGGAATGAAAATTTGAGTTAATCCGTACTTAGCTTTCAGAGAGTATATATTTTGAATCTCTGTCTTTGTTTGTTTTGTTTTTAAATTACTTCCTTTTTTTTTAAATAAATATAAGTATTATATATTAAATATATATATATATATATATATACTATATATATATTATATATACATTACATTTAACTATTGACATGTTATGAATAATGCCACACGCGCAAGCTAAACTTAAGGCCTCCGCACACCTTACGCACTGGTCTACGATCCGATTTGGAACAAACTGCAATTTGCCTATTTTCCCGAAAATATGAATGAATAGAACCTATTGACACGTTCTCTTATATTCAGTCTAATTATCAGGATAAGTCAGGAGACTAACACAAAACACAGCAGCACTTCAAGGTTACCAATTTAACTGTCGTTTAATATCGCACTGCGCAGACGCAGCTTTACAAAGGTGCAACATGTAATATAATACTCCATATTATAACATACATACATCTCTCCCCCTTAGATCAAAATCAGTTATCTTTTCTGTTTTGGTTTCCTTTGTAATTCATTTCTTTTGAAGGTTCCATGATCCATGAATTGATCTCTAAATTCAATAACGTAATAATTAGAATGTTGTTTCTCAGAGTTAATCCAATAACTTACTTAATTTCGAATCGAATTTAAATACCAAAAGTATCCGGAATTTTAAACATTGAACATAGTTCTTCAGCCAAGTCCGTTATCCCTAATCAAAGTCCGTTGTCATAGATCAAGTCCAAGTTCAAAATCCGTAGTAATCTGTTTATTTCTATTCCTCTTCGGATACTCCTTCAACCTCTGTTACGTCCGCGTCATCGCTAGTTATATCACCATCCTCCTTCGCGTGGCGGTAATCGCATCTATCTTCTTCTTCTTCGCGTGCTCCATGCTATCCCAGTCGGAATCTTCGCGTTTTATGATCTGCTCTGCGTGACATGCCAGATCTGCGGTTTTCCATCTACGCAAACTTCTGTCTCGTAAGAAACAGGTCCGGACTTCTTTCTCAACTAACCCGCAACCCACTTCTGGCCCTTGGTGTAATTTCGCAACTAACACGCTCTCTCCCTCCTGAACCTCTGCAACAGCGCGCAATCATGGTGAAGCTTGAGAGAGTTCGAGTATATGAATATAAAAAAGCCTGACCTCCGCGAGGCCATTTCGAGACAACGAAAAAAACTGAATATTTTTTAATTGGTGCCAATTAAAGTATATTTGTCCAAAGACAATCAGAGACCACATCATAAAACAAATTTAGTTGTAAATTTTTTATGAACTAAATTTTCAAGTACTTGGCGCGCCTTTGCTCTGGTGACTTGGGTCGTTTTTAGCAATCTATGCCACTTAGGTCGTTCTTCCATTCACTATACATGGTAGATTTCTTATGTACTAATTGTATAAAAATGAAACAAGAGATTTCTTTTATCACATCAGACAAAAAAGCCCCTTATCTTTCTTGTATTTTAGTTTTTTAATTATAATAATGTTTGCATTATCAGTTTGAGTGTTTGATGAGCGAGCGTGTGGCGTGTGGAGTGGGTGTATTAAATGTTGAGGTGTAGGTGTCAAATACTGAAAAAAAGTCTTGCAAAATGATGTGTTATTCACGTGTTTACAGTTCACCTTGTTCTTTCCATCATAAAACCATAAGATCTTAAGCACCACAAACACATGTTCAAGAAATGGGGGGGGTGGTTATGTCCCTCCCTTTTATTATTTTTTTTACCTTAATAGAAAAACAAGAATACAGAGGGGCGTCCCCAGTCTACTAAAGTTGAGGGTTCGTAAATGGAGTGAGAACTTTCCTTGACGGACCTTTATTTCATGTTTGTCGAGAGATTGTGGTGGTAAAATGCTTTGTTACATGTGGCAGAATTTTCATTTTCACTGATATCAGTGAAATTTGGGGGAAAATCTAAAAACAAAACAAAAAACTTTAATTGTGTGTGATAGCGAATTTGTAGACAAAGATCAATCCTGAATCACCCTGCAGTGCCCCACATCAACACCACTCACATCAGCCTGGATTACTTTTTTTTTTTTGAGGAGTATTTTATTAAATAATATATGACACACACCCACCAAACACCCTCACCACACCCTCTGAACACACACACACACACACACACACACCACACACAACAGCAAGCACAACTCTTGCAATGAACTTAACTTCTTATTTCTTCCAGTAACATCATGAGAGCCATCTTTGAGGTACCTCAAGGTTAAGGCCAACAATAATGAGAGGAGGCGCCTAGATTAATGTAAGAAAAGCCTAATCCTGGACCTTAGCTATTTCATAACACACACCAATGTC
>CALNVZ010003432.1:31925027-31951776 GCA_940671915.1 Paracentrotus lividus
GGCGACCCGACGTGGCCCGGCCCCCCCCCCCTCCCCCCCCAGCTAAAAAAAAAAAAAAAAAGGAGAAAAAAGGAGAAAAAAAAAGCGGAGTAGAAATAGACGAGCGGGTCGATTGACCCCCAGCCTGACCCCTAAGCCTGATACACGATGATCTCTTTGATGGCCCAAGGCAAAAAAAAATGAACACCTACCCACCACCCCCCCCCCTATCGCCAGCGTGACGTGAAAATAATTTTATCTACATTTATCTCCAGAATTGCAGAGTATTTTCGTATACACAAGATAGTGCCAGATAATTTTGATTGGGGATTTATCGGTTAGCTTGTGTATCAGGGTCATCATTTTCCCTATGAATAATCGTATATTTTCACAAACGGGAATGAAAATTTGAGTTGAATCCGTACTTAGCTTTCAAGAAGTATATATTTTGAATCTCTGTCTCTGTTTGTTTTTTGTTTTTTAATATTACTTCCTTTTTTTTCTTAAATATATATACTAATTAACATATATATATATATAAACCAGATGTTTATCCTTTATTTAAGGCATTTCTGAGATGATTTCAGATTCATCATTTATGCACAAGATGGGTCAATGTATAAGGAACAATCTCCCATATATAACTCAATTTCGCCAAAAATTGGACTTAGGCCTTTTTTATATTCATGTACTCAGTTGTTTCTTCTCAACCGTAGCTCTCTCATCGGGAACTGCCAAGTTGAAACGCGTGCGAATTTTCCGTTTCATGAGCATCTCTGCTGGTGTTTGCACGGTTGTTGCCTGTGGTGTTGATCTGTACGAGATGAGAAAACGAGCGACGCGTATCTGGAGCGATCCAGACATTTTCCGAAGTAACGCTTTAACGGTCTGTACGGCGCGTTCTGCGAGACCGTTAGTCGCAGGGTGGTATGGCGCACTTTTGATGTGTCGTATACCATTCGCTTTCATGAAAAGCGCGAACTTTTCACTCGCGAAACATGGGCCGTTGTCAGACACTAGGGTTTGCGGTAACCCATGTGTTGCGAACACGTTACGTAACCTGTCGATTGTTACGTCACTGGTAGATTCACTCGTGATGAGTACTTCTATCCACTTCGAATGCGCATCAACAAGAATCAGTAGCATCTTCCCTTGGAACGGACCGGCGTAGTCGACATGCACTCTAGACCACGGTTGGCTAGGACGCTCCCATGAGTGCAATGGCGCTTTTGGCGGATCGCGCTGATGCTCTTGGCATTGCGGACATGCTCTGACCTTACGCTCTAAGTCCTTGTCAATTCCGGGCCACCAGACGCATCCTCTGGCGATTGCTTTCATTTTTATGATACCCGGATGAGCATCATGGATTTCTTCGATCAATTGCGAGCGACACTGGGGTGGAAAAACGACGCGACTTCCCCAGAGGATACATCCTTCATGGACGCTAAGCTCGGCTTGACGACTGAAATATGGCTTGAGTGCATTATTCGGATTTTCCGATTTATCAGGCCACTCGGACATGATATATTCGCGGACTCGCGAAAGAATCGGATCTCTTTGCGTCATAACGCGAACACGCGACGGTGTTGTCGGCGATTTCTCCAATTCGCTCATCAGAAGAACGATTTCTTCTGGAACAGGCACTTCCGGTGCCGTTACTTTTCTCGGAAGACGACTTAACGCATCTGCGTTTGTATTTGACGAACCGGGTTTGTACGTCAATTCGTATTCGTACGCGGCGAGGATCAGAGACCATCTAATCACTCTTGGTGAAACCATTAGCGGAATAGCTTTCCGATTGTTGAATAGCCCTAGTAGTGGCTTGTGATCGGTGTTGATACGAAACCGGCGTCCATACAGATAAGTATGGAACTTCTTCACTCCAAAAACTATCGCAAGTGCTTCTTTGTCGAGCTGCGAATAGTTGCGCTCCGCCGTATTAAAACTGCGCGAAACGTAGCCGATTGGTTTTTCGGAACCATCTTCCATTACGTGAGACAATACTGCCCCTACCCCGTAGGGACTGGCATCGCACGAGAGCACGAGGGGTTTGTCGGTGTCGTAGTGCGTCAGGACTCTTGCTGACTTCAGACTTTCTTTCGCTTGGTTGAAAGACTTTCTCTCCTCGCATCCCCATTGCCAACGCGATGCTTTCCGTAGAAGACGGTGCAGCAGCTCCAACATCGACGATAGGTTTTGAATAAACTTTCCGTAGTAGTTCAGCATCCCTAGGAACGACTTCAGCTCACGGATGTTCGTTTGCTCCGCCAGGTCGTCGATCGCTTTTACTCTCCCGTCTGTCAGTTGCAAGCCTTCGGCGCTTACCTTGTGACCCATTTACTGGACTTCCGGTACGAGGAATTCGCACTTCTCCCGTTTCAGCCGCAGCCCTGCCTTCTGAAGTCTGATGAGCACTTCCTCGAGGTTGTTTAGATGCTCTTCTTGAGTGTTACCTGTAACGAGCAGGTCGTCCAAGTATACAGCGACCCCTGGAATCCCCGCAAGGAGATTTTCCATTGTACGCTGGAACACTGCAGGTGCGGTGGAGATACCGAAAGGCATTCTGGTGTACTGGAACAAGCCTGTGTGTTTGTCATGTGATGTTTGTGATGTGTGTTTATTGTCACAAGTTCTCGCGAATCTGGTGACAAAACCAGTTGAAGGTACGCATTTGACATGTCGAGCTTCGTGAATTGTTTTCCATGACGAGTTTCGTGAATAATCATCATCCGCGGAATTGGATATGTATCAGATCTGGCGGCACTGTTCACAGTTAGACGGTAGTCTCCGCAAATTCTTACAGATCCGTCCGGTTTGTTCACTGGGACGATCGGCGCGGCCCACTTCGAGTGCTGGACCGGCTCTATGATCCCTTCTTTGATTAAGCATCCAATTCATCATTTACGCGATCGCGACGGGCCAGTGGCACCAGACGAGCTTTTAAGAACTTCGGTTTCACTGCTGGATCGATGTCGATGTCGACTTCGACTCCCTTCATCTTTCCGAGCTCCTTGTTGAAAACGTCTGCATGGCTTGAGAGAAGACTATCCAAACGGTCCTCCGCGCTGACCTGGAAGATCTCGTGCCAGTTCAGACGTAATTCCTCATCCAATTTCGCCCAAGAAGGCTTGGCCCCGCCCCCTTGGCAACGAGTAAGCGAAGGGTTGCTTGTTGACCATGATGCGAAACAGGCACCACGCATTCCCCGATGACCTCCACAGTGCCCCCACTGTAGGTACGGAGATTATTTTTGCTATTTTGAAGCTTCATCTCGCCCTTCCATTTTTCTCGGCATGTCTCTTCGCTAATCAAGGTCACCGATGACCAGTGACAGTGTCTATCTCCATGGAGATGACATGATGACCTTGCCCTCACTGTCATCTCGCTTGTGAAGGGTGCGCTTCTCGATAGCTCAGTCGACGAATGATAAAGAGTAAAGGCTTCCTCCCTTCTTCCAAGTGGTGGCTTTTAGCACCTCTCTGGCTAATTGGGCGTTGGTTTTCCCTCTTTCGCCTTTCTTGTTTGCTTTCTTTCCCGATTTGCAGACCCGAGAGAGATGTCCCCTTTTTCCGCACTTGAAAAAGTCAACCTTTCTCGCCGGACAGTCATTCATCTCGCGGTGAACTTACCTCCGCAGCAATAACAAGCTGGCCCGTCGACCCCTTCTTCTCGCCTGCTGGTTTCGATCGACGAATTTGACATTTTGTGTACAGCTCCCTCCATCGATCTTCCTGCACGGAGATCGGCGGGTGTTCGATCTGCCGTTTCCATGGCCGTGCGATCGCAAAGCCGAATCGAAGTTGAGCGCGACCTCGGCTAGAAGACGACGTTGAACTTTGTCATCTTCACACCACACACAATGCGATCACGCAACATTTCCTTCAAATTCGTTCCAAAGTTACAATGTTCAGCCCAATGTCTCAGTTCAGCGACATAATCTGAAATCGACTCACCCGCATTCGTTGTCGTGAGTTGAACTTGAAACGCTGGACGATCTCGGAGGGTTTTGGTACTTTGTGTGTAGTCACAGTAGAAATAATCGTAGAATATTCCACATCCCCAGGCTTCTGTGGAGCAACAAGACTAGAAATAAGTCGATAGATACTTGCACCACATACCGATAGAAGGATAGCTCTCTTCTTTCCCGCCTCGGTGATACCGTTGGCCGTGAAAAACTGTTCAAGGCGTTCGGCGTACTGCACCCAGTCGCCATTCCCCGCCTGAAACTCTCCAACTGTACCAAAAGTTGCCATTTTTAGTTCCAAGATGACCAGTAGAGTTAGTTTATCCTCGTCGCCAATTAAATGACACGTTCTCTATCATTCAGTCTAATTATCAGGATAAGTCAGGAGACTAACACAAAACACAGCAGCACTTCAAGGTTACCAATTTAACTGTCGTTTAATATCGCACTGCGCAGACGCAGCTTTACAAAGGTGCAACATGTAATATGATACTCCATATATTAACATACATTACACCTATTACTAGAGGTTCAAATTAACTGTAAGAATACTGATATCGAATTTCGGGAAATTGCAAGGCTATATTTAGAAGTAAAGGGCAAATTGGTTTGAAATCGAAGCCAATCGTGCGATTGCTATGACGTCATTACGATTAGATATTGAATTCGCTTTTATTTTAATAATGAGGTTAGTGGTCACTGATTTGAACATTATAAGTATTCCTCCGATGATTTAGAACTCTGCACAGTATGATATTCTATTTCTAAATATCCAAATCAATGTTATGACGTTTTATTACACAATCAGGTTGCAGACCAATCGTAAGGTGTGCGGTGGCCTTTAATTAACTGCTTTTACAGATTTTCGATGATTTGTATTTTGATTGAAGAGGGTCCTTAGAGTGATATTGGTATACAGTACATGCTATTTTGGTTTAACAGTTCAACGCATTCCATATTCAGATAACATTATTTTTAAATTTACAATAACTTATTCACAGAGGGTTTGATTGAATTCTAAAACTGGAACAATATATACTGTCATTATTCATGTTTGTTTCAAGAGCATTATGTATACGCCAGTAATTGTACAAAACGGGTTGAAGAGTGTTTGTCGATGCATAGGCCTGTGCACTGAAACGGACAAGCCTGGCAGAATCATTCGCAATCGTTATGAGCAGGGATAACTTTTGTTTTGTCTATTTTGTGTTTATACATCTTTAAATGTTTTTTTTTTCTTCTTTTTAAAATTTTTTTACATGTATATTATCTCTTTTGCAGTGGGTAAAATGTACAATACGATGTCAATATTACGAATACGTTGGCCTTTTAATATGTAGATAACTTTGTAAAACGACTAGGTGTGGCAATGTTTCTTCTTTTTATTTATTTTTTTATTTTTTTATTATTTTTTTATTATTATTGTTTTTACAACAGCCATCATGATTGTGTGGCGAGTCCTGTAACATTGCAGTCAATTCAGATCCTCGTGTAAGTGTAACAGCGCCATCTATCAGGCCTACGAATAAAGGGTTTCTCTTTCGACGGAGAAGTGGAATCATTTATTTCAAAAGCTGTTTTGTTTTTTCTGTTTATTCTTGTAAAAAAATGATCAAAAACGAGTTTCCTTATATCAAAATGTGCCTATTATTAGATTTGTTGTTACCAACGTGGCGGATAGAGTGAGGGACATATCCTGACCACATTCTTGATCAGTTTTCTTCTCCATTTTTCTATAAATTATGTATTCTTAATGCATTGCAACAAAAAAAAAATGGAGTTTTAACAAAGCCCGAAATTTAATGCCCGTGATCACATTGAGAACATGTGCATTTGTGTTTTATAACTCCACAGCTTATTGTGTGTCCTCCCGTTTTTATTATGAGTGACAATTGAATCGAACATTTCGAGGAGGGTTAAATTTCGAATTCACGTCATATTGCAATCAATAGCGTTATTCTCATTTATATTGTTATTTCTAAGAGATCGAAAATCACTTAAACTGTCATTCTGTCGAGTGTGTACCTGGCCATGGAGATACCCTGTCGGATAATTGAATACTAAATTGTTACTAAAGTCTTTGAGGTCAGATGTTGACGTGGGCGAACATTTCGAAGTATTTCTGTTTTAACTCGTCTTATTTTGAATATGGAGTATTGTATTTTAATAATGATTCTGAAGGAGGGGTATGGATTTCACAATGAATTTTACTTGTCGCGACGTCGATACAAGCAAAGAAATAAAATGCCACATCTCTATTATCATCTATGTGCAACGTTTGAATAGTAATTGTTTCTGACGTATGTCGTTATCCTTGTCTTAGTCCCCCCCCCTCTCTCTCCCTCTGTTAGGATGTGTGTGTGTGTGTGTGTGAGGGTGTGCGCGTGTGTGTGTTTTATCCCATATTACTCCCCTTCCATCAATCCCTCTTTTCCTCTGTCTTGATTTATTTTATATATTTATATATGTGTGTTTTCACTCTCTATTTTATTCATTTCTTAGTGTGTCTGTTTCTCACGTCTCTCTCACTCTCAATTCATTAGCACTTATTTTTTGCTGTTGTTATTCTTTGCTTTGTAACTGTCGCACACCCCTACTGTGATTGTTACGAGTTGTTCTTATTCCATTGACAAATGAAACGATTTCCTTCCAAATGGGTCTGCAGGGAGCAGAACAATTATATTGTTCTTGAAATTATCTCGTGATTAAATCGGGAATGAAGGAGGACCTTCCTTGGTACATCTTTAATTGGTCTCTCTTGAATTATTACGTGGGAGGATTACATGTATATCATCAATTATTAAACAAAAATATATATCAACGTGATCAATGTAATGGTTAAAATAGAACGCTTCTAAAGTTGTAATGAAAACAATTAATATGAGGCACGGCATTTTTCTTAATTCATAACAAATTGTGAACAAATTATCACTATCACCAATGTATTTATCATGTTAATTTGATTTACAAAAGTAAAATGATGAATACATAACAGGGAATGAGGAGGAATATGTCTTGTAATCCATAATTATGAGTCTTTGGCGTGACGTAATCTGGTAACCTAGTTTAATATCTCCCTCTTCCTCCTATCTTCCACCTTAAATGCAGCTTACCGCCCATCTTCTATGCCCTCTTTATTGTAAGAGCCTAAACCATTTTCTAAGATTTAAACTACGTCACACTTACGTATAATGTACGAATTACATACTTGAATATTAGATTATATTAACAAATTTGTTAAACTTATATTTTTCACACGTCAGGCCTAATATTTCATGAATCCCAGCAGAAACGCTTTAGTATATCTGACGAGCTCGGATTGCAGAATGCTGTGAGGTCAGAAATGATAATATACCTTGAATATGGAACATTATATTGAACGGTGTATAGTGTTTTGTGTTAATTCGAGTGATTTCCTAGCTACTCTCTTTCCCCTCTTTCTTTCTTCTTCTCTCTCTTACTATTTGATATACTCGTCTACCCGAACGTTACCTCCATTATTTTTCTCGATGCGTTTCCCTCTCCCTCTTTTCACATTATGTTTTCTTCCCACAGTATAGATGTATAAACAACTTTTTCTTTTCACCATCACACCCCTAGTTTATCTCTTTCTTGTCATTTACCCTATAAAATCTGTTTTCTTGAGTAGGTTATAGTTTAAATAAACTCATATACACATAGCGAAGAAATTATTCTCAAACAAAAGAACGTTAGTACTTCATCAAACGGAATGAAGCTATAATTAAAAAAAAAAAAACGAAGAAAAAAAAGTTCGCATAATCATGTGGTTTTCTTGGCTGACTAAAAAGGGGATACGAGGCAAAAGATATAAAGATGCAATAAAACAGGTCGTAGCTGCTTGTTTAATTTCTTTTTTTTTAGACAACCATAAAAATGTAAATTTAAATCGTTATCCCTAATGTTTATTGTTTTAATCCTCCTGTTTGTAAAATTAATGTTTTTAATCAATATTGTAAATTCAATATATCAGTTCAGCCTTCCAGGCTGCGAAAAATGAATAAATAAATATTGGATCTTGAGTGTGTGAGTGAGTGTGTGTGTATGTGTGTGTGTGAGAGAGAGAGAGAGAGAGTGTGTGTGTGTGCGGGTGTGTATGTGTGTGGGTGAGGGTGTGTGTGTGTATATGTTTGTGTGCATGTGTATGGTATATGTGTGTTTAAATTAAAACAAATGCATAAATGAAATAATATGGATAAATATAGATAAATCATTTTTTTATGTAAGACTCTGAAGACTCTACCGCATGGTACTTTGCCCCCTTACTAATCTCAATTTTAATAAAAGATTTTGGATTCGCCTTCTAAATCTTCAAAAGATGGCCATAGGTTATCAATATCTTGAATTAAAAACGAAATTGAGTCTCCTACTAATTACGACAAGAGGTCGAAGCCTTCCGGCACCAACCTTTTATTGTATTGTTATTATATTTTATTGTCTCATCTTGTGACTGCACGTCCATCTTTTTTTCTTTTTTGATGTTAATTTGATAATTACAGACTCTCTAACTTCAATTTTTGTGTCGATTCTAAACATATTTTTTTCTCACTTTTGTATACTAGTATTTTTCGTACACTACGACAATGGTTTCCGTCTCGACTTACTCTCTTTCTTTCTGTATCTCTTTTTGCTATTCCTCCCTCTCCCTCTTTCTCTCTCAATCACTGACACACACACACACACCCACACACACACATACATCCACACCCACATAATATTTCTATCTTTACCTTAAAAACATATCACTTTCCACCACCTTGCTCACTCCCAATTCTCTCTCTCTCTCTCTCTCTCTCTCTCTCTCTCCCTATGTCCCATTATATTCCCCCCCTTTTTTTTGTTGCTTTTCTCTCTTCTCCATTTCACTCCTTCCCTACATCATTTAAAGGAATTCTGTCGTCATTGAAACATGATGTGATTTATCCCAAAACATTTCACAACAATAATATGACGTCATGATCAATATTTCAACGTTTGTCGTTTTTATTTAAATAAGTTAGATTCTTCTCTCTCCCTCCACCAAATTCCTTACTCGCATAATACGGGCTTGAAAGCAAGAACAGTAAATACGCTCCGGCACATACTTATAAACGTCTTCAATAAATAACTTTCTTTTCTTGGCAAGAACAAATTGCTTGCACTGTAAAATTGTACAATCAATAAATAAATAATGTGATGTGCATACATAAATACGAATACAATGTACATTACGAATCCTGTCGCATGGCTGATAATAAATAGCGACATTCGTACCGATGGATTTTGAACCAAAATAGTGAAATCTTCCCTGTTTTATCCGATAAGAAGGTGTTATTAAGCAATGACCTGAATACAACATCGGTAACCATGGCAACATGAACATAATGTAGGATGAATACACTATACATCCCTTATTACAGCACATCATAGGGTGCAATAAGTAAATTAAAAACAAAACAAAACAAAAAAACCTGAACTGAAATGTCACAACTTCCGATCAAGTGATTAAATAGAACAATTAAACAATACAACCTAAAAACCTTTAGTAATAATAACAATATTTGAGATTTATGCCGCGCCACATCTGTCAGAATTAACAATCCTTTGCCCCTTAAATCATTGATTAACTGAAATTAACCGCAGAAAATAAAAATAATCATGTCCCAATTGAAAGAAAAAACAAACTGCAGCATAAACAATGATCAAATCTTGTTAGCTTCAAGGAAAAAAAAACACAACATATTATCATTATGGTAAAAAAAAAAAAAAAAGAAGAAGATCAAACCAAAAACAATTAAACGATTTGAATAAATGTTTACTAACTTAATGTAAGCTTATTAAATCTATCATTTAACTTTGATATCCTAAACATTGCACACAAGTTATAAAATAATTAATGGAATGACAGTCAAATATTACGAATTCATAATTTAGTGTACCCTTTGTGCCCCAATTTAACAAAATGTTACCAGAGTGACCAATTTAAATCATATAATTTAAGATCATTCAATATATTCATTATTTGGCAGAAAAATTCCATAAAATTGTTCTTAAGGCAAGCAAATTACTTGCAATCACGGTCACAATGGAAACAATTTAAAGGTCAAGTTGGTACATTATCGAAATTGATCTTAGTTACAATGAAACCAACATGATGATATTTATAACAATATAATTAGTACAACTATTGATGTTAATAATAATAATAATAATAGCAAAGATAATAATAATTATAATGATAATAATATTGATAATAATAATTAAAAAAAACAATAATAATAATAATAATAATAATAATAATAATAATAATAATAATGATAATGGTAATAACAACAACAATGATATCAATAATAATGGCAATAATATTAATGCCATAAATATTACACAAAATGTAAGACGATAATAAATATAACTTTTAAAAGGAATAATTGGTTCTTTAATATAATTATTAAAACCGAATACATCGTGGTAACGATTATTTCTAAATACTACAGAATAGATGATGACTATGACAAAATGTTATTCTTTTTTTATGACGACTGATGATTCGAGGCAAAAATGTTATATAAAGAAATTGGCCTAGTTGCAATATTGCAAACTTGAAGCTTACTAAATCTCAATAATTATAGTCACTGGGTTCACTAAAAACAGAAAATGAGAGATGAAAATTTGAAATAAGTCAGGATTGATTACCAAATCAGGAGAAAGTCTGATCAAATAAAATCGCGTTTTGCGCATCAAGCCTTATGTAACACAAAGTTATGAAATATAAACCATGCCACTTTCAGTGAAAGCTCTCTGAAACGTGAATATTATCGGCTATAAAGCAATGACCTCAAGCTTCTTCTTTTTTGCGATTGGAGCGGAAGTAATTGGTTATCAATATTAGTCTCAGGTAAGTAACACTCTGTAACCTAAAATATTTGTCTAAATGTTTCAGTGATAAGTTGATATTACTCATACAGGTGGAGACTCGATTTGGCTGAGTTTGTAGCACACAATTCATATTAATTGTGCATTGCATAAAGACTAGAGAGACTATTTGATATGAATCACAGAGTGTTCAGGCTAATTTTGTTGACACCCTTATGAAATATTTTGGCAAGAAAGCAAACAACTTGACTCTCATTGGTGGTGCATTTTCACCCGTTTAGATACTTTAATATAGTGACATATAAAGGCAAAGAGGCAACTAGTGTAGTTTCCTATCACTCTAACTATTATGTGAATGCATAATTCAAGTGTCTTCTTTAATTTTAGCTCATTCACTATATAATATGAAATATAAGGTAAAACGCGTCCATTGCTTTGTTTTTTTCCATTATAACAAGCTTAGTTAAACAATCTATCGGTAATCATCATTATTTACATCAGTCTTTCATATTACATTTTTTTTATATAAATAACGGTGAAGAGTATCAAAAATAAACTGGAATGCTTTTAAAACAAAATGGCGGGCATCATAATGAAATATGTTAGTTTGTAGCCATGGTTACGACCCGACTAGTGCTGCTGCTAAGTGTGATTGTGGATTTAACTCACATTCACATCCCACACGCACACTTCTCGTAACAACCTCCCAATGATCTACGTAACGCCGACCGCTTGAGGTCCTTTGTGGCGTGCATTCGTCGGTCCGTCTGAGCATGCTCAGTTCAAATGTTCGGTCCGCGCATCTTCCAGTACCTGTGTTGAATATAAACAAAGTTGATAACAGAAAATAAAATTACTAATTATCACCAATCAAACAAGTGTATACAACCACCGCTTCTATGTACATATTCATGTTTTCATTTTGTAACCTCTAGTCATTGTCCTTTAGTGAAACAGAAGTGTCCTTGTCTATAAATTGAACTGATTTTTACGGAAAACAAACGAAATCAAGTTACGTATAATATACTTGTGGAAATATATCGCGTTATTCTTTTATCTGCCATTCAGTGGTCTTTTTGTTAAATATATCATTCTGTATGGTTGCATTCCTGATCTCATTATGACTCGAACCAGGGACGTAATGAGAGGTGTCGAGAATACTCTCACAGGAGATGGAGATCACTAATACAATCATTCCAGTTATTAAACTGGCCCTCTCACAAGGCATCATCACACATGAATGAACACGCTTCTTACTACAAATCACTGAAGAGTAGATATACCGCCGACTCTATACACTGTCGCCGTTATTTGAACTGTGTGCCCGAAATACTGTAGTATAATTTTGGAACGTATTAAGTCTATATGCATTGTTTGCATTGGTTTAAAGACCTTTCTTTGACACTATCATTATACCTTGAAATATATATTTGAAGATATATCATCTTACATGCCTTTGCATACCGTAATAATAGTTGGCCAAAAAGGCGTGCTTAGATAATTCTGTAGATAACTATCAGACTATATTGATATATCTACATGGTTTATCAAAGAAACGACTGGCTAATAATTTCAAATTGAAATTTTGTCGTCTTTTTTCGAATAACATTTACGTGTTCATAGTTTCAGGAAAGAGTCAGTAAATGTACAAGATGCCAAGTTGTGTCGATAGCGTACACAAACCGAAGGAAAATAGACATGATAGAGGAAGGGGTTAAACCCTGGTAGAATAGTCGGAAGGCATAAATATTTCTATCCAGACGGTTTTTGTATATCTGGAGTTTAACCACCGTAACAGATGTTGTAATACAACGTGAATGTGTTGTTTGGGATGGGCTGATATTACAATCATCTCATTCTTGCATCTATCCGATTTAGATATACTTCAGCGATACATTCCTTCGCTGTCATAGTATAAATAACTATATCTGCATGATTGGATCCGACTCTATATGTGTGCATCTTACAAAATAAGTAGATGTTTTGATGGTAAGGGGAAGGGGTATCATTCACAATATACCACTTGATTCGGAGAATTCTTTAACTATTGATTTAAAGTATTTTGTTCTGGAATGAATATGCATTTAGGTATCTAGTTTTATAGAGCGTTTAACTATGGTCAGATCACGAATATAACCCACTTATAAAGTGAAAAATAGCTGTTTTTTAAATGCCTTCGGTTCTGAAATACCATGTTCTGATTGTTATCATTCCTTTTCATTGAATGAATGTAATATTTAGAGATATTATCAATGACTCTCATTAGTCATCAATATTCATGTGTCCATAATCAGATGATCGAGGTAACAATAATGATATGATAATGAGCAGAGCTATATTAGGGTTACTTTCTTTCCAGGTGAAAAGATTGGACGGGGTATGAGAGTGTCGTGACCCTCTGGATTGAAAATAACAGAGTCAATCGAAGTCGCACACTTGACGCGTGATAGAAAATAGACAGATTCTCACCTAATAGACAGCCCGCTGTCGCCTGGGTAGGGTCACAGACGACTTCGTTAAGATAGCGCGGAAAATAATTATCTGGTAGTTCTGTTGTCATCATACACGCTCCACACAACCGTAGGAACCCGTCGTCATTAGCCGAGCCCATGCTTTCACAGTAACCAATAGTACTTGTGCCTGGAAAATTAAAATAGAAATCAAAGCTTAAATATATGTAACATATATTTTTATATTGTATATTTCTAGAATTATCATAAACTTCATATTACGAGGCTTTTAATTCAAGGGTATTCTAGGGGCAAAATGTTCTTAATTTTATGAATAATATACATGTATAGGGACAACCACCATTCTTTTAAAAGGAGAGAGCGAAGGCGACTACCATTAATACTATCAACATTCAGACATGTTTGTGTATTGATTTTGTAACAGAAAGGCCCATATTCTGCTATGAAGACTGAGCTTGTACGCGTCGCAAGTTTGTACAAAGCTATTGTGCGATCCGCATCAGACAAAAGGATGGCAAAACCGGGTACAATAGCTTTGTACGAACTTGCGACGCATACAAACTTAGTCTTCATAGCAGAATATGGGCCAAAGGGTTTATCGAACATAGGTACAGCTTTGTCCAACCTCGGCGATAACCATCAGTTTCTATTCCAGTACGAACATTTCTCTTCATTATAATCGCACGAAGGAACCACATTAATTGATAGAAATGCAGCAAATTCGTCAACTTTTTATTTTCCTGCAGTTTCTTTTAAAAGTGTATTTGTATTTTTTTTTAAATGATTGAAAAAAAGAAAAGGTTCTAAAGTTTTAGGCAGGCAGACAATTCAATTCAAACTAGGTTTTTTTTGTTTTTGTTTTTTTTTTTTTTTTTTTTAAATCTCATATCATCATAATTTTTTTCCTCCGAATTAGATGGTCCTACGAGCTCTTATTCTACATCTTATGAAGATCACTAACCTACTGCGTTTTGTATCGACCTTGCTGATCTTCTGTGCTGAGTTGTGACGTATGTGTTCTGTAAATGCTGCTGAAGTTCTTGTGGTATATTTGGATGATATCCGTCTTGTAATACGGCTTCAACTTCCTTTTTCTTAATCTCCTGTTTCTTTGTGATGTCTGGAGAAAAAACACAACAAAGATGGTATGAATAATTATCTCAAACTGCTTGAAATTTCATGATTTGTTTTTGTTAGTTTTTTTTATTTGAGGTTTTGTTGAACGAGTGTAAACATGTCTCATTTGTGCTCACTATCTTTCAAAATCAAAAGTTTGTCATCTGAGGAAATATTCTTCAAAATTGCAAGTATGAACCAGTGAAATCTAAATGTTTTGTTGTTTTCTTTCGCTTTATCTGTGGCTCTTTAATCAACAAAATATTACTTTTAAAAAGGTTGACATTTTAAATTCTGAAAACATTATCATATCCATCAATATGCTTCTCTTCCGTCAACTTAATGCATTTTAGGTGTTTTATAAATCCATTCTTTTAAAGGCTAACTGAATTGGAGAATTTGTTTCCAAATTGATTTAAATCCACCTTTTTTCAATTTCAGAGATTAACCTGATTTTTTTTCAACGTGTATGCAGTACAAGGTGCAGTTTGCTATCATTCTACTCAAGATGCAGGTTGATGTTTTTATTTAGTTTGGACAGGTACCTGAACAATGGTCTGATGAGAAGGGAAAAAATGTAAAGTTTCATCAACAGATCAAAATGGATTTAGCTCATTTCTTCGATTCTTATGTTTAAATTATAAACACAACCGTTCCCATTGTCTCCTCACCTTGTTTGTCGAAATATAAAGTAAATTGGCAAAATTTTGTGGACTGTTATCCATATAGAGGGTGTTAACTCCAGCTGATTGTAACATTTCCTGCAAGGCTTCTGGAGTCTGCCTTCGACACCTCCTTGTACGACTCCTCTTTATTCTACGCAAGGCACCCTGGAAAAGGGGAAAGAAGCAGAAGGTGATGATTGAATCGATGAAAGAGATTGATTGAACTCAGCGATGAATGACCAAGTGTTATTTATGAAAACATTGTTATTTTGACCGACATTATCATAGTTCATAATCATTATGCTCATTAACATGGGCCTAAGTATCTTCAACTGTTGTTGTAGTAGTAGTGGTAGTAGTAGAAGTAGTAGTAGT
Source organism: Paracentrotus lividus (assembly GCA_940671915.1). NCBI lineage: Eukaryota > Metazoa > Echinodermata > Echinoidea > Camarodonta > Echinidae > Paracentrotus > Paracentrotus lividus. The sequence goes on from CALNVZ010003432.1 coordinate 31,940,468, forward strand.
AGTAGTAGCGGCAGTAGTAGTAATAGTGGTAGTAGTAGTAGTAGTAGTAGTAGTAGTAGTAGTAGTAGTAGTAGTAGTAGTAGTAGTAGAAGTAGTAGTAGTAGAAGTAGAAGTAGTAGTAGTAGAAGTATTAGTAGTAGTAGTTGTAAAAGCAGTAGTAGTAATAGTAATAGCAGAAGTATAAACAATAGTAATAGTTATTATTATTATTATTATATTATGGTCATTATTATTGAAGTTTTTAAATCAATTTTCAGCGACGAAACACTACATATAATAACATGCGGATATTAAAGAGAAATAATTATAACTGTCATAACAATTTTGTCATTGATATTAATCATAATCACCCAAAATTAAATGTAAAATGAATGCTCTCCAGTTTCATCATTCGTCAATTCAATCTTCTTTTATCTTTATTTCAATACTTTCATTTCTCCTTTCGTTTGAGGCATTCTTTTCTCCAAAGTATATAACAATCAATACATTTAATTGTCATTAGGTAGAAGGGAAATTAGATATTTGATATTAAATCATACTTACATTATCATTTTCATCTATTTCCCATACATCATCAGTACCTGAACAAAATGATGAATAATACAAATATCAAATTAATAACAATAATAACAATAATATTAATAACAGTAATAATAATAATTTGGGCCTACTGGGAAGAGCGCAGTATAAATATTAAGTATTATTATTATTATTATTAACAATAATAATAATAATAATAATAACAACAATAATAATCATAATCATAACCTAATTTGTTGATGGCGAATGGCTTATTTTTGTGCATTTACTATTTCACATTTTACGTCGTTTTGCTAGTACATGGATGTGACCAGCATTTCGTAAAGATTTGATTTGAGAAAATCAGTGAACTGTATTGAAGAGTCGTTAATCATCAACAACGACATTTTGACGAAAGCAGTAAAGATATATCTTATTTCATAATCGCTTTAATGAGCTTTGAAGCTCCGTATTATGGAGACCTTTGTCTTTAGGGAATGGTAACTTACGTCGCAGTGATGGGCTGATCGACCATCGAGAAATTAAAAAAAAACTATTATGCTTTCTTTTCAGTTATGAACGCCCACAACGGCCAAGGTAACAAGTTAATGAAATATTCATAGTACACAAGCAATCACTGGATACAAAATAGTTATGGAGAGGTTCCTCAGATAATTGAACGAAAGAGCTCTAATCAGGGGATTAATTTGACATCATTAGTCTTGAGTAGCCTAAATCCATACTTCGAATAGATTAAAAGAAATAATATTATTTATTTGAGGTTGAGTGGGTGTAGATTTAAAAGCATCTAAGTCCCTCCGGTAATATTTTAATATTGAAGCTTTTGAACGTATACAGGAGCAACACCATGAACACATTAGTATTATGAAATATCTTCATATACAAAATGATATATCTCTTTTATTTTTTATTTTCATTTGCAACACGTTTGTTTATTATACTTAGTTATACATGTAGAAACTTTTACTTTATTAGGGCATGGTAATAGAAAGGAAATGCATTGAGGGGTGGTAGAGGCAAAAATTTTCTTTTAATGTGTCTGTTTTAGAATACGTTTATCAACCATGGAGTTTGTTTGATCATAACCCATGTGCTACTACATGCCCTACCAATCATCATGTTCCCACGAGCAAAGAAGGGGGACTTGTGATTATTTCTCCAGCCATGTCTTGCACCGTTTTCTCATTATCTTTTAATCATCGGTTGGCCTGCTTTCCGTCCCTATTTATAGTGCAAGATGCGATTGTCTCCCATACTACATCAGAATATCATATTTAATAATAAAAAAATGTATATTTATCCATCCCGATTGAAACAAATAATAACAACGAGTACTCGGAAAAGAATTATGCAAACGGAATCGTCGTTGACGTGATTGCTTCTTTGATCAATGATGACGAAATAGCAGCTTTTCAAGCTCTTTGACCAACTATGATGCTGCGCCTACCCATAATGCATTGTTTATAGTGGACATACCTGTAGTATTTGTTGGAGGCACGGAGTCGTTGAGTGTGTGTAGGGTTGCAGGTTGGTGGTGTGAGGTTGGGTTTACAGGTGGAAGGCTGGCCGAATGCACCCATCGAATCAAGTACTGAAGTAAAATACCCGCTATTAATGTCACATAAATCTGAATAAACAGGAAAACAAAAAACAGTAGCATGTTAATAATTTTGATTGGATATAAGATACAATCAACAGTAGATATGGACCTTCCTTTTTAATGTCCATTCGATCCCAACGTAGAATGTACGTAGGGTAAATACAATCATTTACCGGCTGTCACAAAAAGTATAGATAGAGTATAAAGTATACAGTGCGTCCCCAAAAAATTAAATCCAAATTTGAGAGCCTCATGTTAGAATTGTGTAGTTTATGTAAAGTTGATATTTATTTCATGATTTAATGAAATTATTAATGATACCAAACTTATACCTGTGTTGTAATGGATGGCTGAGCATTTAGGCTTTAAAAAACAAGCGTCAAAATTAAAATGTTCCAAGTTTCAAGAGAAGCAGCCCTTGCATTTCAATAGGCCAAGAAATCCATTGTCCCTTATGAATGGACTTAAGAAGGCTGGCCTCACACAAAGAATGAATGGTGAGAAAGCCAGGATTGGTCCTGATAAAACTTGGAACAATTTGTTTTTGACCAATTTTTTTTTTTAGAACTCGAGTGGTCATTCATCCTTGACAGTACAGGTATGATTTTGGTATCACTGGACAGAATATGAGTTACTCTTTGATATGATTAAAAAAATAATAATGACACTTATTAGTAATACAATTTTGATACGCGGCTCTCAAAGTTGGGTTTGCTTTTATTTGGGACGCGCTGTAGAGTATAGAGAATGGTTTTGTTTTGAAATCTCAAGATTTAATTTCAGTTCTGCCATGACAGTAATTTTGTTTAAAATAGAATGATCTAGATCGAACAAATATGGCCTGTCTCTTATTTTGTATAATCTGGGAAGAGCTGTTTATTATGAACAATCATTCGTTTTAATCATCAAGTGTAACCTACTATATTCATTGCGTCAGAGTAGTTTCCAGTTTCTCGTCAGGAAATTAATTATTTGCGATTGAAATGCCATAGTATTTGCTGCAAATGCCCCGAGGCATCTCACTGGTAACAAGAAAGATATGGCAACATCAAAATGATTATTAAAAACCTAAGGCATATAAGGCGTAAAGGGTAGAGACGTTTGTTTGAATCAGGTGTTTGGGTGGCCAGCTCTCGTTGTTCGATCAAACGAGTAGTTTAAAGAGACACCGCCAACACAGTAGCAACAGGTCACATTGGAAAAAGGCAATTGTTATTCTACGTTTCACTGGATTTTTACTAATATTCCGTCTACAATTAAACACCTATTATTTGAGGTGAAAAACTAACCTCCCCCTCACCCTGGAAACCAAACCATATAACCTACACCTTTTATCATGCATGTAACGTTCTGATGACGCGAGATGTGTTTACTCGTGTCGTCATTATATTCGTTTTAGTCGATTATAAAATCCTCGGGCGTTTTTGACTAACAATGGTAGAAATTAATTTATAAAATTGCCCTAAGTTCTGAATATCTCGCTTTCACCACCCTTGTCTCACTTACCTTCAAAATCTATTTAAAGGAACCAATTTATATATCTATTCCGAATATTCTGACTTTTGATCTATTGCAGCAATACTCTTCTAATAATCCGGTTATGCACATTAAATGCAGATGATATCGTTCGATGCATTCTCTTAATATAAATTATTCTCATTATCATGAAAACTGGAGAGGAAGATAACATGAAAATTAATGTTCTTCCTAAAATAGTCACAATTACATTACACATCAAATTCATGACCTACCGTCTTGTACTCCTACTCAATTTTATTTCCATACAATGTAGACATGAACGACTGACGAGCACAAACATAACCATAATTTCTACAAATGTCATCCGGTAATTCGTACATTGCTATTAATTTCCCACTTTCCTGTATTTAATTTCAACAATGAAAAATATGAATTATATGTTGCTAGGGTAGTCACTTGTGACGTCACACTCCAGCCGATCGATAAGCTTTTTCCCAAAGCCCATTCAATTTTCCTCCTGACTTCACCGTATCAGTACAATAGTAATTCGACCGAATAATCAAAACATAGTATATCAAGATCAAAGTGAAAATAAAATTAGAGAGAGATATCCAGGGATAGCCATAACAATCGAGGCACTAAATTTACATATATTAGTTTTCAAGTGATATATTTGGCTGGATGATTAATAATAAATCCTATTATGTCCATTTTATCCAGCGTTTGTACTAATTATAAACAGGAATGGAAATTATCTCTGCTAGTGTACTGCTGATTCCTGATATAATGAACAATTTAATTGTATAGTCTAATCAAACTGAAATATAAATATTTCTGAATGTCTTACACTTGAAACAAAGCATCAAAATAAAATGCTGTTATTTTCTGAAATAATGACATAATGCGCTTTGTTTTTTTAAATGAGTACAGGTCATTTACCTTGCTAACTGTAGATCTAAAATTGACCGCCATTTAAGAGATAATTATCTCTCATAAGGTCATGTTCATAATGAAGAATCTACTTTCGAGTATTCAAAAAAGTTCCTATTTTTAGGAGCTTACCTCGAAAGGTCAAGGGCCTAACTTGTTCAACCCATTAAAAAAATTAATGATTTTTTTTCGTTTGTAGCTTGTTCCTATGTTGTTGTTTTTGTATTGTTGCATAATGATGCATGATTGCAAACGACCTTTAATGGTTATATTTAATAGCTGAGTGCATAGAATGGTTTTAATGTGTAATTATTTTGTTGCGAAGATGTAAGTTAAACTATACATTTCATTATGCATACATTTTTTAATCAAACCTACTAATGATAGGCCTACTTTAATATCAATATCCTGTTTACGAGAGTAATTTGGTGCTATCTTTCTATTTTGAATATTTCTCTTTGAATAGATAGTTAGATTCTGGTTGAAGCAAACAAAGTCTTGAATGATGTACAATCCATTTGAAGATTTAATATAATTATATATTTAAAAAAAAATAATTAACTTGACAATATGTTTTTAACGATAAGCACTTTTTATTATTCAATGATTTTTTTTTTTTTCATGATTTCTTCATTTTAAAAATGTCCATTTCCTAAAGTTGAAGGGTTTAAGTTTTGTTTTATTATCATTTCTGAAAAGTGAAATCATCAAAAAGATTTGAGATGTAAGAATTTATATCAAGGACTTGAAAAGAACCCAATGACACTTTAATAGCGGGATGATCTTGAACTTGAAATTGTTGTCAGATTCTTAATACCTCTAATTACTGCCTACGTGTAATGCTATAATAATTACATATTGTATTATTCATGAAATTCGGTGACTGGAAAAATAACCGATTTCACTCAAGAACGATGTGACAGGTGAAAATAAATACAATTATAAGTGATTTCAATCCAATACCATCTGATAAAAAATAAAAATAGATAAAGTAAAAAAATAAATAAATAAATAAATAAATCGAAATTGATTTTAGACACTCCTTTTCAATCCACCAGTCATGCCAGTGTGGGCGAAAATATGGCAATAATGTCAACGGATGGACATCATGTAAAAGGATATTCTACATACCTAATTCTTCAATTGGAAATTTTCATGAATTCTATTTGCGTAAATATTGACATTTTATGTAAACGACCTGGATTTGACAATTCAATTTCGCTCATGTACACTTACAAATAGAAGCGGATGACAAGTAAGGATTATTACATGTTTTTGAGGGGGAGTCGAAAAGATGCAAAACAACTTAAAAAGCAAATGCCATAAGGGAGAGATATTAGAAATAAGAGAGAAGAAGAGAGAGAGAGAGAGAGAGAGAGGAGGAGGGGAGGGGGAGATAAGGAGAGTGGCAACGAACCACACACGTAAACGCAAACAGGGAGAGAGGAGAAAATGGGAGGGGGGTTATGGGGAGGGGTTTATGACACAATGATAAAATAATTATTAATTATTATTATTATTATTATATATTATATTATATTATTTATATTATTATTATTATTATTATATGATAAACAGGATCAAGTCCGTATTTTCCTTGAAAGACTTTGCTTTAACAAAAAAGCACTAAGTGATTCAAGTGGCAACTTTTAGTGTCCAAGTGTTTTCGAATAATTCTAGTTGTGCCGAGAATCGCTGCTTTCTGGAGTCGTAGATCTGGATGTTGGGGGAGTCTTGGTGATGAGGCTCTCGATCCCCTCTTCACCATCCCCGTGTGACCAATTATCACGGGGTGACTTCTGCCTTGACGTTCCACATTCGTTCGATCTCAATCCTCAGTCTTGATATTTCAGCCGCTTGTCCCTTTCCTTGACTGCGAGGTTTATGTCGTGAGGGACGGATACTTCGATGATGTTAACTTTGTTTCCCTCTCTTACGATGATGTCTGGCTGTTACAGTTGATAGGTCTTTCTGTCATTATGCCGCAGTTCCAATATATGGCACTTTATTCAGCCAGGGTGATTGTCTGTGGCTGATGTCCCATGGATGGTCACATGCTTGAGTCCCACGATCCTTTAGAAGTTGCCAGTGTATATGCTTGGCAATGTTATCATGTCTGCTGATATATTCTGTTTGGCCAAGATGGGGCATCCTGATGCCAGATGCATTAGAGTCTCAGGTTCTTTCCCACATACTTCTGCACGTGTCCTCTACATCTGATTGCAGAATGGATTTCTCATATGCCCGTGTCTTGATTACCTGATCTTGTATGGCAAATATAAACCCTCCGGTTCTCCTTTCAGACCAGCAGACTTTAGCCATCCGTGGGTGTTCTTTTTTGCACGAACTGGCGATTCGATTGTTTTTCGTGTGACCGTGTAGACGTTTTGCCTGTTAAATTTGTCTGTAATCTTTGTTCAAGGAACGCTTCAGTTCTGTTCTCTCTTTTTCCCCGACTGGTAGAGCTATCTGGTGATCTGTCAATGTCTTCAATGCTGTTTAGTACATGAGTAAATTGGCTGGCCTTGTCATAATCGTGGATATGTTGTCAATGTATCCTTGGGACTGGATAGGTAAATTGGCAAGCTGTATTAACTCCCATATCCATACAGTTTTCTTATCTGCTGAAGACCTCTTCCTCCAAGGTCGCGGGGAGATACAACCTTTCAACAGCAGCTTTTGGTGGGTGTAGTCTGTGCATTGTCAATTGCTTCCTTGTCATGACATCCAACCCTCGTATATCCTCGATTTTCCAGTTTATTATTCCAAAACTATACCTTAGCACGGGGGATAGCAAGTGTATTGATAGCCCCATCTTGTTTTTGGCGTTAAGTTCAGATTTCATAATGAGCCTCAGTCTGTGTTTGTACTCTGTCTTTGCCTTCTCTTTCATTACGTTGTGGCTGATGATGTCATTCTCTATTATGCCAAGGTATTTGTAGGTGGATTCATTCGTCAGTTCCTTGATTGATACCTCCTCGTCAGATAGGGGCATATCACCTGTCTCCACCCTTCTTCCGCGGATAAGTGATACTTTAGCACATTTTTCAATGCCAAATTCCATCCGAATGTCATCTGTGAATTGTTTAACAATTCTATCAGACTTTGAAGTTCATCATCATTTTTTGCATACAGCTTGATGTCATCCATGTAGACCAAATGATTTACTGTCGCCGTAACATCATTTCCTTTATATCTATATCCGAAGTTGTAGCTTGCAAGAGGGAGGATACTGGGTTGAGAGCAAGACAGAAGAGTAAAGGGGACAATGAATCTCCCTGAAATATCCCTCTCTTGATCCGGACTCCGTCTACCTTCATTGAGTATGCGTCTGTTGTTAGTGTCAGAGTTGTGTTCCACAACTCATGCTTTCAGATATGCACGTTATGATTGTTGGGTTGATATGATCACCCTCCAAATTTTGATGATCCAGCTGTGTGGTACACTATCGTATGCCTTTTTTTTTTTTTTTTATTATTATTATATATTTATTATTATTATTATTATTATTTATTATTATTATATTATTATTATTATTGTTATTATTATATTATTATTATTATTATTATTATTTATTATATATTATTATGTATATTTCATTATTATTATTATTATTATCATTATGATTATGATTATTATTTATCATTATTATTATTTTCAATAGTATCAGTAGTAGTAGAACCAGTAGCAGCAGCAGTATGATAGCAAGTATGGTTATTAATTATGAAGAAATGAAGAAGACAAACGCCCATTTTTGAGGGGAGGGGTTGTCTTAAGATGTGTTTAATTATCAGAAACTCATCCCTTTTATGGGGTCATAGATTTACTTATAGCTGAAGGTATAGTTTCTGACATTTTAGTACGAATTCATGTGTATGTCATATCGAAGAGAGGAATGAAATTGAAATAATGTGAAGGGTAATAAATTCGAGTTCGTGACTCGACTGTATGATGCATGAAGATCGACCTTTAAAAGACGCTCAGACATAATTTTCTTCGTTTTAAATTGCAAGGCTTAGGAAATGAATGCCAATTTCAGACAATAGGAACGACGAGCGCCATACCTATACATAACGTTATTATTAATAACAAAATGAATGATTAAAATTTTTACAAAAACATGACTAATGTAATGATACAGTTCAAATATTGTTAAGATATTTTTTTTTCCTCTGTTCATGATAATTATAAATGTAGATAAAAAAAGAAAATATTGTTGAAGCTGCCCATTTGTCATGAATGATGATTAAAGAATAATTGAAAGATGATAGCTAAAAGTTGGACTCTTCGAATACACTTATTTTTAAAATGTGAATCCCTATATTCACTGAAATTCCCATCATTATGTTTCCGAATTCCTAATTCAAGCAGACGGATTGGAAAACAATTCATATATATTTCATAATCCAGATGTCTATAGGGACGCAATGATCCTCTGTATATATTCCCATGTGAATCATCGCTTCCGGTGGAGCTACCTAACGTTGTCAATAATGATTTAGATCCTAATTTAATGGAGAGCTTTAGACCGTCAACAGGTTTTGATGGCTTTTAATTAATTGCAGAGATAGCAATGGTGATCATTGAAGGAAATAGAAAAGACCTTGGGTCATCAGCAAGAGTGCTGATATAGACCTTGTGGGTCGATCGTGCGATCATAAAGCTGTTTATTGAGGGATGCCCTCATATCAAAACTGTAGATTTTGGCGCCTTTTATAATGCATTAAAAAAAATTGTATCACAATGACCATTGCAGGGCAATTGTAAGTTCATAAGTCCATCATGTTTCGGATTTTACACCTCCTTAATTATATAATATGCAACAATCATTTGGCAGTGATATGTATTACATTCAAAATACAGAAATATCATTGAGGAACCGTTCGAAAAAGAAAGTAGTTTAATTTAGTAAAGGTATTTTTTTACTCTATTTTTACATGTCTCACAACATGTAAATCATTTAGATTTACTTTTTTTTATGAGAGGGAACAAAGCATTCGGAAATTAGCAGATGTTATTAAGTGATTAACTTGATTTCTCGAATACTTAAACCGCGCTCTTATTCTTACTTATCTCAAGAAAGAAATTTCAACCGACTTTGAGTCATTTCATTTGAAATGTTCAGCATGTTCAGTAACATCAAGATCCGACAAGTGGTATGGGTTAAATGAGAAGTCAAGTACTTTAAGCTGCCAATAGGCACCTTGCCAATATGAAGGTCTGTAATCATTTTAATACCGACGTATGCACTTGATACCAATTGACAAGGCGTGTAATATATCGTTGACACATCGCATGAACGAATGAGCCCAGTGCAATCATCAATCTGATACCCTAGCTCACTATACCTATTGAGGTCTCCACATATACAACACGTATTATTATTGACATAGTATCCCTTTAAGCAAGCATTCCGATAATTCATAAAGAGAAATTGTTAAAAGTATAAAGAGAGGGCAAAGAAATATGGGATCGTATTACGATATCATAATAGCGCAATGAATCTATTTTTAGCAGCATTTATCATGTCCGCTGCTGGACAAGGTTGCAACCCAATGTATGATATCCTCTCTCTCTCTCTCTCTCTTATCTTTACCCTTCCATTATTTTTCATTCCCCCTCTCTCATTCTTTCTCTATCTTTTAATATTTTGTTTTCCCTTCAGTTTCTCTTTAACTTTGTCACCATGTTCTTCTTCCTTTATCTATCTCCATAGTATATTTATTTTCTTTCCCGGCTATCCACATCTTTATCCATCTCATTCTGTATATGTCTGTATTTATATCTCTCTTACTCGACTCTTTCTCTCACTCACTTTCTCCCTTATCTCTCTGAAATTTTATCTGCCCTTTTTATATATCTATACCTGCACTCTCTTACTCTCATCACCATCTTTTCTCCATATGAATCGAATTCATTTAGGGCGGAAGCGAATTTTGCCATTTGGTGCTCATTGGCATTGGAAATGATATGGATGATTCTCTTTTGGCAGTCATAACGCTGACGATATAACATTGACTGAGTTGTACAATTACCGAGTCCGCCGAGATCGAGGCTAGCTTTAGTAGATTCTCTTCCACAATATAGCCAATCTTCTCCCACAAATATTGACCATCACTTACCAGCATGAACCCATGAAGAGTGCATATAAAGCAATGTGTCATCAGTGCCCACAACTCAGAGAAGATTGTATCGCCAACAATTATAGCTAGCAGGGATATTAATAACACAAGCAACGTGCTTCACATATCAGCTGCATTGAAGTTCATTTCATATGTCGTGAGAAATGAAATTTCTTAATGGTATATGAACAAATGCAACCTAGTAATACGAGTTTATGTTTAGAGGGCATCACAAGTGCCAGCTTTTATCCAGCTTTAGTGTGCATGTCCATCATATATTTTCTACCTATAACTCCCCTTAAGCACGAGGTTACCTCAAAGGCCGTGCACCTCTTTATGGTGGTAATCGTTGACCGGTACGAATTCGACTTCGAAAGTCTGTGATAACTATTATAGCATGATCGCGTGAATCCATGTATACCATCGAGCAGTCAAAGCCAATACACAGCGAGATATTTTATGGAAAGTTTCATGTCGATCTTCCAATAATATGATTGACACTGCTTGACTATTCCTGACCCAAATACATAACAGAACCTTGACCCCTAACGACCTTTTTGGGAAAATTTTTCCATAAATCCATCTTTCATCGATCGCATAATCGTGACGAGACATCATGGGAGTACAAACAAATAAAG
>CALNVZ010003432.1:31970140-31996360 GCA_940671915.1 Paracentrotus lividus
TCTGATCACTTGAGCATTGAAAGCTAAAAGGTTCTCTGGGCCAGACATCGCCATTAGGGATTTCAATAGGTAAAATGGGAGGACACCCGTTTAGTTGATTAGGAGGTCTTTGGTTCGAATCCCGATGGAATCCCGTTGTATTTATTCATTCTTTTATATAGACCTATATATATATATATATATATATATATATATATATATATATATATATATATATATATATATATATATATATATATATATATATATATATATATATATATATATATATATATAAAGAAAAATATGAAACGTAGTGTTTACAAAATGTGTCTTAAAGCGCAGTATTTACCAAATTTGTTCTAAAACACTAACATTAGAATGCATACGTCACACAAATTCATATTTTACATCGTATCTTATCTACGTCATCGTACATATATAAACATTCAGAAAGTTGATGAATATAGCAGGCATTTAGAAATGAACACGTATTTTGTGGATAAAAAGGAAACTTTGCATTTCCTCGTGACTTTGGATTTGAGTTTTATTGTGTCGAAGTATTATAACTCTGGTTCGTGTTAAGTTATGAATAACAAATTGATTTAGTAAAGAAATAACCTTACGAACGCACGAGCAAAACACATTTTCACAAAGTTAACCTTTATCAAAAATGGACATTGCCGTAATTCGAGAAAATAAAATTGAACGATGACTATAATAATGCAGCACATATAATCCCTCAAATTGGAACAAATTTTAACAATTTCATCGGCTTATTCAACTCTACGACTTCCGATATCCATCCCATAGAAATCACCTTTTTGCGACTTGGGGGCTCTCATGAAATATGGTCTGTCGTTATCCCGAATACGGAGGGATTTACACGGTCAATCATTCACGTTCAAGGTTTCCTTCGTCTGCGGTGATTGCAGACACTCTCGCTTAGAAAATAATTCTACTTTCTCGGAATAAGACATCTCTATCATTAACATTGATCTTTAGGGGAAGACGCCTTTACTGGTACAAATTGGGATTGCTACGTCGCCCATTAAGACAACAAAATAACGAAAATTTAGTTGTCTAAAAGCGAATGTAACATTAATTCACTTTGTCAAAAGTCGGTCAAACACCCTAAAAACGGAGATGCGTGGGCTGGAGGAATTCGCTCCTTCTCTTTACAGATCTGTCAGCTTTCTTTGAAACGGAAAAGACCGATACGACATCATCCCTGATCATTGACGGTATTGTCTAGTGATGATGATCGCCGAGATGATGTCCTCGACGACACTCCGCACGTCCGTTAAATCCTTCATCAATCACAATATTAATTTCTTAGAACACTTACTAATCTGCTAAATTTATTCATCTTCTTGATATCATTAAATTATTTTAATGATTATCTCTCACTTTGACGTCATATGTTCTCCCAGTGGCTCTTGCTTGGACAAATGAATTTAATTTAGTGAAATAGAGAGTTGCACCTATAATGACTTGGCATTGATTTATTGTTTTATATTAGCTTAATTTATCCCAATATATTCCGTTTTCGGTGTCAAATTTGTGTTATAAACTTATTTGTTTTCTTCAATTCATTTCAATCTCGTTTATTTTTCTTGAACCAATAGGCCTATGATTAAACGTGAGCTTCTATAAATTTGAATAATAATGATAATGTGGCTATATTTGACATAGTATATGTTTGTACCAGACGAGTTATTTTTGACAGACCGTAAATGCATAACTTTGTAATTTCATCCTATATTGTGCAAAGTAGTTCCTTATGAAATGTTCATCAAATAATACGTGTTCGTTGCTGAATATGTGTGATTCTATTTTACCGTAGGGTGATTTCATTTTTGTTTTATATTTCACAAAGTAATGTTTTAAAATATATTAGCCCTATATCAACACAAGGTGTCACGTGATACCAACATTTTTATTCTGATTTTCTGATTTTTGTGATAAAAGGATTTCAATATTTCACCTGAATTCAACGAAAGACATACAACATGTAAAAAATATTTTAAAAAAGCTCCTACATAACATATACTTTATTTGGCGTATAAATAGTAGACATTCCTTAAATTCCCAGACTCTAAGTAAACAAAGGTAAAACTCGATGTATCCTTTTGTCAACTTCTGCACGTGTTTTGAAATAATACACAAAAATAACAGACAAGTGCAAAACCAATGACAACACCGTACAAATCAGGAAGCATTTAATAAATAATTAGTTAACATTTCTTAAATTCCCAGACCTTATGAAAATATATACCACACTACCTGTATCATCAATTTACGCACTTGTTTCAAAGGAAGTGGCAGCGTAGAAATTCACGCTAAAATCAGCACCCAAGGTGTCTCAAGAAAATAAGCCTTGTCATATTATTTGCTACATTGAGTGTTTGGTTTGGATTTCGACAATCAGATTATGTATCAACTGGAAATTGTGAAAGAAAACATTATACGTTTGGGACCGATATTCAGCTTTTCCATCCGAAAGATTTGACAAAGAATCGAACCTTTTACCTACAGTGTAGCATAGTCAGGTGGTAGGCGAATACAGAGAGCGACCCGGTTACCGCATATACCAAACTCCCCAATCCAACTCATCCAACCCTTCCCAAAGTTATGATGATTCTCCCCCTCCCCCCAAAAAAAAAAAAAAAATAAATATAATAAATAAATAAATATATATAAATAAAAATAAAAAATAATTATAATATAATAATAATAAATAAATTAATTAATTAATTAATTAATTTAAAAAAAAAGAAAAAAAAAAGAAGAAGTGAGAGAGGGAGAGAGAGAAAAGAAAAACAAAATTAAATAAATAAACTTTGATAAATAAGAAAGAAAAGCAAACAGTAAAACATAACATAAAAATGAATAATTATTAAATTATCAGTCTTATCACGATTCTATTCATCATCGTTATTGAAGGATCTACGTTTCATTCCGTTTTACGACTGCATAAATATCATTGTGAAAATATGTCGTTAACCTATGGTATTATGTTCTACTCAAATGTTACAAATAAGCAGAGATATAGCAATCATTCTTGTTGATGGCTCAGTTCATTGCTATTAATATAATGATCCTTTTATTGCTAGTTGTCATGATAATTCATATTTCAGGTTTGTGTTCACCAATTGACAAATAATTCCTTGTAGTCAAGTTTACATTCGTTTTTCTTTCTTTTTTTTTTTTTCATTTTCTTTTTTTGAGATACCCTTTAGGTAATGTTCGTTCAGCGAACTTTCATGATGACTTGCAAAAGTTTCCAAAATAAGTTTAGATCTTGAATAGATTGTTTTAAAGTTATTTTCTGTATAATTTGTAATTTCATAATAATTCTATTACGTATGTGCATTATGGAGAGATTAATATAACATCAATAAAAACTTTCATGTATATTACTTATTACTTAGTTTTGTTTAATAATTATCTTGGAATCTTGGAACATTATAACTCTTTTATTTTATGATTAATCAACTTATATGTCACGTTTTGGTCTATTTTTACTAATGTAAAAAAAGAAAAAGAAAAACGAGCTTCATCCTGCCCCTTTTTTTTACTGAAAGGTATTCACTGTCATGATTTGTTAAGTGCACTTTACACGATCAGAAGTGAAGAGCTGAGATAATACAAAATATGAATATTTTGCTTTGTTCTTTTAAGTTGTCTATCGTACTCGCTAGCTTTAATTTGGTTTCATGGCTTGACTTTGAACGTAAACATCACGATTTTCGCATAAATTCTTCGACCATTTGTGGAATGTGGATGACACTGTAAAAACGAGCTGCTATAACTTGTCAGTTTCATGCATATCTCCTCTTCCGTCTATTGCCAACCTTTTCTTCCGTATATTAGCGTCAAGTCAATAAAGTATTTCCGTTCAGAAATATCTTGATCGGTATTACTTACTTTGTCTGTTGGCCTATCTATCTGATCAATGTTTCTCTGTCTCCCACTGTCCCCAATAACTTGATAATATTATGTTAATGTATTGTTCAACGGTGTCGATTTGTTTTGGCGATTGGGGGGGGGGGATGATCGTCGATATTTCCTCTTTTCCTCAATGTGACACATACGATGGTATATGATGGCAGTGTACATTTTTAGGGTGGGGGTAATGCTTGTATACACATATGCATATAAATATGGAGGAAAAAAATACCAGTTAGTATTTTATAATGCGAGCACGAAGCGCGAGCTGAAAAATTTCTCAATAATAGTGACATAAAGTGGGGAATTTGTAGCATAATGCGAGCGCAAAAGGAGGAAGGGGCTTTAACTGGTTTGTTCAAGGGGGAACCATCATGATGTAATGGCTAGATAAACACACATGCATGCATATGAGTATCTAGGCCTACTAGTTCATATTTTCAAATTATGCGAGCGCGAAGCGCGAGCTGAAAATTTTCTCAGGAATAGTCACATGAAATGGGACATTTATTGTAGAATAATGCGAATGCGAAACACGGAAGGAGCTTTATCTAGTTTATTAAAGAGGACATCGTGATGTTAATGCTGTAGAATATACACACATGCACATTATTATGCATATGAGTTCTAGTATATGAATATCGTCAATTCATGGGTTTGTTAATAATGCGAGCGCGAAGCGCGAGCTTAAAATTTTCACAATGATATTGAACTGAAACATGGCATTTGATGGGTTACATGTAAGCATGAAATTGATGGAGGGCTAGGGGTGATTAGAAGAGGACCTTCATGACGTAATGCAAACAAACGCATATCTATATAAATACAAGAATTCCATTTGTGGCCATATTGCGCGAAGCGCGAGCTGAAAATTCTCTTAATAATAGTGACCTGATGAAACAGGATAAGAAACGGAGAGGGAGTTGGTGTTTAAAACGTACCATCGTGGTGTTTTACCTTTATTAATGCATAAAAGGTGACCGAATTTAAGTACAGTTTGCAAAAGCTATATTATGCGAGCGCGAAGCGCGAGCTGAAAATTTTCATTCAATTTTCAACCGTAAAAATATCTGAAATGGATTTTGAAGCTCATGCGATCGTAAGTGAAGTGTATTATGATACAATCAATGTTCCGAGTCCCAAAAAGTAACTTTGTCGATGAAGAGCCGAGATAAGTGTTACAGACTCTTCAATATTCATTATTTTTTTATCAAAACCATATGGATTATAGATGGTGGAATACTTATGCCTTCAGTTTTACTTATCAAGACACCTGTCCCCTATGCACCCTGGGATCGTGCCCCTGATTATTATCGATTTGAATGAGTGTTTTTATCCGATTGTGAATAGTGAAACATCTGCGCTTCCATTATCTACACAATGTATTTTATTTTACATGATTACATGCACGCACGAGGAAGATTAACGATTAAGTGAGAAAATTTTGGATTTATGAATGTCAGAAATATGCATATGCAAATATGTCATAAAAGTGTGTTATATGATAACGAATTAATAATGGATAGATTTATATGCACATAATATGATAATTTTCATTTTCTTGATATCAAAATGTTGGGGGATGATTGTCACACCATCCCCGCCCCCCCCCCACCGAAATTATTGGGGGATGCATCCTCCCCCCCCCATCCCCCCCCCCTCCCACAATCGACACCCATGGTATTGTTAATATTATATGTTATATTTCGAGAGATACCATAATAGACTTTTTTAATGCCAATAGTATACATTTTAAAGCATACTTTCCAGTTACAATACCCCAATTCCAAGGAGAAAATACCAAAGTGTGAAAGAATTGAATTAACGAAAGAAAGGCGGGAGAAAGAGAGGAAAGACGATTATTTCTGAGAGTTTTTTTCTTATAGCTTACAGTCATTTTGTTTACACACAAAAAAGCCCTAAAACAATAACTTAAATAAGCCATTGTCTAATGTTCAAAAATAAAACGTAAAAAAAAAACCCAAACAAACAAACTAACAAACCTTGTGTTGTTTTGAAATTCAAGTATGGATAGTTTCATGTACATAATGCCAGTAGATTGTTATAATTATAAATCTATATTCAAGATCACATATGGCTATTACCTCCAATTTCCTTTTTAATTTAATCTAAACCGTATTCCAACCTCCATTCAATTATGTGGTGTGTTGGTTATAAACACTTTTCAGAGCATATGTTCCATTATGATCAAACTCTGTTTACTACATTTTTAGACAAATGCCTTTTGCTTAACATTTTCACAGTGAGTGGTATCTCAATGAGACGGGTTTGAGACGGTTTGGGACTAGTCGCGGAGACGTCTCTTGAGTCTTTGCGACGTCTCATATATATATATGGAAACGTCTCCGTGTCTCCAAGTCTCGATGATGTCTCCTCGAGATACCACCTTTAGCTGTAGAAATATTAGCACACCTTTAACAGTCATGTTATCAGTGGGACCTGGGGCACAGTCAGACATACTGTGACCTCTGTCGCTCTATGTTGTAGATTTTTAATTTTAATTAACGTCTAAATTAATTAGAGTATAAATCCCAAACTGGAAATGTAGAAATGGTAAATGAAAACTATACACAAACCAGGGCAAGACAGATATATAGTTTCCTTTTTACATTAATTTTATTTTAAAAATACTAAATTTATATGATTTTGTTTGGATAAAGCGCGTTCACTTTAGACACCTCTTGCATTAAAATTAGAAGTTATCGGGAAAATGAAGCTACTGATTATTTATTTTTTCAACGTATGAGGCTACTATTTTCTCAGAAAATTATTACATTTTGAAGATGATACGACAATAATGATTTACCTGTGTCATCGGGTATACAATGACCTGAAGAATTAGGTTAATTAGAATCAAGTCGTAAACAACATGCAATTAAACGCCTACTAACGATCGGGAGACAATTTACGGGGAAACCTACAAACATTCTATCACTTGTATTCATTCATATTTAACTTGCCTGATAAACAGACAGAACAATATGATTTTTTTTTTTCATATAATATAAAAAATTAAAAAAAATAAAAAAGAATTAACCAAGCTGCAACCTTAAAAGTTAACTATTACTGTGCCTGAAAAGAAAGAACCAGATGTTTTTACCATTTGTTGCTATTCTAATTTCACTTTTGTTACATATTCTTCTAATATAAGAATTGATGGATTTTATGACAAGGTCAATGTACGCTGTACTATCATGACTATGACACGGGTATAAGCGAGTATATTCTTGGCAGGAGTCCCACACTTGGGTCTCGTAGAATGTCTTCGTCCAGAATCATGGATTTAGTTAAATCCGGAATTTGGGATGGGCAGACACTTTTTACAAGAATCATCAAACATTTGAAATGTATTTGTTGACGTAAGCATAAACTATGCACAGTAAAATAATACACTATTATGTACAGATTATAACAGTAAAAGCAAATATTGTATCATACGTATGTGTGTGTGTTTTTTTTAACATTCGATTTTTAACAGCTGAAAAGTGTAAACTCATATCATACTGACACGTCACACACTGTAAAAAATAAGGGGTGAGATAAAAAAGGAAGGGAAAAAATGAAGGGTGAAATTGACCCCGTTGTGGGTGCACTTGTACGAAATGCGGATTCAGCGTCAATTTCTACCATCCATGGTTTCGGGGTCAATTGGCGCACGTTTATGGCACGGAATGGTGTATTGCCAGCTAGGGAGCTCGTATTGATCCTTCATTTTATATATATATTATTTTAAGAGTAGACGTATCAAAGCTGAGGAATCTCATTTGGATTATAATGATGTTTTTTTACATATACATCATTCTTCAAATGAGGCTCCGAATAATGACTTAAGAATTTTTTAAAATCATTAATATAAATGGCATTCCTTTTAAACTGCATGCCTAAACACAAAGGCCTAAAGGTGCTTTAAAATTTACATAGTTATTAAGAAAAACACAACAAAAAAAGCCAATGTTTCGATGATGTATTGTAACATTAAAAAGGGGCATGTCATCTAATCAATTATATTTTAAGAACTTGAACATTGAAAAATATGATCATTATCATGATTATAAGTTCATGTGTTTTTTATATGGATTATAAGACATGGCATGTGTTTCATTCCAATGGACGTTTTCTCTGAATTTCATTTTATCATCTTCCTTCTTTAATTATTATTATGTACTAAAGACAGGCTATTTACATTTTAAGCAAATGCTTGAAATGAGATACCAAATTAAAAGCTCTTAAGTATGCTATTATAAACTTGTTTGAAACATTACCATGACAACAAAGGGATCTTGAAATAAAACAGTGTATACATTCAAGCTGTTTTCATTCGAAAAGTGATGTACAGTCATAAATATGCCTAATTAGTCATTAAAACCAAGCCTGTCTGATTATGAATGAACGAATTCTCTATACACGTGAACGTAACATTATCTATACAGAGGCTTTCATAAATTATCCAAATTAATTTTGAGATCCTTCTTAATCGTTTGTAGCAACAAGGAAGATTTGTTGATAGGGTTTTGTTGATATGACGTGTCACCGAGCTAGTTCTGGGATGACATGACATCACACATAATGTGACGTCACAAAGCTCGATTCATCCACCCCTAGTTTGTGCCTGATACTTCCCCCAAGTTACCCCGTCGTAATCCCGGTAGAGACACAACGAGTGATATGATGAGGGGGTGAGACCGTGGCGTGAAATGATACCCCCTATCCGATAGAAAGTTATAGATCGTTATCGCATTGGGGGAAAGCAGGCCTACGCTAGTCTACCGACCATACCCTTTCTTAGTTTAAGCGTTTATATTCTAAGTAGTGGTTTATTCAGTCATTACAGATCAAAATGATTAATGGGTCTCTTACTCAAAATAGGGCATTATTTTTATTATTTTATGGAAAATTTTAAACGGCCACATGATTTTAATAATGTTTCACCCTCACATTAAGGTTCGTTCCAACGTAGAAACTAAAAAAAAAAAAAAAAAAAAAAAAAAAAAAAAAAAATGGGTCTGGATTTTTAAGGTAGGATTCGAGGGTGTAGGGGGCTCGTCTCTGATAAAATCCATCGAAACCAAATTGGTGAGGGGTGAAGGGGGTATGAAACCAAAAACTCGTCTGTATGAGTAGTAGTATATCAAGAAAAATGGGAAGGGGGCTGTGAATTAAGTGTTTTTCTTTAATGGATTGAGGAATCATTTCATTTTCCTTAAATTTTCATTCTTTTTTATGTTTCATTACTTCATATTTTAGATTGCGAAGGAACAAAGAGAACTAGGGAAAGTATATATATTAATAACACAGAAGTGAAAAACATCATGCTTATTTCCAACAAAGATTTTATTTCCTTTCTCAAATTTTCGAAAAACCTTTTCCGAAATATATATATATATATATTGATTTCTAGACTGTGTCTTTATTTATCAACGCTCTGCCTCCAAGCATCGATCACTATAGAAGTCATAGGATAGATTCACCAAGTGTGTATATATATATATATATATATATATATATATATATATGTGTGTGTGTGTGTGTGTGTGTGTGTGTGTGTGTGTGTGTAGGACAAGCTTAGACGTTGCTGAACTTTGAATCTTTAATCATCTTTATTCATAACACATATATCATCTGGACAAAACGTTGAGTCTCATCGCACTTGTATATATACAGTGGTGGCCAAAATTATTACAACACCTGAACCTACACAAAGTCTGTGGGATTATCAATGCCCTAGTTCATTTGCCGAAATCAGATTAAAGATGTCTTTTGTGTGCCATGAGCTTTCATGACTTTTTAGCATAGGGTCTTACGTATAATAATGTTGATACCAAATTTATATAGTTTCAACCATCTGGTAATGCGCAGCATTAAAAATAGTTGCGCTATGCGCTTTTGGTTTCCCCATAGACTTGTGTATTAAACATGTAGTACAAATGCAAAAAAGTAAAATGCCAATTACATATGCCGATTGCTCAAAAAGTATTTGAGGTAGAAGTGTGAAACTTAGCAGTCTTGTTTATTCTAATATACCTCAAACACACTCTAAAGTTCAGCAAATTTGGTTGAATAGGGAGAGTGGATTCGCCCCCACCCTTGGTGGTGAGATGACCAAAATAATCATGCCCATTGAAGGTTAAGACTATTTTATTTAATTCAATAAAGACACTCCAAATATGTTGAAATATTAAGGGTCATTGGAACAATGGACTAAAATACGGGCACTGAATTAAAAATTTGGGGCCCTTCAAAAATAATTTTAAAATCCCCGCATAAGATGTAACTACTACACCCTGTGTTGTTATGAATGCCATTTTTGACATCTTCAGGAAATTTCCTTTCAGAATATATATACTTTTGTAGGGAGAGGCTTACAATGTTTAACGTTATGACACTTTGATCCTTAAAGGGGCAAGCTTTTTAAATTTTTCAATTGGTGGTGTAACATAAAAAAGGGCGACTTGGGGGCGAGTTCCCAACGCATGGCTTTGTTATTTAGATTTTAAAGCATAATGATGATATTCGGAGACATCCCAACCATTTTATAGGTATTTAAATGGTCAACTGAATCAAAATTATTAAAATCATTTAAATATGCTTGGTTTTCTAATAATTTGGCCACCACTGTATATATATATATATATATATATATATATATATATATATATATATATATATATATATATATATAAACAAAATGTAGTCAAATAATGCATTTTCGCCAATTTATTAGATTTGTCTCAAATTTTCGACGGTAGTACCTCCGTCTTCTTCAGGAGAAATATTTACAATGAACAGTATCTTTACTGGATAGTGAAAACGGGCCCCTTGAATAACGTGCTATGCAGTGAACCATCTTTTATTTAGTATAGGCGAAATGAAAGTAACAGATGACTCGAAACGTAGCTCTCAAATTCCTTTAATTCACAAGCTTTCGGTCAGCATGGCCTGCGTCAGGCGGTTGTTTTTAGTTCATCTGAGAGGGCGCTCTAGGGGACAAGAGAGGGTCCACTTGTACTGGCGGTACCATGAATTGTTATTCAGATTTTGTAGAGAGGTATACTTAGTAACCGGTAAAGAGACGCATGTAGGCATGTGAGATGTACGTGTGTGGGTGTGTGTGTTATATATGTGTGTTACATATAACACACATACCCATACACGTACATCTCACATGCTACATGCGTCTCTTTACTGGTTACTAATATACCTCTAAACAAAATCTGAATAACAATTCATGGAACCGCCAGAGTAAATTGGCCCATAGTGGACCCTCTCTTGTCCCCTAGAGCGCCCTCTCAGATGAACTAAAAACAAACGCCTGACGAAGGCAATGCTGGCCGAAAGCTTGTGAATTAAAGGAATTTGAGAGCTACGTTTCGAGTCATCTGTTTCATTTCATTTCCTAATATACTATATATATATATATATATATATATATATATATATATATATATATATATACACACACACAAAAAAAAAAATGGCACCTCATTAAATTTTCAATACTGACAGTGTCTTTAATTTTTTTTTTTTTTTTTTTTTTTTTTTTTTGGGGGAGGCCTTTTTTTACTCTTTTTTTCCTCTCTTTTAATTTCTTCTTTATTTTTTTCTATTCCATGTTATTGTAACTTTATCATTATTATGCATACACCCATCTGCTCTGTTATATTTCGTAAATATACTGACCATATATTTTTTTTACCAAAGATAACATTAAAGATAAATATTTGAGCAAGAAACTGTTAATAAATGAAGACTTTGATTTGAAATCGCTTGTTTCAATAATTTGCATGCTTTAATCACTCAGTAGACATAATACCCTTTGTGTCTAGTACATATTGGTTTTTAAAATCAACCTTACTGATAAATATTAAAAATAAAAATACATGAAAAATGCCAAAATATTTTCATATAATACATGTATAAAGTTATAGTATGTGGCTGTGTGTGTGTGTGTGTGTGTGTGTGTGTGTGTGTGTGTGCGTGTGCGTGTACAGAACTACAGATAGGCGTACCAGAAATATGGATTCGGTTTGACACACTTCTCGGTCTCTATGTTTACATGATAACGATAAATTATATGATACAATAGATGTGGTTTCATTTTAGATTATTACCTGCATTTTTTTATGCATAAATAATACAGAAGTAATTTAGGATTGCCCAATTTTATTTGATATCAGAGCTGAATACACTGTAATTTCCGAAGTTGGTATAAGAAGTGCCTTCAATGAGGCATTCTATTCGATTGGGTTTTCCCCCCAAGATGAACCTAAGAAA
Source organism: Paracentrotus lividus (assembly GCA_940671915.1). NCBI lineage: Eukaryota > Metazoa > Echinodermata > Echinoidea > Camarodonta > Echinidae > Paracentrotus > Paracentrotus lividus. The sequence goes on from CALNVZ010003432.1 coordinate 31,982,363, forward strand.
AATAAGGCTGAATAGTGACGGAGGTAAAGAAAGGAGTGGAGAGGGAGAGAAAGGAGGTGCGTTGAAGATGAGGAAGGGTAGAATTCTGGAATTTGAGAGAGAAAGAGGATAACTAAAGGTAGCATGCTTATGTAATTTCATTATTGAATGAAACATTTAAGGTCAAGACAGGTAGCTTTGAGACGAACATTTCCCTGGATTTACGAATATTGATGATAATGACGATGATGAGGATGACAATGATGGTGATGATGAGGAGGAGGATGGAAATCATGGTTATGATGCAGATGACGATAATGATGAAGGTAAAGACTGTCATGATGATGATGCTAATGGTGATGAGGTAAAGACGAAGAAGACAAAGGGAGGAGAGGGAGAAGAAAGAAAAAAGGAGACGAAGAGACGGGGTAAAAAGAGGACAAAGAAAGACAGCTACAAAGAGATAAATAGAAAGAAAGAGTGGAGGAGAGAATAGATGAGAAATCGAAAGAGGCAGGCGATGCCAGTAAATTGAACGAGGGAACAAAGATACTGAAAACTTCATAAAATGTCAAAGTCAAGAGAATTCTTCTAAATACCATGCTGTCATCGATGATTGTATGATGAGTGTCTGATCGTGTGGCTAGTATAAAGCATGATTCATGTACTTCAACTCTATTTCAGTCCATTTAGACCACACTTAATTTGAAATACTATTCTTGATGTTGAACAATGAGGGTGATGTCAACTAGTATCATCTCTTTGCTTACGATGCGTAACTCCTCATGTTTGTTCTTTATTTAGAGTAAGAGGGGCATTTCTTCCAAAGAGAATGGAGATTTGTGTACATCATTGTAAATAACCTAGAACTATGCTTTGTATGTTCCAAGATCTATATTTTGACATACGGGTTACTATATCGAATTTCCGTCAAATTAGTATAGCCCCCTCCCCATGACTATACAATTCAATTGCGTATGTAATAGAAATCATAATTGCTCACAATCTTGAACTAATGTATACTAATATTAAGCTACAGATCAAAACCTGCTACTGGACATAAGATATTGATTTTCATGTTGTTTTTATTAAAGATAGAATTCCCCAGGCTTGAATGTCTAAAACTAGAAACATGTCATGCATCATAATAATGCCCCATGATAGCGGTGGAGGGGGCGGGTAAATCAATATCATTTAGGGAGCAGGGGCTTAGGACGGGGTTTATCCTATTAACAAGTTTCGATGATAACTTTCATCCCATTGATTTAGGCCCTAACCATGTTAACCACTATGCTCACGGGTTCACAACTGAATATTACATGCACGTGATGAATGTTTATGATTCATGTAGTGGTTTATCAAACATCAAACGTTAAACCTGTTTGAGTTACTACAAATAACAACACATTGGTTGCTGTTACCTTGAATTCCCTTTTAGGCAGGTCCCTCTCCACAACAGCAAAAAATATTTAGACAAAATAAATAAAATATGGCACAAGATTTAAAAGCACGTTTTCCCCGTGTTTAACTTATTTATGTACCTATAATTACAGGACCTTCAAGTAAACGTAACAGTGCTTACAAATTGAGGAGTTACCCTGGTAAAAACAAGACGTAATAAATAAATAATTCATTCTTAGATACATGCAAAGAAATCGATGGATGTAGCCACAGCAAAAAAAATATACTTTAAAAAAATGTACGCACAAATTAAAAATAAAAAGCTCTCTCTTTGGTATGAAACTGATATGGACCACCAATCTTTCACTATTATTGTATCAATGTTTGTTTGATCAAATATTAGTGCCATTTTCAACATCTGCATCTTTATATTTCCCTTCATCATGTTGATAATAATTATGCTAATCTATCAAGAATCTTGAAAAGGTATATCAAGAAAATTAATGATCAAATGCATACGTTAATATTTACCTTGACTACGTATGCGCTGAGAAGGAGGTGAATATAAGATGTAGAAAACATGATGATGGTAAAAAGTTGTCTGAACTTTAAACAAATCAACAATTGCCTTGTAATATTCAAAATTTTAAATATTTGCAAAGTTTCGAAAACTGTTCAGTTCCAAATTATGTTTTAATTTGTATTGTATTGACCGTTTAACTTGTTTTTAACATGTTATTTATACCCATATCTTATTAATATTATAAACATTTGAAATGTACTTTCATATGAAAGACAGTGCTCTCCGGAAGAGCAGAAATAGACTTGAAAAGAAACTGAAATGACTATTGAAATAAAAATATACATGTACATATTGTACCTATAGATCGGAAAAATAAGGGCCTACTACATGTATATACTTTGGGGGGCTTTTGGTGTGTGTGTTGTGTGTGTTTGTGTGTGTGTGTGGTGTGTGTGTTGTGTGTGTGTGTGTTAAAGGGGCCGAAAATAAATCGAAAATCAACATTCTTTTGATTTACGAAGGACATTTTGATCTGATACGACCTTTCAAGTCATTTATAAAAAAATAAAAATAAAGAAGTTTTGTTGCTATTCTTTTAACACCAACACTTCCCCTTGTAGAAATGGTTTATTTACCTTTGAAGAGTTTGAGAGATGCCAATTTAAGTGACATTGTGTGATAAAACACTTCAGCTTAAGTTGATTGGGATATCTTCTCGCACCCTCTTGACGAAATCCATTATTAATGGCATTTCAAGTTTACATGACTTACCAACGAAATCACATGACATTTTAGGAAAGCTTTACGAACTTGAAATGACAGTACTCAAAGAAAAATACTTTGAAGAGAGAAATGAAAACAGCAGATGAAATTCAAGATATTTTTTATCCATGCCATTCAGGATATAAGCATACTATTTCGGGGAATAAAAAAGCAACGAATGAGAAATATGCGAGAAGAAATACTACCAAAAATGAATGGGCATTCCAATTTTGATCACACCCTTTATCAAATGTGAGCTCCAACCTCTAGTGATCATTTTATGACTTTGTGTAAGTGTGAATTTAATTCGGTATTTATCCATATTTACCAAAAGTTCTCTTATCACTTCATTACTTCCATTCATTTTCAATTTCTGTCTCTCTGTTCTCTTATCTTTATCTCTGTCTAATTTCTTACCATTCTTTATGTGTCTCACTCACTCTTGTTCCTTTTTCACGTTTCTTTCTCCCTCCCGCTCCCTGTTTACCCGCACTCTTTAGGTTCCACTCCATTCATTAGTGCACCAAGGCATTAGTAAAGCTAACAAACACACCCACGTCCATACATTTATCCTCTCAGATGTCAACGACTGATGTTATATGATTAGAATACCCCAAGGAGCTCGTCATATATTTCTCATACATGTCATATGCCTCGTATTATAAGAAAGCATCATACCGAGATCATATATCATATAGAAATTAGTTGATATTTTGCTTTTAAGTGCAAAGAACTCTATCCAGGGTCTTTTTCCGTATCAGTGCATGAATGGCGTTGGCCTTTTCACCCCTGATAAATATTAAACACGATACAGATTTACTACGCACCCCATAGAAGAGCCATAATTTAACCATATGTATCAAATGATATATACCTTTTGTGAATGTAATGTCAATGCGTTCTCACCAACTGATTTTCTTTCGTGGAATTTATTTTTTTAATCAATTTAAATATAAATTTATATTACTTCAAGTTTTAAATATTTAAAGCTGTTAACGTATATTATCAAAATTAGGACAGCACTGCAATTCATGTGTCATTTTATATTCACGTCGTACTAGTTGGTGTTTATAACAATGGCTCTGGTTATAATATAAGACGAACATGACAAAATGAATCTTGGTCTTACAATAAAAACAAAAGTTTCTTTATGGTTAAATATAATAATATAAAAAATGACATGTCACATGCGGCAATATTCAGCTTGATATGTTAGCAAAAGCAAAGCTTCATCAACGACTGCTTGTAAACGTCAAATATATTACGAAATTCCCCTTCATCTTATGCCATAGGATGTATTTCTGCGTGCAAAGAGGAGCATACTCAACTCATCCCGGTAATACTTTTATACTCGATATCTTTACCAGAATATTTACCAGATCCGCCCTGTGATTCACAAATTATGCACCACATATACATTTTTGAAAAGGGGAATTTCCCTTAAAGACAAAACATAGTGAAAGTGCACATGAATATATAATAAACCAAAAACAAAACAAAAAATAAATCAACAGCACAATATCCAATCGATAGATTTCATTAGGTAATCAGGTAATATTACGTTATTTGATTTTACATAGAGATAAAACAGGTCGTTTTTAGTGTACTGATCATTTATTTGAAGTAAAAATCTTAGAATATTCACATTTAGTAAAATAATAGGTATCAGACAAAGAGGTTTTTCGAGGCCAATTTCCATCGTTCGAACAGTACTCTTATTAAGCTATTCATTGACCCTGACCCAAAGAATATGAATTTGTAAGGATAGTAATTTAAGAGGTGTTACACTTGATCAATGGTCATCACAGTATCACCAATAGACCAGGTGAATTGTATGATTTCAATCGTATTCAATAGGGTCTACATTCATCCTTCTTCAACTCACTCCCCAACTTACATGACTTAGAAATAAATAGAATCGTTTTGTTTTAAAAAAAAACTTGGTGTCGTGGTCTTAATTATAGATTCCCATTACATATTCTGTAGAGGGAATAACTGACCTCCAATTTGTGTGTTTAACCCAAAATCTAGTTCAATCGATAGATATTTTTTTATATTTTATTATATAAAAATGTGTTTTGAAATTTTAACAAATATATATATATGATTTTATAATATATGTAATATGATTGAAAATCAGTCTGGTTGGCATCTAGATAACACAAGAATCACAGTTGGTAAAGTAGAATGCAATAAAAAAATAAAAAATAAAAAACGGAGCATAGCTCTAAAAAAAAAAGAAAAAAAGAAAAGAAAAGCGAAGTCAAACTCTTCGTCAGTGCTCATGGTGTGACAAATAATTCCGTCTGCTCATGAAAAGTCGTGTTTTTTCGTCCGTTTCAGTAACGGATTTTGATTTATTTGTCCAACCATGAGCACTGACGAAGAGCGTTTCTTCGTCTATTTTATTTGAGAGCTATGTGCCGCTTTATTTTAAAATGCATGATTTCATTTTTTATGGCATTCTACTTTACCAACTGTGATTCTTAAATTTGGAACATATATTTATATATATTTAATTTATAATTGAGCATCCTTCAGTTGTGCTGCAAGAGTTCAACCTGAAGGTCACCTGTGTCACCTGATGTCATGTCGGTAAGCAGGTACCCAAATCTATGTTTATTATTCATATCTCGTCACGTGTACCATGTCTGTAAACCCGGATGATGCGCGTGATTAAATGTTTCTAAGATGGCGACCAATACCACCAAAACCACGAGAACATGAATGTCTGCTGATTCTCCCCACGCATTCTCGTCTCCTGAACCGCCACATCCTCTACGGGCAGCACTGCAGGTATGATGGTGGTGATAACCCCTTCTTCGGATAGCTGGGGTTTGCACGTCATCTAGAGACATTACGAAACTCTGATCGGGATTAAACGTACTCCCTCGTGGATAAAAAAAAAAGTGATCTTAACTAGCTGCATAACACCGATAATTGTGATAATTGAAATAGATGACGACTATTAGAACAATGCGATGCCCTCAGGTTCTTCAAATCTCTATCAATAACGAGAAGCCTGTTCAATTGTATTTGTATCTATTTATAGTACGCAAAGCCTGGAACATCCACAAGGCCAATATAAACTCATTACGGAATTTCTTATATATTTTTGGGGAATTCCATAAATCTTACGGTAGACAAACTTGAATTTCCTTTGTTTATTTCTTTTTCATCCTCGTTTGTTTTATTTGCAACTTAAATGTAATGTATCAAAATATGGTACCATAAGCGTGGGGGGGGGCGAAGTGTACTGAAGATTTTTTTTGTTTTGTTTAAAGTTGTTAGGGCGACGAGACAAATTAATGTGTCTAATAGATTAATCAGAGACTGTTCAGTTCATTTTCATCTTCATTAAGCACTTTCATAGTTTCTAATGTTTCCGTAGTCATTGATTTGAAAGTAGTAATCTGCTCAGCGTCATACAAATGCAAAATAAACTTAATTGAAAGAGCTGTAATAAAACGTGTCCATCATGGCGCTTCTGATGGTTTTTGCATAATGTGCATACAGACTGTCAGGCCTCTCATGAAAAAAAGAGTGATTCTGTAATTTGGTAAATAAATTTTAAAAAGCAAATTAAACAATATAAATTAATTGATTCATTATAATATTTCATTTTAAAGTAGGCCTGTTTGCGAATGGTATTAAATCCTCTGTCTCTGGTTAATCGAAGTTTGGAAAAAAATACATCTTATTTCAAGTAGCTACTAAGTAAATATAATCATTACTTTTTAAGCTAGCTGGCCAAAAGTATTATAAACAAAACACAGAAAGTTCCCCTAATTCCATATAAATAACTTTTGAACCAGGAGGTTTTAAAAAAAATCTAATTTATGTTCCTAGGGAATTTAATTAGCCACAATGGGAACAATTTTAGGAAAAATCATCAAGTCATGCTCAGTGAGCAATGGTTGAATGCAAAATGTCATTTTTTTGGAAGTTCGCAGCCAAATGGCACTTTGATTCAATAAAACAGAACCCATTTTTAGATTTAAATCTTTACACTTCAGAATGTTTGCAAAACGTGCTTCCAATATAGGGGAGACCGGGACAAATGTAACGGGGCAATTGTAACAGAGGCTCCCATTCCTAGCAAAAACACGCTATAAACTTAAAATTTGTAGAGAACATGCGCATTTAATCGCTCCACATGCTGTATGAGTGTTAGCAGATTTAACGGTTCGTGGAACTTTCTACAGCGGAAAAACCTTTTTTGAGCATAAAAGTAATATTTCACATTACCATTGTTTTTCTTCTGGACAAATATGTGGATGAGCTACGGCTGTTTTTTGTATATTTAGAAATTATGTTCTTAGGCCATATTTTGATAAAGTTTCAACGACGAATACCGAGCTAAGATAGAAAAAAATCTCTCCAAATATGGTCACCTCTGCCAGGGGAAATTGTAACAAGCTGTTACATTGCCCCTGTTCTGTTAAAGTAACTCCCGTAGGAACTCGATTAAGCAGATTTCGCTGATCAACACCAGCTATTAAATAACCAATCAGGGCCGCGGAGCGTTTTTGGAAGTGGAGGGGCTGAGCGCAAGTGGAGAGGGAGTGGGGGGGGGGCTGAACAGACTAAAAATCACAAATGTATGGTCATTTTTCCGTTTTTATTTTTTAGGTCAAATTTGGAAAAAACTGTTACAATTGTCCCAGGTCTCCCCTACGGAAACGAAATTTGCGTCAATTTTTACGGTTGAGTGAGCATGCAGCAAAAATTGCCCAAACTGCGATTTTTAATTCTTTGCCATGATATAATCAATCAAAAATGATGGAATTCCTGTTGTGGAAGTGTATTCAACCAATATCCATTCATGCACGGTTGAATGAACCCATCAAACAACCAAAAAATAGGCTATTTTAGAATTACGAAAATGCATTGCAGTAATTTCATGCACTAGAAAGCATCTCAATAACATTTTTTGGGTTGTATTTATATTCTTTGGGTACGTGTCAATGATCCTATGGCATTTATTTACACATTCATGCCTTATTGAGCACGTGAGACTGGAAAAGCCCTTTTCTCACATACGGACTAAAATTCAAATTTTTACCATTATTAAATATAACAATTCTTTTCGGGGAGTACTTTTGGTTTTATTTTCATAAAAATCCCAATGTTTCACGCCTCAGTGGGCACAAGATACAAGAAAATCATGTAACTGAGAAGAAAGTTTGGGGCTTCGTCATGGTTCAGTGACTTTTCGAATACGTAATTTGAATCAAGATCATGTTAGTTAGCAACCAGTTGAAACTATGTGCAGTCGCACGCCCGACAATATACAAAATATAAACGAATGGACTCGCTTGTAAACGCACCTCCACGCTCAAACCACACACACCCTCACACGCCCCACGCCCTCAGACTCGCACACGCCCACCTGTATACACGCGCTCGCGAGCGAAGGCACACGAATTATTTCACTCGTGGGCACGCGTACTCTTCGCGTTTCTCTCTCTCTCCCTCCCTCTCTCTTCTTGGAGTAAAGTGGCCCTGATGAAAGGCGATGCCCTAATGATATCGGGTTTTCAGTATTAATTTCTTGTGATTACGAGGTAATGGTAACGAATTGAAATGAGAAAGTCACTTAGATTATCACCAAAGCGTAGCAATAACGAGCTTAAAATTCCAGCTTCGCAATCATACCATACTGCACTTGGTTAACACCGATAGTGTTAGACTCTCTACACAGCTGGCAGGAGAAGCAATCTGCAAATAAATGTCAGTCATGAAGATAAATGTGTATATAGACATGCACACTCTAAAATGATACTGGTAGATTAAGTGTTTACTATAAATTCAGAGACTGTTTGAAAAAAGGACGTTTTGAAACGCGCATTAATAAAATGGTGCATTATACAATGTGACATGAATGGGGAAAGCCGATAGACGATATGAATGTGCGAGAAAGTGCACATAAGTGGCGTAGGGAAAGGTCAGTAAATAGTAAGTGGTCAGAAAAGAAGAGATAGACAGAGACAGAGGAAGAGGTAGAGAGAGAGAGAGAGAACCATAAAGCTTAAGAAACTGGAGAACAAAAAATAGAAGTAAATGAACAAGATAAGAAAGAAAGTTATGGAGTGAGAGGTAGTGTAGATGGGGTAGGAAGAGAAATGTGGGCCAAAATTGCTCCGATGCAATTAGTCACAAAATAGTCCGCTGAAGGTTACTCTGATAAAGTGCTCAGGAGATATTTGATATATTAAAACCATAATCACTCCATTTAGTGAGTGGGAGGATCAGTATAGCCGATGTTAAAAATACATCAAACATGTTGGAATCTCTCTTTCTCTGTTTCTGACTCTATTTCTGTCTCTCTTTCTCTCCGTCTTTCTCTCTCTCTTTTCAACCCAGTTCGCGGTCTGACGAATTGGTAGATAGTATGTCGTCACACTATTACAACGTGATGTCATAATCGTACCCTGATTAGCGGAAACGGAACTCTGTAACTTAGTCTCAAAAACAGACTCCGAATGGAAAGTCACAGTGAACCTCTTCTAATGTAGACAGAATATACGCTGCAAAATTTGGAGAAAAAAAAAAGAACACAAGAAAAAAGAAAATTCAGCTTATAAGTTAACAAAAAATTATCGCGACTTTTAAGTGGAAAATAAGTATATTTATAGGTGATCGTGAGGATGATAGTACTTCTTACTCGGCAACTTAAAACGCGGGTCCCCTTTAATTCAAACCCATATAGACCATTACACGGTTTCAATTCCGGTAGGATGCTTAGTACTCAACATGCTCATGTCAAGTTCATTCACAGTTCAATTTACAAGTGGTTTGGGTGGGATGTGGTTAACAAATCATTCTATCCCCTATCATGAACTGGTTTACGTTATTCCCTTTGATACATTTTTTATATGGGCATCTTAATTTTGATGAATAGATTTTCTCCTGATGTCTGTTGTCGAGTAACCCCATGGAGGTAAGACCTGGTTACATGTACTTACGTCATGAAGGTATTGGCGTGCAACTTCAGGAATGAATGGGAACATCACACGGCGAGAAAGTAAAGGAGGAAGAAGGAAACGAATCAAAAAGAGGGGATGGGCAGAGCAAGAGAAGTGGATAGATAGAAAGGTTGTGATGGTGTGTGTGTGTGTGTGTTGTCGGTGTGTGAGAAGAGAGCTAGGGTGGGTGTGTATGCGGGTGTGTGTGGTGAAGGGGTGTGTGTCTGTGCGCGTGCATGATGGTGTGCGTTGTTGGTGTGTTGTTGTGTCGAGAGAGAGCTAGGGTGGGTGGTGCGGTTGTGGAGGGGTGTGTGTCCTGTGGTGGTGTGGTGGAGGAGTGTTTCTGTGTCGTTTTGTGTGGATCAGGGTGAGTTTTGCCGAAGTATGTGTGTAAAGCCCGTCTCACACTGTGCGATTTGCCTGCGATGCGATTTTTGAGAAAACTGATATATTATTTGATAATGACATTCAAACAAGGAAATTAATGCTGTCCAAAGTTCTTGGTATTCCTGTGAATAATAACATTGTTATTCACGGCTATTACGAACCCCTTCTCTGTATAAAATCAAATTGTTTCTATATCGCAGTGACGTCACAGCGATCTTGCGATTTTAAGCTAATTTGACATTTACTCCCCATTAACGGATCGCATTGGGGAAAAAAAATCGCTTGCATTGTTCCTATACATTTTCTGCATCTCATAAGATAATTTTGAATGTTGGAATATGTCACATTTAAGGAAAATAAGTTAACAAAAAATTATCGCGACTTTTAAAGGTGGAAAATAAGTAATATTTATAAGGTGACGTGAAGGATGAATAGTACTCTTACTCGCAACTTAAAACGCGGGTCCCCTTAATCAAACCATATAGACCATTAGCACGGTTCAAATTCCGGGTGGGAGCTTGTACTCAACATGCTCAATGGTCAAGTTCATTCACAGTTCAATTTACAATGTTTGGGTGGATGTGGTTAACAAATATCTAATCCCTATCATGAACTGGTTACGTTATTCCCTTTGATACATTTATATGGGCATCTTATTGATGAAAGATTCTCCTGATGTCTGTTGGTCGAGTAACCCATGGAGGTAAGACTGGTTACATGTACTTACGCAATGAAGGTAATTGGCGTGCACTCAGAATGAATGGGAACAATCACACGGCGAGAAAGTAAAGAGGAAGAAGGAAACGAATCAAAGAGGGATGGGCGAGCAAGAGAAGTGGATAGATAGAAAAGGTTGGATGGTGTGTGGTGTGTGTGTGTGTGTGTGTGAGAGAGCTAAGGTGGGTGTGTATGCGGTGTGTGTGTGAAGGGGTGGGTTGTCTGTGCGCGTGCATGATGGTGTGCGGTGTGTGTGTGTGTGTGTGTCAGAGAGACTAGGGTGGGTGGGTGTGGAAGGGTGTGTGTCTGTGGTGGGTGTGTGGAAGGGTGTGTTTCTGTGTGTTTTGTGTGGATCAGGTGAGTTTGCCAAGTATGTGTGTAAAGCCGTCTCACACTGTGCGATGGGCTGCGATGGCGATTTTTGAGAAAACTGAAGTATATTATTTGATATGGACATTCAACAAGGAAATTAATGCTGTCCAAGTTCTTGGGGTAAATCCCCCCCCCCCCTGGTGAATAATAACATTGTTATCACTGGCTATTACGAACCCTTCTCTGTATAAAACAAATTGTTTCTATATCGCAGTGACGCACAGCGACTTTAGCGATTTAGTAATTTGACATTTACTTCCCCCATTAACGGATGCATTGGGAAAAAATCGCTTGCATGTTTCTATACATTTTCTGCATCCATAAGATTAATTGAAGTGGAATAAGTCCATTTAGGAAAATTGCTATTTGTTCCAAAAATCGCATCGCACATCGGCAAGTGGAAGGCGGCTTGGAGAGAAGCCTTGTGCGCGTGGGTGTTTTCTGGTGTGTGTGTCCGGTGTGGTGGGTGTTGTCGGGCGAGAGAATTTGAGATGGTGGAGCGGCGATTTTTCTTGTATTTATTATGGTCATCACAAATTAGTTGGTAGAAGAACAAAGAATAATGTAAAGGGAAAATTGTGTAATCCAGCTAGAAACCGGGGATGAAGTAGCATGATTTAAAAAATAAGTCACGATAAGAGGGGGCAATATATCAATTCTAGGCGATAATAAGGTTTTGTTGTAATACGAGCAAGTCCGAAGCTGTATGAAAACTGAAAAGAGATAGACCTATAGAGAGGAAATAAGATTAGCAACTTCAAAGAATGCACATGTATAAAGTGGAAATCATGATTATGATAAATATTGCAACAATGAAAAAGTAATAACCGTGTCGTATGTATCTATCTGTTGTCCTCGCAGTTGCAATTGTCCAGATGAATTTCTGTGGTGGTGATATTTTTGATCGACAGAGTCGTATTTATTTTATCCTATGTGTTAACTTATAGGCTTTTCATCTTTTCGTCTTACCAAATTGGAACTTATCCAATAGATAGCGGATTTTATCTGGTAAACAGGGCCGCGGAGCGTTTTGAAGTGAGGGGCCTGAGCCAAGAGTGGGGGGGGGGGGCGACAGGCTAAAAATCACAAATGTATTGTCATTTTTGCGTTTTTGTACACTTTGCTGAAAAGGGGGGCTGGCAGCCCACCCCCCCCCACCCCAAGCTCCGGCTCCGCGCCCCTGATAACAGAGGTAAAGGGGGAGAGACTTCGAGCATGTTCAAAGGTAACAACGTGTAAAAACATGTACAGTCAAAGTACATGTGAGAGAATGTTCTGGTCTGTAATACCCCCGTCACACAGCTCGTTCCTATAAACGTCCTTGCAAATTTGCCGAACGGAATAGTCCGTGTGTAACTGAGTGGACGTAGTAAATATTTCTTACGATCTGTTATACCGAACTTTATGACTAGCTAGTCGATTATCAAAAAGTGTTCAAAAAAATCGGGTGCCCATCCGTCCTAAAATTTAACGGGTGGCAGCGTACCTGAATAACGAGATGGAGACTAACAAACGAAATTCCGTACTTAAATCGTTCTAAAGATTCAGGACGTCTTACAAACGAGCATTGTATATCATTTCAGCTTGAAGGTACGAAGAAGCATGGAGTCTGGCAAACGGCTAGGGTTTTTTCATGGGAAACGGGCACGCATTTCCGTTCACCGTTCTACACGGATAATGACGAGTAACGAACGAGATGCACTTTCCTGGAGGCCGTTTGGTCGACGTAAAGAACAGACCACGGATTTTGACGGATTAAAAACGACCAGAACTAGTTAGGTCGGACGAAACGCATTGGGAAAGAGTTGGAAGCTGATAAGAACGGTGCGAACTAACTGGGGACGGATTTGGATTGTTCAGACGGGCTCTGTTTCGTGGAAACAATCAATTTCACCCGATTTTTAACTAGATACAACGGACTGCAGAACGAGCCAGGAGACGTGATGGACGTATGAGGCGTATACGAAGTGTTCATCTTAATCCAGAAATCATAGGTCAAATGTAGCTTCTTTCGGACCAATGGCCGTTTTCGTATTTATTCAAAAGTTGTGAGATTCTTGTAATTGTAAAATAATTGTGGAATGAATAGTGATTCTATATCGCTTATGACTACTATCCACACTGAACAATTTCTTACCATGAAATATTGAAATTATTGCACAAGCGGGCTTAATTATGTACAACCACGGAGTGGACGTACTTGAGACCTATTTCAATCTACTCAGGACTTATAGCACGGGCTTGGACGCAATACGTTTCAATTTTTAAACAGAAGGCAGTCATAATCCCGTCACACTGAGCTATTCCACTCGTCTTTAAGCAGTTCCTGGTGAACGGGCTCAATCTGTTTACACAACGGACGAACTAGTATACAGGTCCACTGGCGTAATCCGGGGATGGGGGGAACATCCCCCCCCAGCTTTAAGGAGGGGGGGAGCTGTACAAAACCCCCCCCAGTCAAGAAAGACATGACAAAAAAATACACTAGATAATTGTATATTGGTTAAATAGCGCTTTCAATCTAAAATGCCCTCTTTTAATCCGATTAAAAAACCCCAAAATTTTCCTGCCGGGTCGCTTTCCTGCTCGGTTGCGACCTCGCAACTAAGTAAAACAGTAACCTAATAAAAAGGTTGATCCAATGCCCTCGTCTAGGGAAAACCTTAGGAAAGGGCACTGCTGGGAAAGGGTTTTGTTGAACAAGCTTGTTGTGTGCGGGGCTAGTTTGTTCTTTGGAGGGGCTGGTGGCCCTTGCACCCACAAAATTTCATAGCCAAAGATTGTGGATTGTTTTTCTATCGTGTTATATTAACCCAAAGCAATGCTAAAAGTGTCTCGGTCTAAATGGATACAAAATAGGAATGTATTACTGCCAAAATATATCTCGCA